>CP099850.1:23288537-23788537 GCA_030062745.1 Capitulum mitella | reverse complement strand
AGAGAGAGAGAGAGAGGAGCTGGTTGGGCGCTGAAAACGAATGGAGAACGTTACGGAGCTACCTCCGTGCGTACCCAGAAACAGTCGAAGTTTCAAACTTGCTGACTAATGAAAACGCGGTTGAAAGCCGCCGCTCTGCTTTATGCAAGGAAATGAGGAACGCGTGGCCGGTACCAAAGGAATAGAAAGCCCCAATTTTTATGGTATGTTCTGCGTGCTGCACTGATAGTTAAACGGTTTCATTCAGACGTTAAGATATCCAGAACACACGAAAACATTGCGACGGTTTTCAGCGGGCGTTGGATACTTGCGGTATTAGTTGGGAGATGACCTGACGTTCAAACATTTCTTGCTGCGCACGACTCACAAAAAAAAAAACAATGTAACCCACTGCAATGAGCTGAAGTTAAGAATCAACATCCAGTGAAACGTGTTTACCTATACTAAGCCGTGAGGTTTCGGGTTAAAAATAACAGGCTTTAGTCACTTAAATCTCATACGCAACAACCAGTCCTCTATTTTTATCATAATGCCCTAGCCATGAGTGTCTTCAACACGTGGACTGCCTCGTTTGGAGACCGAGCCATGCTCCGCCGCTGTTACATTATTTAAATAATGCCATCCTGCAAGGCCATGCTTCGCCAAAAAAGACTTTCCGGAGCGGTGCAGGCCGCCATTGCATGTTTGTTGGGTGTTGGACAACAATCTTCAGCGGCATCCACAAGTCCCGCATATTTTCCGCACTTTTAGATTTGTATCCGAGTGTACCTTGACGAGGACGCTGTCAAGTAAGGACACAAAACTTAACAACGGAACCCTGACGAAACTGCGGATCGCCTGAAGGTCGGAACAGCAAGCCCTTTTCTCGCAAGATGGCAGCTTTTAACGGCTGAACGACATCAGTCTGATCGCACGGCCTCGATCAGAACGACAGACAGACAATCGCCCATCAGTCGGCCAGTCAGTCACTCGGTCAATCAGGCAGGCAGACAGACAGAAGATGATCACACAGCCAGCCAGACAGACCGGGAGCCTCTGGTCTTAGTCGGCGGAGTCGGCCGACGCTGCCGTGTCGTGTCGACTGGAGGTCACCGGGGTCGATGCTGCTAAATATTCATCGAGTTATGCATCACCAGCACGGGCGACAGCACTTATCATTGTCGAGCCGACATGCAGACAAAGCCATGTATATTACGGGCGGCGCCGCCGCGGCCGGCGGCCCGAGTCGGCAGCCGTAATCACCCGCGGCCCGCACTGCAAACTTCGGCCGGCGCCAACAGCTGCTATTGAAGCTGCAGCGCCGAACGGGGGCCGGCCGGCGGCCCGGCGCGGCAGGGGGTCGGCGGTCGCCGCTGCGCAGTCCGACGTTAGAGGCGGGCAGAGTCCAGCGGTGGAATCCTCTGAGCCGGGCATTAGAGCTCAACAGTGCAGCGGTGGAATCCTCTGAGCGGGGCATTAGAGCTCAGCAGCGCAGCGGTGGAATCCTCTGAGCAGGGCATTAGAGCTCAGCAGTGCAGCGGTGGAATCCTCTGAGCCGGGCATTAGAGCTCAGCAGTGCAGCGGTGGAATCCTCTGAGTGGGGCATTAGAGGTCGGCAGTCCAGCAGTGGAATCCTCTGAGCGGGGCATTAGAGGTCGGCAGTCCAGCGGTGGAATCCTCTGAGCCGGGCATTAGAGCTCAGCAGTCCAGATGTGGAATCCCCTGAGCCGGGCATTAGAGGTCGGCAAAGTCCAGTCGCGGGATCAAAGGGTCCACCGCCTGAGAGGCTGAGAGCTGAGAGAGGAGTCAGGGAGCGAGATCCAAAGACCCGCGGACGCCGGCGTCGGACCCATGACAGCAAAACAGCGAGTTTAATCGAGCTTGAAGGACGGCTCTACCGTAAGGATCCACGGAATGCTGATGCGGAAGCCAGGCCCCATTGGGACGAGACCCCTCAGAACCTGATATTAAGGAACCATGAAATCCCAGGGCGAGACCAAACGCACCTGGGGGCGGGGGGGGGGGGAGATTGCAAGCTTCCAGACCTGGGATCGCGGAAATCCCGGAAGGGATTCCTCGGAACCCCACAGTAAGGACCCGTGCAATCACTGGGCGAACATCCGCGCCATCACGGACTGGGATCCGCAGGTCCTCCTCCCAGGGGCCCGTAGATTGGAGAGGTTCTCCCGGGAATGGCCCAAGGCTGCGCGTCGCGTGACCTTCGAGGACGCCCCGGCCCGGCCGCCCACCGAACCGTGTCCGAGGGGCTGATTACAGCGGGTGGCAGCCGACGATCGCAGCGACGACCAGCTCCCCCGGAGACCTTGGGTCAGGACACGCCCGACTCCCCGGAGACCTGGAGTCAGGACTCGGCCGACTCCCCCGGAGACCTGGGGTCAGGACACGGCCGCCTCCCCCGGAGACCTGGGGTCAGGACACATCGGTCTGACAACCAAACTTGCTGTCCAGGAGTCTCCAGATTGGCCCTGATGTATCCGTAGAAAATGTGCAGAGGGATTAATCTTGGTGAAGATCTTAGACTCGTGTGTAATTTGGAACACATGGAACACATGCAATACATGGAAACAGTGTGACACACACTGTTCTCACCGCACTGTTCGCAGCCCAGCAGCATCTGCAAAACCAACTCTCTCTGCAGCGAGAGTACTGCCGGAGGAGTTCGGATTACCTCTGCCCTTGTCACCGGATTCGGCTCTGTCCGGACTGTGTTTTGGTGGTGGTAACTCTTCAGCTGTCCCTGGTAAGTACCATACATTACCTGGGGCGTCCGCTCAATCGGGGCCGAGCTGTTCCCAAGGCCGACAGCTGCTTGAAGTGCTCGGGCGCAGAGCGCCAATCACGTTGCAATACAGGCAGAAATGCGGACCTCCAGCCGAAAGATGCGCCAGCGAGACCGAGCTGTCTCAGCTGTTGCGTTCCAGGCCGCCGTCCCAGAACGTCGAGTTTCTCTCCGCTTCCACGGTCTGACGAACAGCGGTGCTTTTGGGGATCTTGTGGTGGCTCACAGTCCAAACTGCGCAACGTCACGCAAGAAAGGCAGCGTGCAGAGGCGGTTGGAAAGCTATGGATTACCAGAGCCGAAGCCCTTGACACGTCGCAGCATTCTGCGCGCGTGCGACGGCCAGCGATTCGTACCTGACAAAGGCCTGTCGGGATTTTTGCAGGCGTTCCGTTTCATGTGCGCGGCCAGTGTCGCGGCGCGCAGGACATGCCGCAGCCGGCGGCCGTGCCTCCCGCTGCAGACGAGCACGGCGCGGCGGGGTCGTACGCGGCGCACGGTCGCTGGCCGCCGCCGGGACGGCGGGACGCACGGCGGCTCTCCAGCCGTTCCGCGGACAATGCACCTCACTCCTCGCGCGCTGCGTGACACCATTACAACAGGCCGTGAACAGCGGCTGATCAGAGCCGATATGGACGGTTAGGTGGGATGCATAAATACTCCCTCCCTCTCTCTCTCTCTCTCTCTCACACACACACAAAACTGCACAGTAACTAAGACTGCATCCACACAGACGAAATAGGATCAGGCTTCTATCGAAGCTGTTCTATCGAAGCCCCTCTCGCGGCTGTTCATTTCCACGAACGATTTTGCGTAGCATGCGAAAACAAAGAAATGTCTGAGGCATCTATGGCGCGTGAGTTAAAACAAATTAAACCTTTCCATCAATTATGCATATATATGTACATACATATCTATGTCGTATACATATACATATACAATATATAATATGTGTAATATATAGCAATTCAACACATGGATTCCGTGCACTCGGACCACGCCCACAGGCCTTGCAGGTGTTGATCTCCTGATTTGTTAAGCGAAACTTCCCTTACTGGAAACCGTTTCTGGCTCTGGCCTCCCGGTTTCGTGATGATCAGCGATGACGTTCTGGGAAGGCCCAACAGGGTTCCGGCTGTGGGAAGACAACGAAACCAATGCCACCTTTCTCAGGACGTCAGGCTGGCTTTTCTTGGATTTAAGTTTTTGGTATTTGGTTTTATCTCTTGAAATTTTTTCGGAAATTTCTGATATGAATGCTGTTGCTCAGGATGTTTGAACCGATTCATGGCAATAGGCGGATGTCATAAATTTTCTACCCATAATAACCCCCACCACCTTTCTACCACCCAGGAATGCTTTATTTAAAACTTTTCTTTGGAAAGAAGTGGCAGTCCTATGAAAATAATCTGCAGTTAGGATGGGTCGCAAATAAAAGTCATAGGCCTCATTCATCATAAAAATGTGCCATTTTAAAGCCGCGCAGGCTTGAGGTTACCACGTGGAACTTTCCTTGCGGTTTAAAGCGGCGCTATCAAATTCTCCAAGGCCAGAAGGTAATTGCAGTTCACAATGAAACGGTGTAAACACGTCCCCTGTCCAATTACTCGCGACCCAATCATTGCCGGGAAATTATGGGAATCACAAGGGTAGCTGGAGGGCAGGCCTGACCTTGTTTATGTGGTCAGCTACGATGAAAGTGGGGCAATGTATCAGCAGCTGGCGCTCCGTGTTTGAATTTATGTGCGGGGCAATCGAACCGGAAGCAGCAACAGGACAATAAACTCACCATCTTCCGGGTAAACTGCAGCCAGTAGAGAGGAGTATAAGGCGGCCCTCGAAGCAAAGTACGAGATGTGACGATGTACTTTAATAGTTCTTTATGATTTGAAGAGCGTGCAGGTCCATTCGGAAAAAGAAGGTATGGTTCGTTACTACGCTGGAATCTTGTTGCATTTCAGCGGCTGATGTTTTCTAACTGGAATACTTAAGGGGATCTGACCTTGCCTAGTATTATGATTTGAGGTGCCTATTAGATTAGATATTCTCACTAAAACGGCCATAAACGTACATGTTACCAGGCCTTACTGGCCATACACTCATTGCATCCTGAAAAAACCTTATAAGGCACAAAATCGCCTTGTCAACGATTGGTTAGTTTGATGCTAACCTAGGAGGCATACAACCCATAGCTTGACTGAGATGTCGATACGCAAGACGTAATCCGATACAGGTCAGTCCGAGTCCACTGCTAGTCTGAGCTCTGTCAAGAGAGGCTCACGCCAGCTAAGGTCTTACCAAAGTAAGACCCAGTTTTCACGCAGTTCCCTTGTTGAAGTCATAGCCCTGGCCCAGGAGAGAACAGCGACTCTTCATACGCACAAGCCTAACAGCTGGCTTCTGCACGAGGTGACCATCAAAGTGAGACCGCTGCGGCTCACCTGAATTATTCGCTCCGCGGCGCCTGCTCCTCTCTGAATGAGGAACTTAAAACCTTCTCTGGCCAAGACCTTCAAACTTACCTTACCTTTCAAACCTTCAAAACCTTCAAAACTTGCCTCGGCTCCGCCGCGGCGGCCCTGCTCTCATCGGCCGCTGAGCCGTGATCGCTCCTGGAACGACAGTTAACACGGCGCAGGTTCGGCAGAGGCGTCTCCGGCCTCCGGTGGGGGAGCCCTCCCGGCCGGAAGTCAGCTCCCCCACCGTCGCCTGACCGGAAGGCCGGGCGGCACCGCGCCGTTTCCGCCGCCAGTTTGGTGACAAAACAGACGCGGCCGCAGCGCCGGCAGGTGGCCGGTCCCAGCGGGACCGGATTAGCGCCACGTCGGAAACGGGATTGGAGCGAGATACAGTTCTGCATTGGGGCCGCGTCCAGACCCGGACTGAGACCCCACCAAATCTGGCACGGGAACGCGGTCAGGACCGCGACTGAGACCACATCAGATATGGCCTTAAAGCACTTCAGGATCGGGGATGCGACAACGTCAGCTTGGCACTGAGGCCTTGCCATGACCAGGGGACTACGTCAGCTTGGCATTAGGACCACGTCTGCGCTGTGGTCGGGATTACATAATTCTTGGGAACGAACACGTGGAGGTCGCCTCATCAACGGGATTTTACAGGATTGAGCCAGACACGGTATTAAAACCGTTACCTGGCATATAACATGGTTTATACAGCAAACTGGCAATGGCAGGCCCATTCGCCCTGGCACTGGGAGGCATCGCCTCTGATATGCGAACCGCGTTTGAACCTGCCTTGGGACCTAGTCAGCTCCGGAATCAAGGCCAAGTCTGCTCTGGTGTCACAACCACATATTGGCATGTCGGGACCAATGCAGGAGGGCCACGCGGGACACCGCCATTGGGAGCAGTCGACGCGGAGACTGGGTGTCGTCAGCACCACAAATCAAGCCGCTCTAGCGGCTGACACGGACCCCTTCTGAACGTCGGAACAGGGACCGTGTGACCCCCGGCGTCCGCGTCACGGCAGCACTGGGACGGGAGGTGGGTCAGTGGATCAGTGACGCCATAACATCGTGGAGCGGGGTCACCGTGCGGCCGCAGCGGAGCTCGCTATTTTGACTTCCTTAGAGTCCTGGGTACGGCCTCACTGTGTTGCCCCATTTCGCATCATCCCTTTTTCACCATAGTTGTACGTTCTCTTCGATTTTCTTCCTTTTGTCATGTAAGTAGGTTTTGTTTTTTTAACCTCATCTCATAAATTTTTCTTTGCTGGCGTATTTTGCCTCGTTTCATCACTCATTTCCTTTTCATGATATGAGAAGCGATTCTGCGAGAACCCAACACTGAGACGCGTGACGGGAATCAAATCTCCCTGTCACCATGAGAAAACTTAGGACCAGTCCACATGTTTCTATTCGTCTATATATTCTGAACGTGTTATGATAGTTTATACGTAGGCTAGTGTTTTTTAGTCGTGATAATATCCCCATATACCAGTAATGATCTCCATACCCAGTAAAAGGCATTGACATTGGCAAAGCGTAACTCCATATAATGGCAGGCTTAACGCCAATCAAACTAATTGTAAATTAGGAGGACTTGTCAACTTTTGCACGGTAACAACCGCTCGGACAGTGCTTGCTATGATACCATCTTCAATCCCACATCAAAGTGGTACTGTTGTTACGTGTTCCGCGCCGTCGCTCACAGCAGTTGCCAGGACGCACAAAAGAGCAGCATATTCCTAGAACAGAAATCAATTTCCTGTTTGGAAAATGAATGGAATGGTCGCGTGATCTGAACCCTAGTATAACGGTGCGTAGGGGAAGGGGGCGGTTCCTTGTTTAGTTATTACAAAATATACATTCATTATCTGATGCACTATGTACTATTTATCGTAAACATACATATATATATATATATATATATATATATATATATATATACATATATATATATTATGTGTTGTATATTACTATCCTTCAATATTATAACTTATTTAATATTATAAGATGTTCTCGTGTTATTAAATGGTCTGGTATTGAGCTACAATCTTCAATACGAAGCTATAGCATGCAGTTCACGGCTGTCGAAAACGCTGTCGGACGTCACGTCAGAGGATGTCACGGCGCCCGCTTGAGCACCAGCGCACGGCCACATTTCGTGCGCGGGTGTCGGATGGGGGAAGGCAAACCTCAAGAACTATTCTGTTCGAAGCATCGTTTTTGAAATTTCGGGATGACCAGTTAGCAACGAAAGTGTGCGCCTAATGTACCATTCCGATCAGTGGACTAAACGTTAGAGGAAGGTTTGAAAACACTCCCACTACGGGCCAATGCGGGGGCGGCTCGGACGTCCGGCAATGCGAGGGCTCAATCTCTGTATCTAATGGAGAAAAACGTGTTTCAGAAACGTTTCATGAAAGCCTAATCATTGTGTTACAATTTCAGTTTATGCATATTTTTTGTACCGGCGGAAAATATCTCTACGCGCGCTCTTTTCAAGAATAAAGCAATAAAATAATAATAAATAAAATAATAAAGCAGCAAAACGTCTTCATTCACTGCAGGCAGAACCACGCAGTCCATCAGACTGGCAATCCAGCCTGTCTGTCGTTACACGGATGCTGCAAGTGGCACCAAACGGACGCCGCGATCACGTGCAGTTTCTCCGCGATTACCGCATAGAGACAAACATGGCCGTTACTCGGCGTTCAGACGCAAACTTTGGGCCGTCGGCAAAAAATATGTGCGCCAGAAGAGCATCTTAGCCATTGTGTGCGCAGCAAAGTGTCCTTGTTTTTGCCGTTTATTAGCCAAGTTTTTGCGTAACTCTTGGGCTCAGAGAGACTCCGGTTTCTGCCATCTTTGCCTTGTGTTGCCTGGTGAATCTGGGGCTTACCACGCCCGAGATGAAATTTTCTGCGGAATTTCTTTTGTGAGGCCCAAGGCGGACTACTGATTCACTCTTAAAATCATCCTACGTTTGGAAGATTGCGGTTTCCAAACGTAATTAGTTTGAGATGCTAAGAACTAAATATCATGTAATACATTTGTATGGCATAAAAAAGGCCTGTCTAAAGACGTTTTAGAGTGGCTACAAGGGGTCTTACACTTCTCATTGGTATCACAGTTTATGTACTTTTTACTGCGCACCTCTGCCAGACACAAAAACTCAACGCACAGGCCGATAACTGGTAGACATATCCAAGTCATATAGCTTATTGCGCATGATCTCCAATTGCACTGCAACCCTCATTTCCTGGAAACAGTTGTATGATAACAAAGATCATTGCAAGAATGCACTGACCAGACCAACATGAAAATAAATAAGTGAAAAGAGACCGAGGATGTGCAAAAGGACGTAATGTGACATGAAAGATACTTAAATACATTTCAAACAAACCTAAAAGCTACGGACGGTACTTTACTGACAAATGTGACGTCCTGCCTGGCGTATTTCATTTGAAGCAATCGAGTACGGCGCTTTTAGATAGTCTCATGGGTAACATCCTCGTGTTTGCGAAGGGCGAGGACTTGAAATGCACGTGGTGCATTCTGAAACATTGGCCCGAACAGCATGACAGTCCTTGAAATTATTGCACTGTGAGCGATGGTTCTAATGTTACGTGGAAAAATGCAGTTCTCGCGCTCGATGAGCTTGCTGAACGATATGTATCTCACACGTGAAATACGTTTGTGTTAATGGTGAAACTGTGAAGCTGTGATATATTGTTTCGATGCCGCGTTGGATGCACTTTCTACACCGAAGCCAATTGGAATGTATTACAATACAAAACAGAAAAGAAGCGAGTCACATTTTAAACATGAAAAGGCAGCCCGCAGTTTAAACCTTGGTGAAGGGACTGGACTTCATCTGGTTCGAAAATAAAACGGTGTCTAAGAACGTAAACAGCGGAATCAAAGGCGGCGCTGGTCGTGGACGCTGAGTGTGACGCTGCCAAGAGTTTCCCGAGACAGGTAATGTTTTCATACAGCTACAAAATCACATGCTTTACTGGTTGCTTGCTTGGCCCAATTCTGTTTGCTGGTAATACGCAGGAAGCCTGAAAGCCTTTGGTCACTGAAGACACTTTTTTTTAGTCAGCTGCGAAATATGCACATGTGACAATTTGGCAATTACATTCGTCATATTCTGTCACATTGCGGCCATGCATGGGACATCGTATGTGCAACGTCGCACAAAAGTCGGAGAGGTGCTGGAAATCAAATTTCATTGCTGTCATATCTTTTAAAAAAGTGAGGTGTGACTTTAAAGACGTCACGGAGCCCCTCTTTAATTCTCGCCCGTATAGGGCATTCTGCATCACGCAAACGTTTCGGGGGGGGGGACTGATACGGCCGCCGGCCATTTTGACGCCGTGCGTCCTAGGAACGTTGCGAAAAAAACAGCGTGTTGCGCGTGACGAGATCTCTTGACTGGTATCTCTTTAAGGTCTCAGGCCAACGGATGACCTGTCAGGTCGGATCAAAGATAAAAAATTGGCAGAAAGTGGTACTTTTTTCGAGTTTAAGTGCAAATGAACGGTAAAAGAATAAATGATAATGAAAGGAAACGGATATCATAGTGTTCGTTAATCAATTGTGAGTCTATCTACATACTACATGATTGTGTTTTACCCATGGAGTCCGATCCAGGTCATGCTGGGCCAATCCTTGTCAAGAGGAATCGTCGGCTTAAATGCGTTCTCGGAGCTGCAAAAACATTTTTGTAGAAAATAATAGACGTTGAAGTCAAATGTAGCATCCCGATTCACAAGCACTATTGTTGAATAACATATAGAGGTCATCTTGGGTCATCCAAGGTTATCTGAGGCCAGTGACCTAGAATGACATTGGATTAGCTGCAAATCGTGATTAAGAAACCTTAAAAGCGTTTTTCGAGTTGATATCCAACACAAAATCCAATTTTAGGCATGCCGTGTTATTGCAGACTCGTCACTTTGCGGCCGACGCCGCTCCGCCCGTCGGAGCAAACGTCAGGCATTCGCTGCATTACGTCATCTTTTGATGAAATAAAAGACAATTGATACCAAATTTACATCATTCGATTCCCGAAACCTCAAGCAATGCGAACATTTAGGATGTTTTGCGATAGCTATTGCTTATCGCATTCCCGAAGATAAAAAGTTACGTGTCTCCCGCCGTAGCTCCTGACCTCAGTTTACGCCCTCGATTATCCCATTAATGAGAATAACCGTATTAAATCTATGTATAGCCTTACAGAAAGTACAGTTAGAAGTCGTCGGATGTATATTTTACTGTATTTATGCATTCCAACCGTCTTACAGTGAGACAAAACCGAGACCGTTGTAAAC
Source organism: Capitulum mitella (assembly GCA_030062745.1). Taxonomy (NCBI): domain Eukaryota; kingdom Metazoa; phylum Arthropoda; class Thecostraca; order Pollicipedomorpha; family Pollicipedidae; genus Capitulum; species Capitulum mitella. Next base: position 23,777,955 of record CP099850.1, on the reverse strand, counting down.
CGGTCGCATCGGCTCACGAAAACGACTGCCATGGTCTCCCCTTATGACGTCATAGCTCGTTATCATGGCAATGCAGAAGAAAAATTTGTCACCATAAGATACGGAAAGGATGCCTCAAAAGGTACACGAAATTTAGGATGGATCAAATGGACCGTTCGGGAGTTGTCTTCGAAAAACCTCAAAGGGTTGAATCAACCCCCCTCCACGGGCGAGGGTTAAGCGTCTAGGACCTGCCATCATTCTGCCTGATGGGAATTAGTTTGGTGTGCTTCTACATGTCCCAAGACCTTTCGGTAATGGGAAATGTCGGGATGTTCAGAACATCTGGGAGCCGGACGTGGCGAGCGAGCGGCTGCAGGTTTGCCATAAAATTCCTATCTTTATGGGCCACTCAGGTGCGTCAAGAACATGCTGAGACCAGACAGCACGGCCACCGCCTGCTGAAAATGTCAAGCGATCTCACCAGGGAGGATTTCGGTGCAGTGTGTCGGAGTGATAAAGCATCGGCTGAAACTGTAGATGCCTTCGTCAGTCTCCTGAGGTTAAAAAAAATCTAGCGGCTCTCGTAGTTCTGACGTGGAGTGTGTGGAAAGTGGCGAAGTAATAATTTTGTGTCAAATAAGTATTATGATGTATTATTAGAGCAGTGTGTGCCCACAAAACCCTACCAGCGTCTGACAGGATATTTAAGTCATAAAAAAACCTTTAAACGGCCAACGCGAGAAAATATGACATGATTTACGTATCACCTCGATTTGCATGATTAGGTTAGGCACCTTGCTCTCCTGAAGCCGGCCGTAGCAGTCTCCTCGAGAGAACATTAAGGTGGATCGATATAATATTCATCAGAGTCCGAAGCATGTTGCAGTCGACCACGGTGAGCATCCCATCATGTTTTGTAGGATGATCCTATGACGTAAATAAAGAAATAAATAAACGCCCTGGGTTTGTTACAAACAAATGATTTTTCGGGGTGTCTGATGACGATAATGAATAAATGATTGACTTGCATTTTACAGTGCATTTTACATTGCATTTTACTGTTCTCTTCAGCAGGATCTTAACATTGTCTCATTTACTTTTACTATTGATACGTTTGGACCAAGAGTCTTTAATGGAAATGTTCCACTTTTAACACGTACTTCGAGACGAGGTAGAAAAGTTGCTGCCTTTAGTCTAAGAAGTCGATTCATAATACATCTTATGTCTCAAAACTCTACACTTGCTGAGTTTCAGGGCGATTTTTCACGGTTTTATCCCTCTGCCGTATTCCGTCTTTGTTGTTGCTCTGAATTAAAAAAAAAAAAACGATCCAGCTGCTGTATGAATTCATGAAGGGTGTAAGCCGATGAGCATTTGGAGAAGGCCCGTACTGTGTCCTGTCCTTAGATGGCTAAGAGGATAGTTGCAATTCATTGCATTTTTGTGTTTTCAAAAATCTGTTTTAGGCGGAATGAAAGGAGAGAAGCAGGTGCACACAGTCACACAGTCAATGAAATCCAGAGCTCTGGATATTTGCTTGCTTGTTATAAAGTCAGGCGCTTTAGCGAGCATGTTTGTTATAATAAGATAGGATAGAATTAGCCTGAAGCTTAACCAGGCACCGCCTGGCGTGTCTTTACGTCCGTGACCGCCTGGGGGAGGGTGTCAAAAAGGGCACCCTCAGTTATCTCACAATCTAACCGTCGTATGTGAACCGGTCTACCATCAGTCGACAGCTCTGAGTCTTGCGATTCAGAAAATACCATATTAGTCCTGGTCACATGACTGATGAAGCCAAAGATCACGTAAAACGCATAACACGACGCTGGAAAAACTGACACCGGTTCGCATATTATATCGTCGGCAGCACTGATCTTAGAACCTTCAACTGCGTATCAAACCTTCAGCTTTTTATCACAAAAGGTCACAATCTTCTGCATCAGAAGCTTGTCACAAGGTTAAAATATGTCGGGTCAAGGTCAGCCTAGGTCAGGTGAAATAATGATCTTACCTTTACATGCCAAAGATCGATACTTACTCACAGGTTCTTACACAATACTTACTCACTTACACAATACTTACAGCGTTTCGATCCACAGGAAAGAAGCGAAACCTTCTGATGATCAGTTTTGCATTGCCTGCTTTTCATCCAATCAAGGTCAGTCTGGGTCAAAATCAGATAAGGTGACTTTACTCTTCCTGACCAAGAGCAATAATCACTAGCTGAGATTCTTAACTGCGTCAAGTACAGAACTGAAGGGGGCATTTCTTGATAATTAAATCTGCTCTGTCTGCTCTTTTATCGGGCCAGGGTCAAGCCAGGCCAGGACAGATAGTCACTTTTCTTTTTCTGACTAGGAACAACAATTGCTCTCTGAATGATCTTCCACAAACAATGTTGTATGTCATTTCGTTTTGACATCTGTCTATGACGTGTCTTGACGTGACTTAACGCTGCATTTGGTGAACCTTGCTAAGGGGCGCACATATATTTGCTTATCTGGCTTGAACGATGGGGTAGGCAGCGGCAACCACTTCTTTCACCTACAATGCAAATCAGTCCAATTGTCATCATGCATGTGACCGAGCATCACCTCTAATATTGAGGTGTCACGGTTGTATATCCTTTTGGAGACCATGTACTATGTAAATCCAAATAATTAATGCATTATATTTGTGAATATGATAAAAACGAAGCCTGTTTGCGACAACGCCCGAAGAGGCAAGGACTTGCATCCAAAGGTTTATTTATGACGTCATATCTCAATGACCTGCCCTGGCATGGAAATGGTTTTGGTGTCCGAACGTGTAAAATTGATTGATGAACAGGTACTGAAAGTTTGGTTGGGCTGGCTCTAAGGGTTCAGAAGTTATTCACGAAAAACCGAGAGGGTGCCCTGTTTGACATCACCTGGCGGTGTCGGATTAAAACACCGGGAAACGAAAATAAACTAATCCTATATTTTGGCCACGGAACTTCCTCAAAGGTAGTTTTCTTTCAAAAAGTGTTCTTTTCAAAAAATTATCCCTGAGAAAGACCAGTGGCTGAAATATCGAATTAATTTGTTTTCTTTTGTTTTCAGATAATATTAGCTTAAGGCTAATTGCTTCTCACCTTTTCGCTTCCTTGCTTGAATGTGATTCTCAGATATCCCCTGAATTACGCCTCATTGATCAGCAATCTCGATAAGAAGGAAAGGACTCTACTCAAAGCTTAGGTTGTTAAATCAGCAACATTTTTCCAAAAATCAGTGAAGGTTTCGTTTATGTGAGAATGTTAATTATCCCTATAGCTCTTGTCGTAAGTCCTGCGAAAAATTCGGTGCGCAAGTCCGTAACAATTGCAAGAAATTGCAAATTGTGATCGTTTTATTACTTTCATTGTTTTGCGAGCCCACGGGAATTTTCTTCATGATATGAGTGGATATAGTCAAAGCCGGCCGATCTTGTTCGGCAGACTGATCGGACGGAGAAAAATGAGCCCACGCGATCCGTCGAGCGGCCCGCGCCAGCGAACGCCGCGAACGCCGCGAACGCGGCAAGCGAACCGGACACTTTTACAAAGTTTATGAGCTAACAAATTTGACTTGACGGGCAGAGACTCACTAACTGTAGATGACAGCAAATTTGCGAGAAAAGTAAAGTAATATAAGCTTTTAAGCATACATCAGTATTCAGTTACGAGACATCTACTGGTTGGAGTTGGGTGACCAGTCGTACGTCACGGAACTATTGGTAACCTACTCACGCGGTCCGCTTGAAGCCATGTATGCGCTAACTTAATTGTAAAAAGGACCGCCGAAAGCGATCACTTTTTATTAATTAAAAAATTAATTAAAAACTCGAATTAAAAAAAAATCGTGTTTTGATCGGCACTATTCCGGCCAACAAAGTGCATTCATAAAAAGCTGATCAGACTGGAGCATTCCTTTTGATTCAAGCGTTGACACCAATGGGGTAAATGTGTCTTTGCGCCAATCTCAGATGCAATGTCTTAATGATTATTTACGGTTTTCGGAATAATGCGAATGATAATGACGATGACGACGAGATAATGCAGGCGTTGCAAGCAATGTTCATGGCAAGAACTTCAGTGCGTGAACAGATGGATGGATTAGTTTGAACGTTTCTCCCAGATGTGCGACCAAATAGGTCCCAAGCAATGAAGCAGATGACGCTACAGGTCTACACCATACCATACCACACCATACCCTGAGACCTATACGATAATGCCACCGTTTGAGCGACAGACCCCTTGGACTTAGGCCATAGGCTGTCGTCACGACCCAGTAGCCTGTGGCACGCGCATGTTTATTTTCGAGTCCCATACTCACAGGATGGCGGCCGAGGCGCCTTTTTTTGTTAGTCCTTTAAATATAAATAACCTTCGTCTGTATTTGCCACAGAATGGTGCCGATAAAAGCTACGTCGCCGTGGCCTGGTGGATCAGGAACCGCTTGACGGAGTTCGGCGAGTGTCAGGCACCAGGTTCGAGGCCCGGAACGGGCACTTGCGGAGATCGAAACGGTCAGCCGGTCACGAGCGGCCATTTCGTCTGCTTCAGTGCTTTCATGAACAAATCGCATAAAAAGCACCGATCATATCGTGGCCAGCTGTGTCCAACGAACCCAAACGCCTAGCTCTTCCGCGAGCCGGACAGAACGGAGCAGCAGCAGCGCGATATCCAGGTCCTCCCCGCTCTGGGCTCGCCCTCCCTGTCGGCGCCTCCCTCGGGCGCGCTGACGGCAGTCCCGTTCCGCCAAACGCGGCGCTCGCGGCGCCCGCGGCGTTCGCGGCGCTCGCGGCGTTCGCGGCGCGGGCCGCTCGACTGGAACGCGCGGAATCCGCCAAATATCCGGCGCGTTTAAGTGGAGGCGGAGCTATTTGTCACCGGGAGAAATGTTGCCGTCTAGAAAACAATTACGTGACGTCAAAAGTGGCTTAATGTGACAGATAGTGTTGTCAGGTGGGGCCGGCGCCGCGCGCGACTCGCGGCGGCGGGGATTCCTCGTCGGCCGCCGCCGGCGCGCCCGTCCCAAACGATGATGTCACTGGTACGTGACGGACGACTGCTCGGCGACACGGCCGGGCTCGTGTCCCGCGGGCCTGGCGCCCCAGCGGGCCCGCCGGGACCGGGCATCGGTTTGACAGCTGCGGTCGGGACAGGCGGCGCAAGGTGGCGGAGAGAGAGGGGGAGCGCACAGAGTGCCGCGACCGGTTCGATCTGAGGGCACGACAAGGCGTGTGCGACGCAGCTGTCAACTCATCGCGTCCCGTGACTCTATTCATCTCGCCAGTTTCTGAGACAGCGTGAGGTGTCTTGATATCTCCGGTAGAGGTATGTAGTGGTGCATTGTTGCTGATGCTAAGAACGTTTCATCATAGCTTGTGGTACGGATTAAGTGCAAATGAATGTTACCAGATGTATAGGCAGACAGTGAAGTCAATGACCCATTGTTACAGCTTACCGCCTTTTTGAATTCTACCCCATGTCAGCAAAATCAGTCAGCCGCATTATTTCGCGCCGTTTCAGGCGCCCAATTCTGGTGCAACGGAACAACAGAGTCCATGACAGTTCATTCGACATTGTAACCACTGAGGCAAGGTTGCACATCTGCCACTGACTGGCGATACCACAAATTTTGACAGACCCGCCGTTTGCCGGTCTGTCGGCCGTCCGCCACGTTCCAGAATGGACGGCGCCGTTTGTTTCCATATTCCCCGCGGACCCGGCGTTCCGTTTTCCGGTACGTGACCGCGAGCAGAGGCACGTGGCCTTCCTCCAGCCCACCCCCGTGACAGGCTGCGATGAACTCTCGACTGTAGGTCGACACGGCTCGACGGCGGAAGCTTTAGGCCTCGAGCTGCGTTGGAATGGAGTGACTTAAACAATTGCAAAAGGAATCACGAGCCGAATGCCTTGTCAGATACCAAATGATTGATGGCATTTCTGGCTTCCAGAGCTATTTCACGCAGTGGATTACTTAAACACTAACCAGATGAGAACGGATGTCTAAGATACCTTAGTATCTTAGATACCTTAGTATCTGCGGAAATTTGTCCATTGAGCTACGTAAAACAAGCAGACTCGTATGCATTGGTATGTATATAAACCAACAAAGCCGCAATCGGGCTCTTTACATGGTTTCGATAGTATGGGTAAATAATTATGAAAGCTGCAGCTGAAAAGTCGTAAACAAATTGCTGTGAACACGCGAAAACAAAGACATCGTGCGAAATGTATGTAATGCTTCCACGTGAACTGTCATACAAAATCATCACGTGAAAGCGGTGTAATGGCACAGGGTATTTATTCTGTTGTTGCTTGGTGCCAGGGGATTTAAATTAGCGACATTGAGGTGAATAGCCTGTTAACAGGCAGATCACACCCATCTCTACCCATTACGTGGCACACCATCTACTTCCCAACGACCGCTGAATGGGCCACACTAGGCTAATGTTTTTCCTGCGTGAAGTTGAGAAAAACACGATTTTTAGCGGTCAGAATGGGACAAGGAATTGTCTCCAAACGCACGCAGCTCCTCCCGATTGCGCAGATGCAGCGAACACGTTACGGAAAGCTGACCGCGTTCATTTGTTTATCTTCGTTTCAGTAAAAAACGCCCAAAAGAACGAGAAAAGATTTCTTGGTTTCCACGTGGAGATCCAGCTTTGCATGGAAAGACCCACGGCTGGAAGAAAGCAGCCAACAGCCGCACTCAATAGGAATCTCACATCGCAATATCTCCTCCGACGTCGACGGCATCAGAGGTATTCATTTTCTCGGGACTGAGCGGAAGCTCCGGGTCGCCGGCCGCGGAGGGGGAGGGAGCGCCTGGGGGAGGGGAGGGAGGGAGAAGTGGGACGGGGAGAGGAGCAAATGGACGGCTCCTGAATGCCCCAGCTGTCGGTGCGCGGCGGCAGTCTCGTCGAGGACCGTTACGTCTTTACAGGGTCTGGGATCCTGCTGCCTGGCGGAACAACGCACTGGGACACACTGCGCTCAAGCGCTCTCGGGAGGCCTTTCGAGGTCGCTGACCACCACACAGAGGGCGAGATCGAGCACTGACGGGTGAACAAAAACGGCTTTCTGCCGCTGGGACTCCGAGCCGCCTGAAGTCAGCCATGTGATCCGAATCCCGGAGTTTCACATTACGAGGTTCGACCAGCAGCACTCCAGTCAGGCTCAGCTGCGCGATTTGCCCGAAACAAACGATCTGAAGCCTGTCCTGTTGATTGTGCATACTGATGATTTTGAGCGGGGCGAAATAAATGACCGTGACTATTTTTACCTTCCAATTCCCGCTAGGAAGTAATTACGGGACGGACGAGGGCCGTTGTCAGCGCTGTCGGGTTGGAAAACCAAGACCGGTTTCGAAGTCACGGCGGTGCAGTATACCAGCGCAGGCGTGGTTTCATCACTGCCATCTAGTGATCAGTCCTGGAACTATATCGCACCGCGCCTGACCGGTCCTTTGCCAACAAATTCCACCAGCAATGCGACGTTATATCTGTGAAAAATAAACGCTTTCCCTAAATACGAAAACAACGTGAAATCTCACGAAGCTTTGTTTTCTGGTTTTCCTGCATCACCAGGTTGGTACATAAACTGATAATCCTTGTCCCCATTTTTCTGAAATCGTCTTGCCAAATGCTAATCAAACCAAATGAGATATTTCCTGACCGATGGCACGTTCGTTGCTTTATAGTCATTTGGCACGTGGTTAACGAGCACACTGCCTTCGTATCCATCGAGCTACGGGTTTTCCAGTAATCTTTGATAGTCAAAGGTCGTCTGTGTAATTGCGGCATTAGACAAACAGAGGAAACAAATGTTCCCAGTTTTTCCTCTGCTGGAGAGACTGACTGACTGGACAGAATGCAGCGGGAGAGAATGGAAATACCGCAGTAAATGACGAGTAAGAACCATTAAAAAGACCGAAACACAGGAATAAAGATACGGGCAAAAAGCAGAGAGGAAAGCAGAGCGTAATGATCCACCTCTTTTACCGAAGGCACAATGAAGGTTCGTCGGAAATAAAACCACCGAAAAATGAAAATATAATGCCATAGAGCGTGAGGACAACCAATATCTCAACCAGATATGCTTTCTTGTAAGCAAGGATATTTGCCTTGTCCTCAGTATCCAGAATATTTCATTTTCAACTAATGTAAAGCAATTTAGCTGCCTGACGACCACGCCTCGGTGCTTTATCGCATCAATATATCGTGAAATATTTACGCGGACATAATCCACGAAACACATGAGGTTTTTCTATGAACCGTGAAAAAGAGCTTCGATATCCATTCTTTACCTCATCGGTTTATTGACTTCCCATGCGTAAACTGCATGCAGTTTATTGACTTCCCATGCGTAAATTGCGTAAATTGCATGGGAACATCACACGGATAACACTCGAGTGCGGCGAATTTTTCTCTGTCATTATTATTGAAATGTGGTCATGGGAGGTCATGTCAGTAATATTCAAATGACAAGGATTCTGAAAACTGGGACACGATGCATGAATGCTGAGCTTAGAACAAATCGATGCACATCCTCAGTTTAGTATGCAGGAGGAATCGGCTCAACAGCGCGCTTCGGCTCTCTTTGACGGAAGCCATTAAGTATTTCCTATTGATCCCGAAACCACACAATGGGCAATACAGAAGCAATGGAACGAAAAGATAAGCGTTAATATTCGTCAGTGAGTACTTTTCGACGCTGTCTGATTCGCTCCGTTGGGTGGGGTGGCTGGATCGGCGAACTGATACCGTCGGAATACTTCCGCGAGGACACACAAAAGATACCTCTGTAGCCACTGAGGAATCATCTCTTCGCCCTGTAACCCAATTAAAATAGACTCCTTTTTGTTAAGTTGCTGGCAGTGTTCACACAGTGGCATGGGAGAAATTGTAACAGTGATTCCTAAATGTGTCAGCTGACCATAAGTAGGTTCAGGCCCTGCAAGATATTCCGCAGCTGTAATGCCGTATCACTGGATTAGTGGTGTTGCACTGGCATGACCGAAAGTACAGATGCATCCACGCGTACTGCGCGGTGGTATTAGCAGGTTATCGTGGTCCCCTGGAAGCCAAAAACATTTTAACCTTTCTTTTTTAAAGCTCTGGAGTAAATTCTTCAACCTCTTGCATAATTACATACTTAATATTTGATAAACGTTTGTCTTCACTAGTTTAATACAACCCGTAAAACAGTGAAAGTATTCAGTTTCTTTTTGAATATTGCAGATTAAAGTTACGATAATTCGACGATCAGTTTGTACAATATTCGATAACCGACGAGAGAACTTTAGCGTCATTGTAACTGTGCAGGAGTAGGATAGTTATTCGGAACGATGGTGCCCTCGTTGTAGCAATGGCGTTGCTGTCAACAGGATGGTGTCACGGCACGAGTCTCTTGGAGTCTGTGTGGCACTTCCGTCATGGAAGGAACATCCCAGAAAGGTGCCACCGTCGCCGACTATGTATCCTACCTGTTCATCTCAGGTAGCACCACCAGTGAGACCGGACGCCTGAGTTCAAAGTAACGACACATGCTCGGCAATTCAAGGGAAAGATACTGATAATTGGACCTAACCTGCATATTAAAGCCTTTAAATGAACCAAAAGAGAGTCGCAGGAAGAACGATTTGCTCGATTGAACGACTTTGCTGACACCGTTATTTAGATTTAGAGAAAAAGAATAGCAGGGAGTGCCGTGAACCGAAGCGATTCTTGAAGTAGTGTAGAAACGATGTTGCTTAACGTAACTGGGTCACACGGGCATGAAACGCGCTCCTGCCTATCCGTTAACGGATGGGGTATTACATAAAAAAAACTTAAATGCAGCTGTCGTTGTCTTCTCTTTTTGTTTTGCTCCGCGTTTCCAGTGTACATTGTGTAATGAAGCATGCACAAAGCAAGTGCATAGTAACGAAATTCAATTACAGCACGGCACGGCCTTCCGCTATGGCACTGGAGCCCAGCCCAGTGAAGAGCGGTCCTCGCAGAAGCTCGCGGTCGCGGCTTCGGCGGATGAAATGTGCGGCCCCTGAATCGATGGCTGGTCTCGTTATCTGGAATGGGTCGTATCTGCCAGAATGGGCCGGCGTTAAAGTTTATCGAGTATTTCACTGGACTGATGATTTGATATGTCTGAGCAGCGGGCCCGCGTGATAAGCCGGCCTGGAGCTCGGCGACTCTTCGGCGGATCTGATGCAATCCCGTCAGATCCAGATTGACTCGCCGAAATACAGGGGACTGTCCATACAGTCGTTGCAGAGGACCTGTCTCTGCCCATGGATATGAATATGGATGGTGAAGGTGCATATGGAAGGTGATTATTTTTTTGTGTAAATTAGACCCCAATGAACATCATTTATAGAGGAAAAAGTGGTTGTACAGTTAAATGGATGTTGACTACTGTAGCCCACTTGGATTAACCAGTACACGGACACTCCACGAGGGTTTTCAAGACTAACTCAAACCCAAAATGATCCTTCCGAAAGCTGAAAACTGAAAGCTGGAAGCTGAAACCTTCCCCAGCTGTTGCTGAATCATTTTGACACCTATTTATAGTATTTTTAAATATGAAGCCATTAACCTATTCTGTGTTTAACCTTCCACCGGTTCAAGCGGTTCATGAAACCCTCCTCTCCAGTTCTCTGAAATTAGGAAAAAACGAAAAAACAAAAGGCGCAGTGATACGAGACCAGAGGTACCTTTTCATACATGACTTTTACATTTTTATCAGCTTCTAGTCAGGGTCTCCTCAGGTCACTGACCTGGAACAGAATAAGTAAGACAATGTTCCCCAAAAATGAAATTGTATAATATTTGGTGTTTTGTGAGATGCATCGATTGATTTTGTGATATCAGTAACATTTTGTGAGATGCATCATTTGACATGAAACTTGGCGTGTTAATACAAGTATAACATTGATGATAGGGCATGACAGAAATAATTTTGATATCTCGATTTTTTTAGGCGTTTCCAGGTCATTGACTTAGGTCAGCTGAGCTTTTGACCTCTTTTACACTTACTATGGAGACTGTAGGACTGGTTCAGCGGTTCTGAACCTTGGATGTGCATCCTAGTGCTTCTCACGTCATTTTCACACGTCATTTTACCTCTTGACCTGGGGTGATACCAGGCCAGGTCACGTTTTATACCAAATTTTCAGACCCGACAACACTCCGTACAGTTCTTGGTTTAAAATCTCGGAATGTTTATTAATAGTCATAAGTGGTTCGGAGGCACTAATATGTGATGGGAACGTATGGTGGTGACTCAATGCAGTCTGACTCATGCTGACCTAACATGTCCTTTTGAAATATTACACTTGTTTGCAATGCAACCACGGTTTGCATGACCATAAATGATAAGAACTACACCCAATCCTCCCTTATATGCAATCTGTCGTGCCTCAATCTTCTTATTTCAATCCTCCTATTTATTTATTCATTCAGGAGAAACGAGACTCCTGCCCTTGCAAAAAAGAACCAGTTTTTGCCTACATTTTTTGCTTTCCTTGAAATGGTCAAATTTGGCCTCGAGTGCCCGTTTTCCCCACATATAGGTAAAGCCGGAGTTTTTCTACTGTTAAACCCCTTCGGAGCCACGATAAGTCCTCGCCATCAAAGTCTGTCCGCCAAAGATGTCAATAGGGTAATCTGACCAAAGATGACCCATGGTGGCCTTAATATCGACATTTGAAAAGAAGTCTATATGTTTTTTTCCTGTTTCGTCAAGGGCTTTCCAGCGTGTTTTTGCTTCGTCTGCAGGACTTATAGATCTCGAGATCTTGTGGGGTTCCCATGAACCCCTCCCTCCCACCGGCCAGGCGAAGGTGGATCTGAAAGCCGCTCCGGCGAGTGCCAACGATCTGACTTGACCTGGCTTGGCATATATACAGCAATTACTGTGACTTACTTCGTCACTAAAGATAACTTTTATGATTAAACAACATTGATTTAGTGCCCAATTCATGCCATTTACGTGAGATCTAAGACGGAACGTTTGAGCCTGTGTGGCTTGATTTGAGTTTATGTGTTTGTACTCGAATATGTTTACCTTCAAGTTCCTAGGCATTTGGGTGATAAATAATGCCATTTCCTTACATTTGAAATGAGCAAGAGCCATGCGCTAGAAAAGTTTTGAGTGCAAATTTTATTCTGAATTTTAAACACATCAATTGCCTTTGTATGGAGCATAGGAACAAGTCGCCTTTTCGCCCATGATTCCACCGGGCATGCATTCTTACACATCCCAAAAAACAATGCGTTTTTCATTTATGACGGCAATTGGAGATGGCCTTTAGTGGAAGACGTTATGAAAAGAACTGAACGAAATATAAAAAAAACGCATGTTGAAAAGTTATATGCTTATATACCGCCAGTCTCAAAGTTCCAAGATCCTAGGCGTCTTCAGGGCACATTGAATGTAATGCACGCAAGCAATGCAGAATTGTGGGCGCTTAGGAACTACTTTCTTGCATAACATTACTTCAGGAGGCTCTCTTATTTTCGTAGTGGTCTATTCCAAATGTTAATCATCTCACATGGTGGAACTCTTTGGGACATGCATTAACGTACCCGTGGATCTTTGCTTCCGATTCACAGACGTCATGAGTCTGAGACCCAGTGAACTCTTGTCACAGTTTGGCTCTTTGCATTTGGAAAGGGTCAGTGAAGCAGTAGCTACAATGAAGCAGAAGCAGTAGATACGACAGCAGCCCACAATGCGAATTACAAGAGCTCAAGTCTCTGTCCAGCGCAGCACGTGGCGGCACCACATTAACGCTGGTCTATTGTCATGCACTGCCCACGTGTGACCCCCGTGGAGAGGTTGTATGCGGCTAACGAATGAGAGCCGAGCCATCTGATGACGTAAGAGAGGGAGGAGTTAAGGGGGCGCCAAGGCGACCGACCTAGCATCAGCGCCGGCTATAAGAGCCCTGCAGGCAGGCAGGCGACATTGATTTGCAGGGCGCGTAGACGCGCCCGCCGCCACCGCGAATATGGCGCGCCGCAGACATTGGCGCGAAAACACGCGTGGGTACTGCCGCAGGCTATCTGCGACTCAAAGGTGCAGCCAAGGGGAGCGGGGGGCCCGGCCCTCCTTATCCGGATTTTTTTGTGGAAACCATTGCATATTGTCTTCGCAGCTGGCGGTTTTCGTATGATTTCAGTTCATTCTGAGCTCCGCCACCCCTCCTCCCCTTGAAAATTCTGGCTGCACCCCTGGCGCGACTTGATCTAGGTCTCATAAAGCAAATGTGCGAACCCCTACTAACCTGTGAAAACACGTCGTGTGGAAGTACAGAGTGTAAATAAGTCAGCCTCATCAAAAGACGTAGGCTCGTGGTCTACGAGCCTACGCCAGCGCCTTTTTGACGGTTGACGTATGTTTTCTTGCGGTGCATTTTGCTATAACTTGAGTTTGGGTGGTCCGTTGTCGTGAAAACAGTAAGTCTCTGTGATCCTTCATTGGTTTGATGGGTTTGTTTAATTTATGTAGCTCCCTTGGAGCGGGCAAACAAAACTGAGCTCGAGAACTCTCGAGTCCCATATAGATTCTTTCCTCAAAATGTGCACGTCAGGGCATTTCGACGGGGCGAAATGAACATTCGTAGAAACGGCATTTATAATTCGTTAGTAGTCAAGTTAGTAGAAACAATACCTGTATACCGCCAGCACAGAAGCTACAAAAAAAATTGTGTGTGGACATTCAATAAATACTAAACACAGGCTGATCCACACTATGTGCTACAGGGGATCAGATCTCCATCATTGGAACCTAACTTAACTCTGATCGATGGTTTCTCTTTTTTGCCACTTCTTTCCGCCATTTTAGAAAATTATGATGTTTTTAAACAAATGCATTTCTATAGAACGAAATACGTATAAACTGTCCCCAAAAAGGAGTGCCAAAAGACATGCTGGTCTCCGATTTTCCAAGGAAAGAGGATATAACCCGATGGCTTCCGTAGATCTGTCTCTGAACTTAGGAATGTGATACCTTAGACCCTGAAAAAATGCGATAGAGATGACAGAGATTCCAGACACACCTTGACAAACTATGTGGGCATTATAAGATTTTGCAGCATCTCCCAGGGAAAATTTCATATCTGTCTGTCCTGAAGCAACGATGATACCCGTATAACGTACGTACTTACGTGTGTTTGAGCACTGCAGCACTAAACGAACGCGACGCATACTTTTCGACGATTTGCGGCTTCACGTCAAGGTGACAAGTTTGACGTTTCGGCACCATTATGGCCCACTTGCTACCGGGCACACAGAAATAAAACAGCATTAAGATAACTGGAACACTTTTTACCCGATTTTGCATCTCTGGCTCCGCTAATTTCAATAGCCTTAAGTGAGGCAATAGTTGCGATCTATTGGATAAATCAATGCATCAGTCCAGGTGGCCAAAGCATAGGGTGGTTGTGGTCTGTTGAAAGTATCAGCTGTGCATTCATGAAACCAAAACATCGTTTCATTTTCCTGTTTCTCTTCCTTTTTCCTGAATTCGCCCCTGCCAATGCGTTCACAAGTACATGAATATGCATTTTTGATGCCATCAGTATTAGGTTGGGATTAATGACGTGAACCATTCCCAGGTGTGAATTAAAGGCCTAGCTTCCTAAATTTCTTTATTTGGCTCCGTCCTTGATCCTTGCCGTGCTCTCTACAAATACGCCCTTTGTATCACAATTACGACATATAAAAATGTTGACTTATCCAACCATACCTTGTTTTCAGCACACAAAACCTACTTGCATGTAGTGCTGATTACACCCTGTCGTGTCCCATGCATTCATCCTTGGCAGTCTTCAAATATTTTTTGGAATACGAAGCACAAGCCTGAAACAACCGCAACATGTCGTGACGCGCCTCCAAAATAGGCCTCTTGGAGTCGCTTCTGCTCCATGTAGGCCGCTCGGAATTTCACGTAATTTGTAGAAAGGACTCGTGGAACCTGGCACACAGAAAGTCACCCAATGTTGGAGCGATACCGAAGACCGTTTGACCTTGGTGCTGGAAAAAACATCAGGGGAGGGGGGAACCGGTCCCTGCGTGCAGCGGCGGTGACCATGCCAGCGGATGTGCGCCTCCATCTGTGTGGAACCGACGCGGTATTTTTGTTCATAAACACCTGAAATTCCGGCTGATCACAAGTCTGTGTGTGCCGTCTGTGGAGCTCTTCACTCAATTAGTCTGTAATATCATAGTGGCCAAATGCAGACTGGGCGTAATAGGTTTCCTAATACAATATTTCGCGATGTGACTTCCAGCCGGAACAAAAATACGCCGCGAATACTGAGAACGCTGATATGCGGAAACATGATATCATCGCCAGGGGAAATCTGTACTCACACTTCTTAGTTTATTTGTTTCTATTGGTTTCCATCTGAATAACTTCATTACTCATTCGCAAGGTATGCTTGACAAATAAAACACCTCTCCGTCCCGATGGGAGTAGGCGTTTCATGAACAGGCAGACAGAATGGAATAAAAATATATCAAAATGCGAGGTTGCGGATGTTAGAAGACATCAAATGCACCACGGTAAGGCGATTTTATGAATAATTTCATAGCATAGGCTGCAGCTCGTGGGGACCTTTGCTGCGCTTTCCAGGCCGTGACATTAGGGGTACGGGCATCCCATGCACTGAGTCAAGCAAGATAGTCATAAAGCATCCGAGCCCTTGCTTGCTAAGTACTCACGTATTACGAAACTTGCTTTAGCATAGTCTGTGTATCAGACTGGTTAATGTTCAAGTTACCTGACCGTGATGTGTGATAATGCAACAGACCTTGGACAGCCCAAACATTCGACTTGGTATGCCTTAAATTTAAATTCAAGTATCTTCCATGGGTTCTACAGAGAGATGTTAGGATCGCTTGATCAGTTCGCTGCAAAGAACGCAGGAAAACATCCCAATGAAAATCACGATGTCACATTGTGTTATCTGTGCACAAGTTATCACCACATAAACAGCGTTTCATGTTTTGTTAAGAGTTCGACTGAAAATCGCGTGCCCGTGTTAGCAGTTTGCTGAAGGCTGGCATGAGTCTCCATTGCTCCAAGAATCGGCTGAAATCAGTGGCTGACCGGCATGTTGGGGGGGGGGGGCAATATTCGGCTGGTTACGGTTGCTTGCGATTAACCTCTTTTCCTTCCTCTTTTTTCTTTTCCTCCCTCTCCCATCATCCACTCTCTCTCTCCCTCCCTCCTCTCTCTCTCTCGCTTTTTCTTTCCAAACAGTTCCGCTCTGGACAGGTCCTCATCTTCCAAGGCCGGGTAGCGATTACTGGCCACGGCACAAGACAGCTCAGACGACCGCGCCGCCTCAGAGCCGGCTGACTCCGCCGTGAACTGCTCCTGGCATCGCGGGCTGACCAGGGCACTCGGTTCTGAGCTCCTCACCGGAGAGTCGGTCCACTCTGAACAGGTGGCCTCGTGAAACGCTGCCGCCAGAAATGACGCTGCGTCTGTCGCTCGTGAAACGCTGCCGCCAGAAATGACGCTGCGTCTGTCGCAGGCTAGTCGTAACCGACGAGCGCCGTCACGGCACGGAATGCTTCGTGAGCCTTACACGTTGGTGGTGACTGGAAACTTTAACCAATGGGCGTAGGACAAAGTGTCGTTTTTCTTCTCTTTATGTTATATATATATAACTATATACGTATAATGTTTTATGTTATATATATATATATATATATATATATATATATATATATATACGGTGCAAGAAGTTTTCCATTCCAAAATGTTGCTTCTTTCACGATAACAACAAGTTGTTAGGTGTTGTAAACAATTCGCGGCTGAGTGTAATCGTGTTTTGGGTCTGACGGTGATGGGAGGAGGTTTCCTCCAGCGTAGTGAGGTGACCTGGCGGAAAACACACAATGCAGGCAGCTTTTCTCCCGGCCGATGATGGCGCACGTCGTTCTGTCTTCGTCGCCCTGGGAGGAGCACTATTTACGAAACCAGCGGGGTGTCCGGATTTTTGACCGGCACCATCATGTGATCAGGCACATGAGGATAGTTTTGTGAAGATGGAGCTGCGTTTTCTGTTTCTGCCATCACCGAACATCGATGGCGCTGTAACCCGCTGACGTTGACCAGGATAAGCCACGGCTCCGCCATGGTGACGGCTGGTCTCGAAGCCGAAACAGAGAGCACCCTTCTGTAAACAGTTTTAAAACAATCGGGATTCACAAATAGTTCAAAGATAAACATTGGCTTGAAGCAAGGGCGAGTTACTTTTCCTTTTAACCAGAAACTTACAACTAAGGTGGTCCCTTAATGGCAACTGGCCAGGTTTCTGTCGCTACCCACGTCACTTGTAATGTGAAAAGAAAATCTGCAGGTCTCCTGCCACGCGGCGAAAGGTTATTAGCAGGCTCTATATTGGAAAAAGAACAAACACCCCTGCCGACGGCTGGATTTGCCGTATTTGCTGAGCAGCCGGCTATGTAATGAACCTTCGTCTATTATCCTCCCACGGCCTCCAACGGGGGGAGCGGGGACGAAGCGGAGGCGAGAGGAAATACAGATTAGAAAAGAAACCGAGATTGAGCCTTCTGCTTTATTGAATTCTTAGAAGAGAAACACGAATACACTTGCAAAAGGAAATCACGGACACAGATGCAGAGACCTGGACATATTCATTGGAAGAGTGTAGAGTTTGCAGTTCACATATCTCAAAATCCTGATTGAGTAACAACATTCCCACTCACTCCCTCTCCCTCCGTCTCTTCCCCTCTTTCCTTCTCTCTCTCTCATGCTCAATCTCGTTAAATCGTTCTTTCTCTTTTTCTAAAATTCATTTCCTCCTAAACTGCTTTCTCGTCTTTTCTCATCCAATTTTTATTTGATCTGCAAGGGTTTGCCTGCTCATTCAGCTCAACATGTGTCAACCATATTGAACTTTATTTATTTTATCATCTCCTCTTTTTCTCTTTCTTTCTTTCTTTCTATCTCCCTTTCCCCTCTCTTCTCTCTCTCCTCCTCCCTCGCTCTCTTCTCTCACTCTCCCCACATCTATCTTCCTTTCCTCTTCTTTGTACAATAAGAGTAAACGATATAAAAAAGGAGATTAACTTGGTAAAATACGGCATTTTTACTTTTTTACTTTTTGTATTTCTGTCATTTTTTCCTTGAGTTGTCTTTATGACTCAGACCTTTCGGTAGTCAGTCAAACAGTAAAAATCAATAATAACAATGACGTTTCAAAGAGCCGTAAGGTTGCACAGCGTTACATCATGCCTTTCAAACTATGTAGGGGGTAGCAGTAATTCGGGAGATTCTAGAAACACATCATGAGATCAAAACATACTGTTAAGGTTTAAAAGTGTTTTGCCATGGAAAAAACAAAGATTTTCTGCTGGCCTCGGACAACATTTAGATATGGTGAATCTGAAAAATCGGCAAAAATATACTGGACGGTTTCTTTTGTTTTATTGTTACTTGTGCTTCGCCAGATATGGTAAGCTGATGATGGTAATCATCGAAGCGTATATAAACTCACTTACCCCTATTTCCATATGTAGAGAGAATTCAGAAGCCTCTACACCCCCCACCTCCTCAGGCATTTGGCTCCCCATTTGTAGGGTTTTTGAAACAGCTTCACGAAACTTGGCCGCTTTTTCCAATTCATTCTTCGCAAGTAGTATGTAGAATTTCTGTAAATTCACTTGCCCCAGCGGCGGAGTACGACCAAGTTTCTTGGAGGTGATACGTACCTCAGCCTTCTTTGGCACAGTTGAAGATAATAGAAAAATGTTCGTCGAAAATAACATTTTATGCAAATAGAGTTTTTAACCATATTCCCGTTTCCATAACGTCAATCGATTTGAAGTTATGGGATGACGACGTTTCGACGATTACGATATGATGTGAAGTACATTTTTATAGAGACTTTTTTTTTTAACTGTGTGGAGTGGACATGAGACACAAAAAGCCAGAAAAGGAGGATAACTTACTTGCTATAACTCCGATGTTTTGGCCGACTTTGATGCAACTGGCATGGACCGAGAGCTAGTCGATAGGACTTTCCATTTGGACAATACATATATGATCTGAGAAAATTCATAGACGTTCACAGGCACTGGAAAATGGGAGGGACGTATGTATATACATATAGGTATATATATGTATTAAGTGAATTAACACGAACGTTTAAAATATAAGTCTTTAACTAGTCATCATATACCTCACAGTCACAAATCATATAACATTGCGTGCATGATGTTGGCATAGGCGGCTTCAGGGGCATGGGAAGGGGAACCGTCAATGTCACATGTTTATTGGGTCAACTTATGACCTTTTACTTAAAATGACCTCAAATAACCTCAAAGTCATATGGAATGGCAAATTAATATGGGTTCATTTGTGATGTTTCAAAACGTTTCCAACAATCTGAATCGACCATAGTTCTAAAACTCCTGTTGACCGTCGTGATGTGGAGTAAGCGCGCAAACATTTTAGTTCAGGTCATAGGTCATAGGGTCATGGCCATCTAACTCGATCTAAGATCAACCTGAAATTTGAAACACAGGTAGGGGACACTGTACTAAGCTTCACATATCCCGGCACTTTAATTAAAACGTTACCGTTGCAAATATTTACACAAAATCGAATTTTGAATTTTTGCCTTTATCTCACCTTGTAAAGTGACGATAGGTTAATCAAGAGCATAAACCTTTGTACATTTCTTCGGCTATTATCTATGCTTCGATTTGAAGCTATACATTTCACCTTAAAAGGTTCTAGTTTATGGCAGCCATTTTTCTTTTGCCTTTCAATAGTGCCAAAAATGGCCTGCGGTTCCCCGCAGAAACGTGGCCTGGCTTCGTCCCTGGAAAAAATGAAATTAAACAAATTTTGCATAATACGTAGCAAAAATAAGTGGAAAGAATGACAAATGATTGGAAAACTGCTTTAAAAACCATAGGAATAGCAAAAATCGGAGGAGCTTCTGGAACCCCTGATAGTGAATAAGGTAAAAGTATAACAATTCTTCATATGAGTGCATAAATATATCATTGTACAACAATGGAAAATATTTTATTTTCCTGAAATATTTCGCAGGTTTTGTCACTTTTGACGCTACGTTTCAGACGGAAAAATCCGGAACACATATCGCTCAGCACAGTGTCTTTTGCTACGCTTAAAAATACGCTATCAGGTCGGATTACGGAGTTACGACCAAAATTTTTTTTCATGCGTTCCCCACGCCACGATGGTCACAAGCAGGACTTTTAGAAACATTGCCATTTTAGACGTTTTTTCAGTAAAACAATTTAAATGATAGGAAGTCTCAGTCGTTTCCAAACACTGAAATGTTCCCCAATGTCATTCCATGTGGCTTTCACGTCATTTGAGGTCACTTGCGATCAAAAGTGGTAAACTGACCCGATAAACATGCAACCATGACATTCTCTCCTTTACCTCCGATGCCGCCTCTGCCAACATTTTACTGACATTATATTACAATTTATACTTTTTAAACATAAAATGAATATTATCCATCGCCGGACCGGACTCCGCATTCATCTTCGCCGAAACGAGGGTTCATGAACCCTTCCCCCAGATCTTGAGACATATGAGTTCCTTAAAAAGCAAAAATACCGTTGGAAAGCCCTTGGCGAAACCAGAATAAAGCACATATATTTTGCCAAATGAGGTCGGTAATAAGGCCACCAGAGCTCAACTTAAGCCAGATTACCCTATTGGCATGTTTATCAAAAACGTCCATAAACGACGTTTCTACATGGCTCAAAATGGGTTTAAAAGTAAAAATGAAGGCCTGATCTACCTAAAGAGAGCGGCAGAAGAGCCTACTGAGGCCATACTTGGCCATTACAAGGAATGCAGAAAATGAAGGTAAAAAATGTCTTTTTGCAAGGGCAGGCGTGTCATTTTCTCTGAATATACAAGTATGTGTCTTGGCTGGAATACACCGCTAATGTGTTTGGTACGCATGTGAGGTCTGCAGCATATCATCATTTCAGAGTAAATAAGATCAGCTTAGGACAAAGGACTGACGCTTATACGTCAGTCGTTTCTGGTGTCTTGTATCGTCTGCCGCATTATCATGGATTGGGCAGGTGCGTACAGCATAAAACTGTGTAACGTCGGATCATGTAATGTCCCTTCTACATCATGGAACCCGTGACCAAAACATTTTTTCAAACGTGACTCAGATACCGGGCTGCGGGCTGACTAACTGATATTGAGTTTTGAGTTTTATTGGGTTTTAAGGCGTGCCACGATGCCACGATTAATGGCGACGGGCATGGCCGTAGCGCAATAATATTGTTATATCTAGGGGAGGTTATTTTTGCGACGTCATGAGTTTTTATGTCGGCGACCGGAAATGAGGGAAGTGGGGCCGTACAGACTGTACAGAAGGAAGATATAGATATAGTTGCTATGTTTTGTGGCCATAAAAATGCGTTCGCATTGAAAACAGGCATAATATTTCAAAATTCCAGATGGGGTTAGCCTGGTTCAACTGGAATTGAGGCCATCCTTGGAAAATCTGTGCTTATCATATGTTAATGCTACCGAAACACATATGACCACCAGCGAACATTCCAAGACTGTAAACCAAATAACGGTACTCAGTTGCGGATCTAGAAATTTAGTATAGAACGTGACCTGAAGAAAGGTCACGGGTGCGTGGGTACAATTACGCGTGTAAATGGCGTGAGATGCACCAGTACATATATCCAAGTTCCACAGTCGTCGGACCAGTCACACTCTAAAAAGAAAACGTAAGAAACGGTGAAAGCTCAGGCTGACATAAGGTTAATGACCCGGAAATTCCCGAAAAAACTACGAGATATTAAAACTGTTTCACATGTCATGTTCTATCAATATGGTAAGTTTTTTGTCACTCGATATATTTCGAAAAATGCTATGCCAATTTCATTCGTTGTAACATGGTTTTACTTCACCTGTTCTAAGTCAATGACCTGAGGTGACCTTCAGTTTAAAAACTAATAATAAAATGCGAAAATTACGTATGAAAAGGCGCCCTAAGTTTTGCATATCTACGCTTTTCTTGGCAAGCCTCGGAAAACCGGAGTGGGGTTCCCATGACATCCGCGTCTCGGGGAAGATTAAAAAGTAAAACGATATACTTTTATATTTGTTCAGTTTTTGAAAAGACATTCGCTTCATCTTACCACCCCTGTGGAGGCCAATGGATTTTCTCAAAATTCGAAGCTATGGAGCAAACGTAAATCTTTTCGATTAGCCCTCGATTCATGCCGATTGCATCAGAATCGGCCTATGAACATCGGAGATATAACAGGCAAAAAAGAAAAAAATAGAAATGCTCTGTTTTTTCCCGCCTCTTTTCACCCCTTCTAAGTTTCTCAAAGTTTTTTTTAAGTAAAAATATACTTAACATCACAGCGAATCGACTACCGTTCGTTGCGATGGAATAGTAAAAAATAAGGTAGTTCTCGAAATCTCAGGAGATCGAATAAGTCCCTCAGTTCCCGCCCCTCGCACCGACTCTACCATGTGGAAATGCGTCCTAACATTATAGACTCGGAAATAGGGTTAAGGCAACATCCATTCCCAGACATCATAATTGTTCTCCTCGGATGAAAGCAATATTTCGGCGCTGCCGCACCAGTTGTATTGCATTCAAGACGTCAGGCTAGTTAATTTTAAGTGAAATTAATCATCTGTTCACCAAACAAAGTGCTTTATCCAACACACGAAAAACAAC
The DNA here is from genome assembly GCA_030062745.1 of Capitulum mitella. Classification (NCBI taxonomy): domain Eukaryota; kingdom Metazoa; phylum Arthropoda; class Thecostraca; order Pollicipedomorpha; family Pollicipedidae; genus Capitulum; species Capitulum mitella. Next base: position 23,755,210 of record CP099850.1, on the reverse strand, counting down.
ACTTTTGAAGGTGAAAATGGTCCCCTGCGGAACACGCCCAGGTTTGTTTCGGTCTTACACGCCTAGCTGCGATATATGTGACAATGGACAGTCTGGGTAAAACATTTTCCGACAGCCTGAGCAGTGACGCGAACTGAACGTCAGAGTACTGAATACCATCAGGTCAACCTGCGCCTGGAGTAGGTCAAGTATGACGTCACCAGAGCGTGCCTCCGGCTAAGCTTCGGTGCGATTCAGTCATACAACACCGTCAGGTCAACCTGCGCCCGGATGAGGTCAAGTGTGACGTCACCAGAGAGTGCCTCTGTCCAAGCATCGGTTCGATTCAGTCATACCGGGTGTTTATTTAGGGTGTAGCCACCCTCACCAATCACGACGATGTCAATTTTGTCTCAACACCCAGGTCTCACGGTTCAACACCAGTCTCGCCTCAGATTCCAGCTCAATCAGTTCAGCACTGCTTTCGGTTCATGTTCCAGATCGCTAAGTTCAGCGCTGGTTTCGAGTCATATTTGGGGTCCCTTACTTCAACATCGGCTTCGATTCCAACTCCCGACTCAGCGCTGGTTTCGGTTCGGATCGCAGCTCGCCAGTCCAGCGTCGGTTTCGGCTCCGACGTCGGCTCCGCCAGCGCCGCGTCGAACGCGGTCAGCCGGCGTGACATCGCCTGGAGAGCTGGGTCATCCGGCCTCGCAGTGGTCACGCGCGGCCAATTAATGGCTCCGAGAGATGGATGGCCGCCGATATATAAGACGGCCGGCACTTATAGCCCCTCGTTCGCTAATAAGAGTGTCAAAGGTCCCCGGCTGACGAAAATACCACCCGGAGCGCTTCTGAACAACGTGTTGGACTGCTGAGCCCAGCGTGTGGTCCTGGTCGCTGCCGTCTACACCTCACACATTGTTTCCAGTTTGTGGCTCCTCCTCTACTGTGTTTCGGCTCATCTTTTTTACAAGCAAATGGATACTTGATGCAATTCGCGGAAGCCGTCTTGGATGCAGGAGATTGTTGCTTTTATTTCGATAAACTAAGCCCTAGTTATTCGTAGACGATAGACAGTCAGAAAAATACTGGATATAGAACGATTGGACGTGTTTTTTCTTGTCTTCTGTTGTGTATGGACAGTGACTGTTTAGTTGTTCAAGACAAAACAGAACACCAAACATTTTTTTTCAAAATTACTCACACTAAGGTTCTTACGTCGAAAACTGGAAACCGTGCTGACCTCTGCAGGACTCGAAACGGGTCCGGTTTTTACCACCGCTGAAACTTCGACCAGCTGTCGCGGGCAGACGCATGCAGCAAAGGCGTCCGCCGACTCAGCAAACAACTCACGACGAGACTCTAAACCGCCTATAAAACGCGCATTGCGAACTTGGCAGTCGGTGGACGCGCGGCAAGAGGTTCCCGCACACCGAACGGCCGACAGTCACACAGAGTATTTGACGTTCCCTGGTTCCCGCAGCGTCGTCGCTGTCTCAGAGCAATAATCGACTGCTCTGGTAGAAGATTAACCGGAGCAAATGGCTCACTACAGCATAGGAGAAGCCCATTTCGAACGCCGTGTAAACACGAAGGGCAGGGAAATTGCGACACACCGGAGGCTTCTTAATTTGCATTTTTCAGCAAAACAAAATGGCGGTGTGTTTGATGCAGCTCTCTGCCCTGTCACCTCAAAATTTTGCAATGGTAAGTTGCACCGGGGCTTCAGTTATATACAATCTCTTACGTTTAAGAGACAAATTTACTCAACCTACAAGCTGTGAATCTTTAGACACCCAACAATGTTTTGGAGCTGACAAGAAAGAACATTTCGTTGATTTTAGTTTTTACCTCGATCTAAAGGCAAGCGTTACGCAAAGGCCACTGATGTTGATAAGAAAGCACCAAAAATAAAATATCTAAACATGTGCAGGCCTCTGCTTGTTTTTCTTTTTGCAGCACTAGGTGAATGTTCATCAAGACTATGATTAATGCAGTGCTACCTATTTATTATTAATCAGATTGCTAATGGTGTTGCTGTATATGGAATTTTCACTATCTTTTAGGTTGCTGGCAATCAACCATGGCTTTCAATTACACCTTTATAAGTGTCTGTGACTTGGTAACAATAAATCAAACTGCTGCAGTTAATGTTAATAGCTATATTTTTGTTTTATATGTATTACAAACATGTATTGATATAGGCTAATAGCAACAAACGTTAACAGCTACTTTTGCAAAGTATCTTATTTGGTGGAATATCGGCATAAATAATCTAGTTTAAGCTCCTTTTTATGACTGTGCAGTGGGACTTCTAAATCCAGTCAGCATCTTTTAAAATTTAACTGATTTTTAGTCCGTCCAATCCGTGTGGTCTGGCCAATATTAAAATCCGGTTCCGACCATATCCATATTTTGCCACAGTTTTCTGGTCCGGTCCAATCCACCCCGCGGATCAATCCGCCATCAGCGGATTTATCCAATCCGTGAAGTGCTCTACTCCGCGCACCGGTTGCCATTGGCGCCTTGGGGGAAACATAGCTGTGCATAATAGAAACGCGTGCGTCATGGGCGAGATGTCCTTTATCGCGAATAGACACGCTTCCCGAAAAAGAGACCATTTAAATGCGACGGGATCTATTTCGGCGGCGTGGATCGACCGCTGCCGCTCGGCGGCGGTGACGTCACGTCCACCCAGTGCAAGGGCTCCAGAAATAACTGCCGGCCCTCTTAAATATTGGAATGGCCACTTGCCCGGTCGGGCCCCGGTTTGATTCACTCAGCCGCCGTGCCGCTGACATGGCACGTCCGATTCCAGGCGGCCGAGCAAGGCGGCCTCTGGGGATTCCGCAAGGCCAGCGAAGCACGGTGGCCAGAGTCACCCATCCTCACTGATGACGGCTAAGACGATGGTGTGCAGATTTCGCGATGAGAATACCGTTCATGCAGAATTAGTTTCGTCAGTTGTTTAAATTAAAGGGAAGCATGCTCGTGATTTGTGCTGACCAAGTTCGGGATGTGTTATTTGATGTTAACGGATGACTGCATGCGAACTTTTAACGGGCCATCCTGCACATACGTACACAACGCAGTCGTGTAGTTATCAGTGTGATCCCCTCTTGGTCAGCTGCCAGCTGACCTGCTGGCCAAATGCCGTGTACCCAAGCGGTATCTGCCTTGCCTCCCTGTCCCCGGTTTGCGAGGGCAGAGAGACCAGAGCGGCGGGACGACGCGGGGAGACCAGCACGCTGCACAAAAATAATGGTAATAAAAGTAAGCAAACAAACTGCCGGGCGCTGCAATGTTTCGATGCCTTCCGTGCATTGTCGAGAATCATCTAATGAAATTAACGCGGTCGGTAGCTCAGTCGGCAAAACGCGTGTCTCGCCGTCCTGGCAGGACGAGTTCGTGTCGCCCCGGCGCTCGATAGTTGGCCCGCGGGTCAGCTGGCAGCCGGCCAACACAGGGTCAAACTGACTACCGCACGGTCGTGTCGCACTCTGGGCGGCACAAAGTTTCGTCACGAAATCAGCCGTTGCCTGGAACCGAACAAACGGGCGCAGGGGTCGGAGCCTGTACAACGAGCCACGCCTAGCATGGTCTCCGATTCCCAGCAGTGCATTATCAAACGACGCGGATTAAAAAGAAAAATGAGAACGATGGTAACAACATTGTTAAAAATACATTTCTTATTTCCCGTTCATTGCAGTTCCTTTTTCGTATACAGTCCTTGCAATGTTTTGAAACGAATGCTTAAACATTAATATTGGACGAGGATAATGAGATATCTGGTATATTGGTAACTAGTCTAGTTCCTGTTCTCAAGCGCCTCACAAAACTGCCACGAATATGTATTCAATATCCTATTTTATTATCACTTTTTCATTTGCACAGGGGAATAAGTGCAGCCGCAGTGAATAGGCAAAACGCCATTTAATCAAAATGCATTCAACTGACGTTCACGAATGAGTTCATGTAATTACACCCTCCCCACATACACTAACACCTACACACCCACACCCACCCCTTCAGATATATATATATATATATATATATATATATATATATATATATATGTATTTGGAGGAGGAGGTGGCTGTGTGGGTGTGAGTGTCGATGTTGAAGTGGGTGTAGATGTGTGTTCTAGTATATGAACGAGTCAAATGTTGCCTAAAATGCAGACGCGGAAACCGCTCAGACAACGGACAGGCAACGTAAATTCAGAACCTTTTGATGCAATTTTGTCATTTTGACGCCTTAACAGTTTTGTTTCCACTGCTCTGCCAATCAAATAGAGTAGAACCAGGGACCGACGTTGTCCTACTTACTTTTAACACGCGACTAAGTCACTTTCAATAATGCCCAATACAGCCCAGTGATACGTGGGTCCAGGCCTTTGCTGGTTCAAGCTTTCGCTACTCGGAAATGCCACGCTATTCAGGTGCCTACGATCCAGTCGGGGCCCGGAACGGAAACTAGTTCCAACCATTTTCCAAGAAGCACTTACATTATTTAGCTAACGAAATTTCCATTCGGCAGCCCGTGATTCACTGCTGGAAACAACGTTAACTTCTCAATAAAAACGCCATAAACAACCCATTGTTACCGCAGCCGAAAAATTTATCGCGACCAATTCGGCATCAGCGTCGCCATCAATTTCCGAGTCGGAATCGCGACAGCGGCGCGGCCGCGTCGGAGTCGGCGGCCGCGATCGGCCCTCCTTGCGCCGGCGAATTGTCCCGCGGGCCGTAATCTCGCCGGCGCGCGCTGTTTGCTCTGCGCCATTGCTCGCCGCCGGGCCGGCGGCGGCGTCTTCGGACCGGCCCAGCCGGCCGAAATGGCCCTGAAGCAATTGCTGTTTGCCGGGGCGCTCCATTTGTCGCGGCGCGGTCGCCGCGTCGCGCCAGCGCCGGCATCAGTCATGGCGGACCACCGATCCCCGGCAGGCGTCGCTCGTCCATTTGTTCCCCGCGGGCGGCTCCTCGTCGCGCTCCCTCGTCGCCGGCGCTGCTGCCAAGTATCCGCGCGCGAGTAAAAAACCGAGCAAGGAGCGATGGAGTGCATGACCACGCGGTCTGCGCATGGTCATGGTGAGTGTCTGTGGTGAATGTCTGCGCGGCTGTGAGGGGGCTACAGCCCTCGAGCGGCTGTTGTGGTTGTGTTGTGAGGGTGGATACACTGGAATCATGTCTGAGAACTTGTTCATTCGTCGTAATAGAAAATGAATGCTTCCAGTTTGTTTCCGAGACGACATTTTAGTCTGTAACGTTTTGCGTTTCATGCCATATGTTTACAAACTGGCTCCAGAGATTTCCACCAAGGCGGTTATCTTGGTTTGTTCAAGCAACCACATGCTCCTTTTTGACACTCATGGATCGATTCTACATCACACAATCTTTTTGATTTACATAGAGAGATGGAAATCGGCTTGGCATTTGAGTTTTCAGCATTTGTGCGGGCCATTGCCAAGTACAAGCTTAACACCCGTCGCCTTTCTAAGCAAGCTTCCAGCAAAAGTCCTCACAACAGGCTCCTCGCCCCTCTACGAGCCCCTTATCAGCGGCGCGTGTGATGGTATTTGCACGTCCTATCAGGACACCGAAGCGTGCTGGCGCGGACTCGACGGAGCTTCCGCCGCGAACTTCGTCCGGCCGACCGGCGCCATGACAGTTTGTCCCGGCTCGGCTTGTCGACGCGATTCCTGTCGGATAATCCCCAGATTCCGGGACCACTCAATCAGCTGTGTTCGGAGACTCCTGAACGGGCGTTTCGAGACCCGACGTTCATTAACTCCACGACGTCGTTGAATTGAATGTCCGAAGTGTCGTCGAGGTGTCAGGGCTCGGTGCGCTGCGAATAAAGCGGAAGTGCCTCACCTTTGCTCCGATGTGCTGAGGTATCCTTCGCTTGCGCCCTTCCTCAAGATGGTATTTCTGACCAAAGGGTTTTCAGTTGCATTTTTTATTTATTCCTTTTTGCAGGACTCATTCTTTTGAATCATGAATGTTTAAACTGTGGTTCCGTGCACATATCATCAAACAATCGTGCCCAGCTTGTATTGTTCGTTAAATGTCAGTATTTATAAATACAAAAAAGAAAAGAAGGTCAAAAGCAATTATTTATGACTTTCAGTGTTCAAACATACATTCCAAACCCATCAACGTCATACCAGGTTGGCAACACTGCTGGCAGAACTTATAACCGGGACCGCCATAAAATGTGATGCATGCATGGGCAAAAGTCATTTGAAATGCCAACGGCTGTCAGCATTTCGTTTGCGAAAATCGTCCATAACATAACTTTGTCACGTCGAATGTTCGGCAAATGGAATGCTTCCATCCAGTAAGTTTGTAGATCCAAGTCACGATAAGACGCCAAACTCCTGCGTTCAACGAGAGAATGTTCAGATTGGAATACGTACGAGTCCCACTAAAAACAGTTGGAGTCCGCGCCTTCCACGCCGTAGCACACGAAGCCAGTAGCATTCTCTTGACGGTCAGCACTGTGAAAACGGAATTTCTGTACACGGAACACTGTTTTACCTAATGCAGTCGCGCCAGGCCGTCGCCAACCGGACCCGGGGGCTCACGCGCGCGGCAGCCCACGTGGCGGCATCGAACGGCGTCGTGTGCGTCGCACAGCGTAACGATCAGGCCCGCCGACTTAACGTCGTCTCAGGCTAAAAGCGAGCGTTCCCCGTCGGCCGGCTATTTGTCCTGCACGTGCTTCGCAGTCCGTCAAACGGCGCAGCACGGGGCGAAACGCGGCCGCGACACGCCGGACGAGGAGCCCGTTCGATCGGCAGTCACGCGGGGCGGTTTCCTGAGTCGGGATTACGGCCCGCTCCCGGAAATGGGTTTGCAGTCATTCAATCCTAATGGGTCACTTTCATCCGCGATTGCTCACATGTTGTTCGAGTCGATGAGACATTAACATGACCGTTTCCCCCTACGTATTATCGTGCCAGCATTAGAGTCATTCTGCTTCAAACGCTGCAGTGCTGGCGGAATGCGACGCTCACGACGCGGTATCGCTTGCCGAGTGGTGCGGCGCCTGGTAGGACAGTACCACTGGGATGCATATTGTGCATTAACAAAACGCTGAGTCATAACCTCCGAGACATTTAATACTAATTAAGCTGAGTAGCCCTACGTTTTGTCTACTCTTAGGATTTTTCCTAATATGAAATGGTTCGGTCTTTATTCGTAGTTGTAATGGTAAAAACGGTAAAGTAGCGTTACATTACGTGAAGAATATAGCCCGACATCAACATGTTCTACAGGGTCATGTGTTGCATGGTTGGCTGCTATCATTTCGTGAGGATCGTTGAGCTTCGGGTGTAACCCCACCGACTGAATAAGGTGTTCCCGTTACATTGAGAACAATAACTTTTTTACTTAACTTTTTCTATTTGATCACGATTTCTATTTGAACTGCAATCCTTGAAGTAGTTCTGATTACGGATAGTATTCGAATGCTTTCGTCTTACAACATTTTTCTTACTGTTGCTATGTGTGTACCTTCCATAATATGTCCGATTTACTGTCCACTCCAGAAATGATGTACTGCGTTTTAGGGTAATTTCACACCAATTTACTTATTTGATCACATGGGTCAAGTCAGTGGAATCAAACTGAGACGGCTTCAGCATTCTGAAATGCTAAAAAGTTAGGCATAGGCTTGTCTTCGCGGTCCGTTTTTTTGCTGTATTGTTCCTCAGACCATGTTCTGGAACTTTTGGGAGAAAGCGATGGCAGAAGTACCGCGTACTGAACCGGATTAAGACAGTGATATTTATGATAACTTCCGACACGATCCCTGACGGTTTTTCCAGGCAAATCCTTGCTCCAGTGCCACAGGTTTGGTAGTTTGTCTTCTGCTGCCGTTTGACAGGTCAAATCTCTCCACGCGTGTAACTTGTCAGTGTCTGCCTATCGAGCCCATCTGACTCGGCTCACCAGTGGCATGTCTGAGTGTGTATGACGCTGATTGTCTGTGTATCGCCTCCTGGTTCGCCTTCTGCCGCCGTCCGGTTAGCCTGACGGGAAACAGCACGGAGCTATTCTGGTCATGCCAGATAATACATTTTTTTCAAGATAAATCCATTTAATGTACACTGTTTGGAAAAAGGCAAGCGTTAAGAACTTGGTTTCGGTACCAGCAATCCTATTTTTGTCAGGCTGAACTGTGGGTGGGTTCCTGGACAGGAATATCAAATCAAACTGCATCGCCTTCCGATCATAGTCAACTATGAAGACGCGCAGTGCAGGGGACAAACTTGTCATTTTCTCCATTGCGTTGACGGATAGCTACCGAGGAGAGCGCCTCTATGCGCTGTCGTGTGATATACTGTCAAATATGCACCTAGTACACCGAAAAAATTGTTATCATCCATTGATTACGAAAATTAAACCATTTGGCGAACGTTTCGTCAATCTTCGAGCGAAACACGCAAGTATTTCGCGACATTCTTTTTTTTAAGGCTTAGGCGCTGAAACTTGTCATGTGGTTTCTTACATCCCTATGATTACTGTAAGGTCAATGAGACTTCAGATCAACCGAATTCATGTCACATTTACACCTGGGTTTGAGTCCAAGTCAACCCAGAGTCAGTTCAGAACTTAGAAGCTTGCTGCACTCGGAATCATGAGAGTCAATCCAAAAACTTCCAGAGCTGGCCTTGGACTCGGACTCAGGGAGTCACAGCACACTCCACCGGAGTCGCACTCATGCTAAGAAATTGGAAATTTTGGATTGGGACTTGGACCAAGCATGTTTGAATCAAGCTCAGACTAAGACTCAGCCATTCATATTAGACTTGGCTTAAATATTACTCCCGGAATTAAAGTCATACTCAGACACATCAAAATTGAACAAAATGGGCGAGAATGCAGACAGCAGGGCTTGAACCACATTTACATAGCCTATGTCAGCCGAAGTAACTGCTATGTGCCTACGTTTCTTTGAGGCTTGAAAAACAAGAGGGGCATTCCATGACGGATCTACCCGTGCCTGACACCCTCATGCATCAGATTTTGATGTAAATACGGCCATGGGTTGTCGCATGCTCCGAATCCAGCTTTGAACTTTTCAGACCGATCCGAACAAAGGCAAAAGAGTTATAGCCTCGGGCGTTTTTGAGGCTCATATTGCGTGACCGTTTTTGTTGGTTTATAAGTCATGGTAAAATCATCTAAATTGTGTACGCCTATATATCGTGGGGCTTGCCATAAACTAAGGAAGAACTAGCATTTTTTTGTTTTCAATTTTTTGAGTTTTTGACCTTGTGGCGTACGATCCCAGGTCACGTAGCCTTAGTGTGACACGAGGGCAGTAAAATTGCGACCTTTTTCTATTCAAAATGAAGCCATATATACTAATGCTGTCTGTAAACCATGGGGGATGGTGTTTTTTAGAGATATGATTTTCGAGAATGTCATTTACGGCTATTTTTGCTCCTTTACTGGTGGGGGTTCCGCGCTCCTGGCATAACTCGGAAGGTTACTGGCAGATTCTGCTGATTCAGATGAGGAAGTCGATAGATCTGAGCACGGCATTTCCATACAGATGTTACTGGCTGGTCCAAATGTGGCCTGTGACATGACATATCACTTTAAATATGAACAGTTGCACTGATGTCAATGTTCCATTTCATCAGAGCGCCGATTAAAGGCCTGTTGTGAACAAACACCTACACGATGACGAAGTACATATATTGCGCAGTACATAGCGGGCACATCTGACGCAACACATGCCTCGTAGCACATGTTCAGCTGAGTTGATCCGGCGTTGACTGGGGAATTTCGCCGACTTCAGTTGACTGGGGGGACGTTTAACTCCCCCCCGTCTATCTCAAGAAGTCGTCGTCCGATTCGGCTGATTCAAGCGCCAATCGATAGCGTCAGACCCTGCGGTCCTGCCAAATGTACACTTTTGGATTTGGGGCACTGATTACGTCACGGATCAGGTCACACACAGAAAAGTGGCCATTTTATCCAGAGTTGCCGAACCACAATGAAAAGCAGATCGAGCCTGAACTTAACCTTGCAGTATGTTCCTGGCAGCTTAGCCTCATACCCTAAGTGTCACCTAACCCAAGATAATAAAAGGCTAAGGTCATAGGTTGGGTCAAATTTGACCCCGTTATATATATATATATATATATATATATATATATATATATATATATATGTACGTATAGCTCGTCATGTAGATCATGTTTCCTAGCCTATTTGACCGCGGAGATTCTGAACAAGGAGTTTTCAAGGAGCCTTGGGTGCAAAAAACCTTGAAATTTCACCAATTGCCGTACATATGTGCAACATTGCAAGATTTTGTAATTAAAAACCCGGAGTGCGACGAGCACACTAGTCACGTTCATCTGATATCTCTGGATGACCCTACAAGTCAGTGTCCCATGTTCCACATTTCCACGGTATGTTGCACAACACTGCAAAGGCCGATTTCTCTTCACCGGTCATCCAGGACGCCAAACAGTTGTCACTACTTTACTCCTGAGCTGAAATCCGCATAAAATTACCAAAAAGTCAAACCACGAAAAAATATTGCAGCTTTGCATGGAACGGTCGTGGAAACTGAACGCACAGTTTAATGCAAGAAAATTCGATAATCTATCTGGCCGTATCCAAAAATCAGTTCATCCAGTTCATTCAGTTCAATGTATACTCACTGGATCCGAAAAATGAAAAGTGAATAATTGGGTCGGGATGGCCTAGCATGAGATCAGGGGTGCTCCATATTGAACTACAAGGTCACGGTGATATGCAGTGCAAGACACAGTCACCATATGTTGCAAAAACACTGGCAATACAGCAGTGAAGAAAAATTGGACGGCCAGTCGCAAAACATCGTCGTCTTTATGACATCATTAAGACGTGGCCTAAGATGACGTCGTTTCCAGTTTTGCGTCAGTGTGTAAACGATCTATGTAAGAAAGGGCACGGGAAGTTTCAGAACGCTGCGTTCATTCGTTTGGGAGATATATAAAAAATACGCCATTGGGCGTTAAGCGTCCCCCTTCCGTGAATGGCAGATTAACGGCGTCTTATTTTGGCGTCCTGAGACAGGGATTCGTAGAAGTAAGTAATGACATGAGTATATGCGATAATAATGAATGCAGTTGGTGCTCGAATGCAGATTTTACGCTGTTGAAAATGCCTGATTTCGAAATGCAACCTGGAGCTCGACACCTCAGCCAGTTTTGTTGTTCAGATCTACCTACGACGGCACAGATTGCAAATAGGCCAGAAAATGGCACCTGTATGGAATAACATTGCTCAGATATATCAAATGCCATTTAAATCATCGAAATCGGCAGGTAACTTCTTGAGATTGGCTAGAAGCGCGAAACCCCCCGTCAATAGCCATTAATGACACCCTAAAAATCGAATTTCCCAGAAAATGCCTTCTTCATGACCTGCAGACACAGCATGCATGCGGACCTGCCTGTGGCTTTGTTCTGAGTGGAAAAAGGTCGTATTTTTACTGCTCTCGTGTCACGCTAAGGTCACGTAACCCAAAGGTCACATCGTCACATAACCCATCTGTCACAAGGTGGAAAACTAGAAAAATCCAAGATCCGAAAGAGGAAGTCATTCCACAGATTATGGCAAACCCAAAGATATATAGGTTCATAGTATTTACATAATTTTATTATTACTCATAGGCCAAAAAAAGCGTGATACAGTATGACCTCTCAAAAATGCCCGAGCCTGTCACTTTTTGACCGTTGTTCGAATCTGTCTGAAAAGTGCAAAACTTGGTTCAGAGCATGAGGCAACTCCATAGTCACATTTACGTCAATTCTGGGAGATCAGGGAGATCAGGCTGTCAATGTTTCATTGTGACCGTCGATTTGAGGTGGAATACCCCAAGACTCGAGTAAAATGAAATTAAAACGACAACAGGCATTAGATACCGTTAGCCGAGCTACATCAAATGACGCCGGAATAGTTCAACCAGGAAACCGCCAGGCAAACGCCGCGTCGCCTCGACAAAAGCAACACGAAAGGAATGGATGGTTACAGTCGGTGTCAGTCGGTTACATGACACAGCTATTCCGTACCGCAACCGCTCGAGGGAGGGGAACGACGGCCTGCATTTTGTCAATTCAGGCTGGCCACTGAGCCCCGAGCGGATGGCACGTTGTGACACAGCGGAACGGGTCACAAACGTGCCTTCGGTGGCCGTCGGGGAGCGTTCGACCTGGTAACTTATCAAGCCGGCCTCCCTCACCGGCCGCTCTGCCTCGACTCACCCCAGGGAACGCGCTGACGCAAACAGGCTCCCGGCGCCTAGTCCTCATCACGACCTGCAACGACCTCATCACCTCTACGAAATATGCTATCTGGGTGTCATGCATACTTTGTTTAATGTGTTCACCAGACCGAAGGACAGCACAGTATGTGAGGAAATATAAGCGTTGATATAAGTGTCGATATTTTCTCGGAGAAAACGGTGCTTGAATAGCTAGAGGGACGACGAAGTGCATTACACTTGATGGTTTATAAGAAGGGATACATTATTCATTCATCATCATAGGAATGCATTCCACGAATGCCTGTGGTTCATAACGAGTACCAGGAGCATGACCTGGTGACGTCAGCGCCGTACGTTTGATGTCGGGGCAATGGAATTTAAAAGCCAGCGTCGTTTGAAAGTGATTCCATACTATTCATAGCACAAGACATGTGAAAATCGCTGCGTTGCAATACCACTAGGTTCGCCCTTACGATACAAATTATTGTAAAGGCTTGTGAGTTTTAAGGTGTTTTTTACGGCCTAGGGAGGGCGGAGCAACGTTTTCCATTATGCCTAATGTTTGTGAGATTATGCTATGTGTACTTCGATCACAAGATGTGCCTGGGTAGGTCGGGTCCTTCCCACTTACCGTACGAATGTCTGCTTCACTGGCCAGCCGCATGGGCTAATGACAGCGACCTTATGTGTCATCTCATCATGTGGTCACCGATTCCTGGTCGGTTATTTTCACGACTGCAAAATCATTTCCCATTATGGGTCGCATAAAGCTTCCGGCAGCAAAGGTTCAGGAGCCCCTGTCGCTTAAGAAAGTGTGACTGGTGACGATAACAACTACAACTAACAGCAATCGAAGAACGTTGTAAGGAAAACCACGTAAAACCAATGTTAGATGATAATGCAGACATCACGGTTAAAAGCGAAAAAAATATGGGGAGAGTACGAAAGAAAGAGAGAGAGCAAAGAAAGATTGAGACATTGAGGGAGAGAGGGCGGAGGGAGAACGACAGACAGCCAGACAGACAGACAAACGGACAGACAAACAAACGTACAGAGAGAGAGAGAGAAAGAGAGAGAGGGGGGGGGGGAGAGACAGGGAGAGAGAGCCTGCTCAGCGCAAGGAAACAACTCTCCAAACACGAACAGCAGGCGTGCCTATAAAACACTTCCTGCGGAACGAACGATGCCGCGGAGGTGCCGTTTACTTGAGCCCCGCTGTTACAGCGCGCCGGAACGGACCAGCCGCCTGGTCGGCGCTGGTTATTAAGGCGGGCGACGCGACAAAACACGGCCATTAAATGGTCCTCAGTGAGGTCGGCCGAGGCCCTTCGCGGACGCGCCACTCGGGCATGATGTAAAACCGCGCGAACGATATGTTGTCCGGACTTGGACCGGGCCGGGGGCCAACTTTTTCGCGCCACGGCGTTATGAGCGGCGCCGTGTGCTTCCCGCCACGTGTGGCGCCAATTTCCGCCGCAGCCGCCCGCGCTTTCGGCTTTTCCGGCCCGGAATGGCGCCAGATGAGCGCGGCTCAAGGCGCGCCGCGGCAACTCAGTTTTCAGGTCCGCCGCGGAGGCGACCGCAATATAGGCCAACTTCGGCGTGCGCGAGGCGAGTGGGGATGGATGGCGGTCGTGGCGACGGGCCAGGATGCAAACAGTTGCCGGGCCCTGTGACGGTGAGAGCTGCAGCGTATGAGACAAGTGAAAACTTTCTGAAAAGATGAGGTCGTTGGTTAGTCGCTCGCGTTATCCGTTTGTGTTTGTTTGCTTTAGGTGGAAAAAGTGGTCTTATATGTATTTGCGAAGTAAGACAAGTGCCGAGCGTTATCCCGTTTTATCCCGTTATCGAAATAAAACCTATATGTAGTGAAACAGTTGTGAGTGAAGCATGCCATTTTGGGATGGAAGCATACCCAGTCCTACGTTTAAAACGCATAAAAATTGGGGTTTCTTTATGATTGATTTTAATCAACAGTGGCACACTGATACGCTTATGGCATTGCTCATTACAGACTATTAGGCTTAACGTGGTTTTAACAAAGAAACTACTAATAGTAGTTTTGTTCACCGAAATCCCACCACTGCCTAGAATTTCTGCCCAAACGTCGTTTAGTCAAAGGTCAAAGACAGGTCAAATGGTTATGAGCACCTTTGAGATCCGGAAAATGAGCGGGAACAAGCAACTCGTGTACACTTAACCTTTCATCGCATCGCAACCTTTGAAGGACACTCGATTAGAGTACTTCACAGAACGAACTCGAATTTTGTCCAAGAGAGTAGTTCACTTTAGTAGGCATGCAGATACGTACGCTAATTAGTCTTCATAAGCAGCTTAGATGTGATCAATAGCTGTCGTTCTCCGCAGCTTTGATGTGCATGGGAACTGAAATAGTTTCCGCAGTTCTTTAACCTTTGCTGTGTTGCACTGTTCGAAAGCTCTGCGGAACGCTCCCATGAATGCCCTTATTACGCGAGTTCAGTAGCTCTGCCAGCATATATCTTACGTGTGTTTACTAACGGCATTCAGTTCCTTAGCAACAGGATTCTTATTAACGGTATAGATAAACTCCAGTGATGTCGCTGGACGTATTTCAACTTTGCTGACTTGATGAAATAGCAAGGATTAGAAGCAGGAATGAGGAACCTATAGTTTCATCGTGGTTTGGACGTCAAAAGCATATTTATGCTGTCAGAACTGACAAGTGACACAGTACTGACAAAACAGCAGACAAGTGTTGTTCACATTTCGTGCTCCGACTAGACAGCCAGAGTCGCTCTGAAGCTCCATGGGACCCTTTCCTAAGATGACGAGTCCAAATGAAACGCCTCCTTCATCGAGGCAAAGGGGCCGGGGAGCTGCATGCTCGCCAGAGATGGAATCCTACAAAAAGTTAGGGCTAATGGCACGAGTGCATTCTAAGCACGTGGGGTGCAAATAAATTAAATTTCGAAATATTGGGTAGCTCGGTTAAATAAAGCATGAAGTAGTGTTTGGCCGAAAAAGGCGAGATGGTTCTTAGTACAGGTAGCATAGTGGCGTTGCCGATATGCTTGTGATATCAGTACTGTGAGAGGGTCGGATGTTGAAAGGACGTACCAATGTTCAACAGGGTAAAGACATCCACAAAGGACTGCTGATTGTAGTTGGCTTTTTAAGAACGATCGAAAATATCCACTTAGGCTTTCCCAAGATTGTCCTGTGGCAATGTCCTAACGAACACTGGCTTTCCAGTGCGGGGGATGCTATAATTTGAATTAAATGTGTATGTTCGAGGACCGCGACGAACGTTCGCAGGCTGTTATCATTCTGCTGTCCTACGGCCTCATGTCAGCATTAAGTCCATGTCTATTAAACGCGTGTTTGTCAACTGAATGCCATGTAAGAAACCCGTAAAAGAAATGTAAGCAACTATTTCCGTTCAGCCCAACAGTTTCTCTGGCTCCCACGAAAGGTTCCAGAACGTAGGCTGCGTGGTATTTCTGCTTACGGCTGAACTACCTCACTTCCCAAGCCTGCAAAGAAGGCCCCGATAAATTGCAAGTCTGGCTTCCGTAACGACTGCTCTACAGAAAATCGATGGCCGGGATAGATTGGACAGGCCGTTAAATGCCCGTGGACCATGGCGGGGAGGCGCATGCCGTCTCCATTACTATGATCGTTCCACATAATTTGGCTCGACATTGTCTGGGGGCGTCCCAGTTTCGGTAACGTATGGACTGCTGTTTGCTTCGATGGCCGCTGCCGGGAAGAGCGGGCGGAAAATGATCACGTGGTAGCCCGCCATTACGAATGTGTTAACGGCTGCCTGATGTCCGTCGCTTCGCACCAAAAGTGAAAGCATCAGGTGCAAGTCCGCTAAGGGCTTTGAATTGGAAAATCTTGGCATAAATAGGCGGATTTATTGGATGCAGACGTATTGCATAGCTTCCTCTGGCCCCAAAGACGTTATGTTTAAAACGTTGTTTGAAAACAAGACATACGCATGTTGCATTACTGCCATCAAAGAGCCAAAATCACAAAATCAAAAGACAAGGCGAGGTTGCAAAGGTTTGCATTTCAGAACCACGTTTGTGTTATGCAACATGTTCCTTCTTAAGCAGCATAAACTGCAGATAGAAGCATTATATTTCACAGGATCTGTTTGCCAGCCCACGGCAGTGCTTAACTTCATAATAGCTAAATGGGCCCTCCATCAGCCATCAAACCTTAATTTGCCCCAATACGCCTTGTCTGTATGTGCTGGGATGGATTCACGGCAGGACACGTGAGCTGCGTTGGCTTCATTCCGAACAGCTCACGAGCAGACTCACAGAACGCCTTTTCCAACTTGGCGAAGCTGATGCAGGTGAAGAACGCCCTGCCGAGCTCGGCAACACAGCGGCGCGGCCGCGCGCGCCGCGAGCGTCTCCACGCGCCGTCTTCGCCGTGTTTTGGCAGCGCCGCGCCGCCTGTCCACCGTTAATCAGGGGCGGCTGCGCGGCGTATTTGTCTAATCGGCTGTGTAAATCATTACGGCGCTCTCGTGAGTCGGGGCGGCCCCCCGTCGGCGGCGCTTGCAGTCAATCAGCCGGGCCGTCGGTAAGATAAACACTAGTCAGCGGCCGGCGGCGGCCGACGGTTCCCGGTCCGGGCTCCGCTGCCCGGGAGGTGGCGACAAGCGTCCCCCCCGGTCACACGCAGACCAGCTGCCGACACTGCGGGGGCTGGCTGGTCTGTTCTGACACACAGACCATCTGCTGACACTGCAGGAGGCCCCTCTGGTCCGTCCTGACACACAGACCATCTGCTTACGCTGCAGGAGGTCCCTCTGGTCTGTCCTGACACACAGACCATCTGCTTACGCTGCAGGAGGCCCCTCTGGTCCGTCCTGACACACAGGCTGTATGCTAATACTGCGGGAGGTCTCTCTGGTCTGTCCTGACACACAGACCATCTGCTTACGCTGCAAGAGGCCCCTCTGGTCTGTCCTGACACACAGACCATGTGCTGACTATGCAGGAGGCCCCTCTGGTCTGTCCTGACACACAGACCATGTGCTGACTATGCAGGAGGCCCCTCTGGTCTGTCCTGACACGCAGGCTGCATGCTGATACTGCAGGAGGTCTCTCTGGTCTGTCCCGACACACAGACCATCTGCCAGCGCTGCGGGAGGTCTCATTGGCCTGTCCTGACACACCATCTGCTGACACTGCAGGGATTTCAATGGTCCGTCCTGACACAGATCATCTTCCGACACTGCAGGAGGACTTGCTTGTCTGCATTGTCACGAATGTTATCTTA
Source organism: Capitulum mitella (assembly GCA_030062745.1). Classification (NCBI taxonomy): domain Eukaryota; kingdom Metazoa; phylum Arthropoda; class Thecostraca; order Pollicipedomorpha; family Pollicipedidae; genus Capitulum; species Capitulum mitella. The sequence continues at coordinate 23,737,666 of CP099850.1, read as the reverse complement.
TTGCTCTTGCATAGGGCTGGGTTATGGTAACTGTGGCAACCAGGATGTGTGAGGTAGCCTGGTGCAGCGGTGGTATGTTGCATCTCGATCATGGCAAGTGGACCCTTTTCCCGACGTCTGAAGGAGCTGTTTTATTTTCTGTCGCTTTGTCATGACATACGTTCTGACCTTATCACCTCCTGACCTTTAACCCTATTCCCGGAGGGCTAGACGGTATGGTCGATTCCCGGCAGGGGGCGGGGGCGGATTTCGCACCCCCGAGATCTCGAGAACTACACATCCGATTTTATCGCAACAAAGAGCAATAGATTCGCCATGACGTAAGCTGCACTTTTAAAAGATAAATTTTCAAAATTTTGAAAAGGGTCGATACAGGGGGCAAAAACGTCCAAATGGGGGTATTTTTGGGCTTCTTATGACTCCGTTGTTTATGGACCGATTTCGATGAAATTGGTATAAGTCGAGAGATCATGGATGGGACGTTTACCATTGGTGTAAATATTTGAAATTCTGGGAAAATTCATAGGCGTTTACAGGGTTTCAAAAATAGGAGGATTAGCTTTTTTAATAACTGAATGGACAAAAAAGGTAAAAACACTTTTTTGCCTTCTGCCAGTCATGTTATGCTAAAGAAAGTGAAAATCGTATTGCAATGTTTGTACAATGTTAGCATAGGAGGTGCCAGGGACATGAAAAAGGGGGAACTGCCATGGTCACACGTTCTTCAGATCAGCTTGTGACCTTTCACCTTAAATGACCTCCAGTGACCTCGGAGCCTCTTGGAATGATCTCGTGTGCATCTGATATTATCTCAAAACGTTTTCAATCACTTGAATTCACTGTATTTAAAAAAATCGTTTTACGGCTATTGTGATTTAAAGTACGCGCAATGACATTTTAGGTCATAGCTACGTGACCCGGCCAGATAACAAGCTGAAAATTGATACACAAGTACAGAGCACCCTTCTACGTCGTATGTATCCCGGGTTTGGCATTTGAAAAAGTAGCGGAAAAATTGTTACCATAAAACCAAATTTTGACTTTTGACCTTGACCTGATCTTGTAAAGTGACCTCAGATAAACAAATTTGTATTTGTGCGTTGCCTCATTATTCAGCTATACATGCATATACAGTCTAAAGTTCTATCTTAAAAACGCTATTTTTGGCAGTCATTTTCCTTCTACCCTCAACAGGGCCAAAAATGGCCTGAGGTGCCTCCCAAAAACGTTGCCTTGCTCCGCCCCTGAGCAAAACAAGATTTCGAAATTTTGTCGCGGTACGTAGAAAGAATAGCTAGGAAAAGTGACCAAGTTTCGTGAAGCTGCGTCAAAAAGCCTGGAATTGGCAAGCAAAAAACCCGAAGGGGCGCGGATTTATCCCCCTCTGCCGGGAATATGGTTAAGGCCTTCTGACCTTTAAGACGAACCTGAAAGACAAAAAAATGTTCTTCTTTAAGAAAATATGTAAGCCGGGATGTACAGACTTCAGGCAATGAAACGAAGTCGGGCACTTTCAATAACGCTGATCTAAAAGCTTAAACGACATCTTTCATGCAGGATATTGACACATCCGGTTATTGCCTTTTCAATGGATCGTTTCTCAAGATATTGGTTTCTAGAAAGCCATCCATCTGATATCACAAAATAACTTTTTCAAGTAGGAGTTATTTGAGAATCAGCCTAGCGTTGGTTTTTGATAGTGCAATATTGGTTCTCCAATGCGGAAGTGTTATATCACGTCCTTTACGGACTAACTCGGCGGCCATGTTTCGAGCACCAAAACGAATGGAATGACGTCAAATGCAATGCCGTTCGAACTGCTAAGAATCTCGAGACTGAGGAAAGATTTTCGCGGACTTTCCCCCGTCATTGACACCTTCCAGACAGAAATCTAAGCCAGCTAAATTCAAGATTGCTCCGACGATGGTATAAATGACTGGCTGAAAGGCTCCCCGCACTTACAGTGCAGCAGTGAATCACCTATTACGCCGATAGCACGACGTAACAGCATTGCCCGCCTTTGAGCCGCGAACTCTCCGATATTTTTCCGCCGCACTTGGACCCTATTAGCGCTCGCTTTGGAGCGGAGCAGTAAACCAAGCAAGTTAGTTCACTTGGCCCGCGCGGAATTTCAGCAATCGGGGCGTTTATGTTTGCGCCGAGCCGCCATTACCGTGGCCGGGCAATCAGCGTTCCCAAACACGATTAACTCGGCCTGCCTGGGTCCCGGCGAGCAGCGAAACGCATATCAAGCAGGATCGGACGGGCGAGGCCCGCGCCGGATGCAGCGGCGCCGCGAGCCGCTGCCGCTGACGGCCGCTGACGATCCTCGCCGGGTCGAGACAAAGCGCCGGTCTAATCCGCTCGGCGCCGCCGCTCGCCGGCTCTCTCCGCGGCGCGCCTCGAATGCCGCCGACATGTGCAATGGGAGAGATTAATTATGCCGGCGCTGGGCGGGGTTCGGCGGCTCGGGGCTGGCTGCCGGCGTCAGAACGAGGCGGCCGAGTCTCGTCGCCGCCCGTCGTTATAACCGGCCCGGTGTCCGGGGCGTCATCCGGCCGGCAGTCTCGGGTGAGCGGCTCAATCCCTCATCCTCTCAAGTTGATCACCTGCCGGCGGAATGGTCGTTTGACGGTCGCCGGGTACTGGAAGTCTACCATCGGACCGGGTTATGTCTATCTTCGCTTCGGATAATAATCCATTGAAAGGTAAATAATTAATGTTCTAAATAAAACCGCGGCCCTCGAAACTTTAGCCGGGATCAGCCCGACAACACTATCTAAAATGGAGATTTCTGAACTGTTCTTGACAAGAAAAGTCCTGACTGCCTTCATCATCATCGTCAACTCAAACAAAGGACCGCGACTTCACTGCTGCAGCTGTTTTCCGCGTTTCATAGTTCCCATCAGCGGAGCGGCGCCATTCATCTAGCGCCGACTTTCTCAGCGATCCTCAGTTCCGCGAGCGGTCCCGTCTTTGAGAAGCACATCTCGAAGCTCCCGTCCCAAGGGCGCCGCCGCGGTCCCGTCGCCATCGCGACCGGACGCCGCTCTGAGCGACGCCGACACGTCGCCGCGCCGCCGGCGGCTTTTAAATAAGCCGGCCCGATGCCGGCGCGATAGCGTTCATTCAGAGAGCAAATGGAAACGCGCCGGCCGCCGGCGGCCGGGATCCAGGGCCGGGCGGCGATCCTCGGTCGCGATTTTCCGCGGCCGCCCGCCTCTGTGTACTATCGGAGCCGGCGAAACGCGCGGGAAAGTTTCCCGATCGCTATCGGCTGCAGCTTAAGGTATCCACTCAGCCGCCCGTTGCGCCGGATGGGCTGAGCCAGCGCGGAAAAGCAGATCGCCGGCTGGAATGGTTCGGGCGCGGATCTCGGCTTCGATTGGAGCCGCGCTATGCATCGGATCGCCCCTGCACGGCGGCTGGATCTAAGTGGATCTGTGCGATTCCGATGCCATTTCTTGCGCTGTTGTTTCAGCCTAGGCTTTGTGCTGCGAACTTGGAAAAATATCGAATTTCTTGGAGGACGGGCACTCGCAGAGTAACGGGTGAGCTCAAAATGTTCGCTTCGATCACGTTTTGTTAAAGCCAAACAGTGAAGCGGAGATCTTGTCCCAGAGCCTGGTGCCTGCTACGCTGTCCACAAACAATGTTCCCAACCGTAATCTCGCCCAATAGCGGGCGCTGTGGTTTTCGATTCTGTGCCAGAATTGTGCCCGGCCCCGGCCGAAGTCTTGAACGAATTCGAGAACAGCCGGTCTCCGACTGCAATCTTGGCTGGACGCCCCATACAGTCTCGGACGTTCCCTAACAATGTTATCCATCCTTGACAAGCTTGGTCTATCCGCGACGTGAACGTGCAGCTCTGACTGTCGCGCTTGCCTGGCCTGGGTAAAAAAGGCCGACAGGGAGCTGTAGCTCACGTTGTTCACGTGCAGCATTTACATGCTCGCATGTGCGCCCGCATTGAGCGAAGCTGTTCCAGACATGAAAGGCAAATCGTATAAAAAGGGAAAACCTGTCAAAACTCGATGGAAGGTGACTCAGGGCTGAGCGTCACGGTGAGGAGAAGCACAACAGGTGCCCAGTTGAGCACCGCTACCTGTAGTGTGCTATGCCGAAATTAAGCTCGGAGGAGTGGCAGACGAGGGTAGAACCGCGACACAGAATGAGAGCGGTTGATACTACGGTCCCATCCGACCCTGGGTCTGCCGGCCACGGCTTTTTTTACAAATCTGATCCAAACGATTGATGGGTAACGTTAGGAATCGGATCCCGTGTTAAGCATAGCTTGTTGCGCATACTCCGACCCCTACGCCCGATGGAGCAGTTTCAGATAACAGCTGACTTTGTGGCGAAGGTTTAACGTGCCGCCAAGGGTGCTACACGACCGTGTGGTAGCCAGCTTGACCGTCTTGGCCAGTTGCCAGCTGACCCGCGGCCCAATATCGAACGCAAGGACGACTTGAACCCGTCTTGCGAGGACGGGGAGACCAGCGAGACCACTTGAGCTACCGGTCACGACAGCTGGCACCACGGTCGTCATACAGCTGGCACCGCCCTCCTCACTGCCTCATTGCTGACTGCACTGGTACAGCTGACATTGGTACGGCCGTGTCGGCGCCGTGATCAGAGCAAGAATGTGACTTCACGAAAATAGAAACGAGCTGGTACAGTAAAGGACCAAAGTTACGCAGTACTCGTTCATTTGCCGAGCAAAGGCTTCTGTACGGCCTTTGTGCATTTGTATTGTGTCGTATTTCGCTCTTGAACCGCGGTCTCCTTCTTGTATTTTAAACCTCGGTTTGCTATTGAGAGCTGCCGCAGAATTGGGACTGTGTTTATCTTGGGCTGCTGAGGCTGCAGAGAGGCAGAAACTGTGCACGAGTTTGAGCTGAGAACAGTGCTAGCGCAAGCTCAAACTTGACGCTGGCAAACCTCTGAATGATGGTTATGCTGGACCCAGAGTTTTCAGGCGACTTCTCAACTTTGCGGTACCGGCTGCAGCGTCAGGTAGCTGTGGCATTTGCCTCAGATATGAAGAACAATGAGAAAGGCCCAACAAACGCGCCTTGTTTAAGCATGTTCTCACCAAGCGACGAGAGCGCCTGCACGGCAATACCATTGTCTGCAAATCACATTTCGCCTCTTTTCATTGCCGCGTGCTTAAAAGTTCTGCAAGCGCAACGCAGCCAACGACACGGCAAGGGGAGTGACCAACGTTAAAACGGGAACTTCCGATTTTTCTTTGCAGTCGACATGTTGCAAGGGCTTAAGCAAACCGCACTTATCTTCGTGGTGTTTATGAGGAATCATAAGCCAACCTTCCATCTTTTAACGAGCACTCGGAAGTTGTGCGGTTCGGCGGCGCGTCTGCATTTCGGTCATCGCCTGTCTACCCGAAACACTAAATGCCCCATACGCGAAGCCCAGAGCTCTCAGACGGCCATTCCGAGTGTTTCCACACTGCCAGAGCTCACGCGACGTTACCATTGGCTTTTGGCACGCGCCGGCTGCCTCCTGCCGGGCCGGCATTTCTTTGACTACAGGAAAACACGCCCTGCATATGTGGACGCCTCGGCCCTGCGGGACCATTACTTCCTCTCGGAGTAACCCGGAGATAATTAACGAATTCAAAGAAGCATAAAATCTGGATAATACCATGGCGCCTTCGCGAGCGCCCCCTCACCACCGAGAAACAGCTTCCGCGCTAGCCGAGCGTGATGGAGAAGGAATGAGGAAAAGAGAAGAGAGAGCGGGGGAGAGAGAGGGAGAGGGAAAGAGAGGAGAGGAAGAGGGGAGGGGGAGAGAAGGCAGAGTATCGCTAAACTTGGTGAAAGAAAGACGACCATTAGGACAATCAAACATATTATTTTCACTCCTAATTTATTTGGAATTGGCAAGAGCGTGCTAAACTTGGTAGAATAATGAACACCGTTGGACAATAAATTGTTTCATTTTCATTGGTTGATTTTGATTGGCAGAAGCGCAGGCAAACAACAGAGAAGACAAATTTGGGTGCATAATGTTACTTTAAATTGGGACTAGTTTGATTTCCAAAAGGCACTCGCTTTGCAATTCACTGAATTATTGAATTATGTTCATACTTCGGGTCAAAATTGTTGTACCTAAATGGTTCAGTAAACAGTATGTATCGCTGATCGCATTTGCTAAATAATGTTGCTCACACTACACAATATCAAGCCGAATAAAAGGTCATTTAGCCCTTCAGACTAGACATCCAAGTGACACACATTTCAGTCATCCATTCAGGCAGTGCTGCCTGAGACATATCTCATAAAATGTCAATGCTTTTACGTCTTGATACCGTCATTCTGCGTGCACACGAAACCCATTCGATCCCGCTCAGTCGTCGAAGCATCAATCATGGAGGAAGCGAGTAAAGGTAGTCGTCGGCCTGAACAGCAGTAAGCGCTACGGTCGTGCGCCGCTATACCGGGCTCGACGACTCCTTTGCCTGCCCGGGGACCAGAAGGCGGGCCGATTCTGGGCGGCTCCGGGCCAGCCCAGCGCCGCCATCGTGAATTCCGCCGCCGTTCCGAGGCGCTTTAGCCTCTGCCGGGCAGGGCCGCTCCGTCGTTAGCCGTATGCGTGTTGCCATTACGGGAAATGAAGATCGATGAACTGCGTGAGTTTGAATGGAGCCGCACGGCATCGCAAATCGCCCGCCGTCGGAGTCGATGATTTTTGGCGGCGGAACGGAGCGCAGTCGGCGCTGGCGGACCGCGGACTCGGGGCTCGGAGCCGATAGTCGTCGGGGGCTTCGGCACCAAAATCGTGAGGTCTGCCCATGTCGCTGCTGTTGGTAAAGTTACCACGACGTCCGGCTGGTTCTGCCTTGCCCATATCCGCAGTAGGCAGCACTTTTAGAATTCGAAAAATTGACAGCCACGTTGGTTACCTGGCTCAACCGGGCCCGACCCGATCCAAGCCGGCCCGACGTGACCCGACCTGATCTGACGTGACCTGACGTTGGCGTGACCTGACCAGAACCGACCCAACCCGACACGACCTGACCTCATCTGACCTGGCCAAACATGACCCGACCTGATCTGGCTTGTCCTAACATGACCTGACCTGACCTGACCTGGCCCAACATGACCTGACCCGACATGTTCTGGCCTCACCTGGCCCAACAGGGCCTGACCCGACCTGACCCTGGGCCCGCAGAGCCAATCCGTCGTCGCCCCTCCTGCGGCCGGCCAAGTGGGTCCACTCAGGCGGCCGGCAGCGCCGCAGCTCGCAGAGGCCCGATTGATTTCCTCTGGGCGATTACGGCATGCCAGGCACGCTCGCACATTCGCCGAACACGTGTCCGCTCTTTAATTTGGTTTCGAGCTAAACTGCACGTAAGGACGACCCGTCTCGGCGGCCTTCATGGAGCCGGCGCGGATTATGCTTGGCGGCTGCCGCCGCCGGCATCACAAAGAAGACCCGGACGGGCGGCGGCCGTGAATTTTGCGTCGTTTTCCATGCCATTGGAGCAAGTGGCTGCGTGGTTTATCGACACTCTCGGCATTTTAGGGTCATCCACGCAGCGGCTAACGCACGCTGGCGTCAAATGGACCCGGATTTGCTCGAGTGGAGCAGAAATATAGACACTGTGGAGCATAATTTTATAGTTCCCTGAATTGAGCTAACCAGCTTGACTGTGAAGGTTTAATAAACGATACGTCTCCATACTGAATAGTTTACAGTACGTGGTAGCGGGGAAAGATGATAATTTGGCTGGCCAACGAAAAACGTGAAAACCGAAGGGTGCCAAAACACACAACAGGCGCACTACCAACTGAATAAGACAACGTAAGACTCGACAAACCCTCAAAAATTGTGTCCTCTCTGCGCAGAGCCTGCTGCGCCTTGCGAACGGACACGGGCGCGAGCATGTCGTAATTTCCAGTAATTAGCATACTGTGACAGCCCGGTCCGGCGGCGTCAGCTATCACCATTCCGGCGAGCTCGCCGCCGCTGGGAGTCTCCCAGATTCGGCCGCCTAATCCCGCTCTAATGCCCCATGGGAGGCCCGCCTCATCCATCTTGGGAGACACGTATAATCTCTGCAGCGCCGGAGGCTTCGCTGTCGGGCTTACTTGGGGCAGAACGCCGTCGCAAGATCACTCGGCGACTCTGATGAGTCAGACGGGATCACTCGGCGACTCTGGTGAGTCAGACGGGATCACTCGGACACTCTGACGAGTCAGCAGACAGAGGTTGTCTGCGTTTTTGAGGAGTCGTCAGACAGGACTGCTGCGCGACTCAACCCCGCGAGTTAATAGGCAAATCCATGACTCTGCTCAGTCACAAGGTAAGGCCACATCGCGACTTTGATAACCCGCAAAACAAGATCATTATGCGATTTCGACGAGCGAACAGGGAAGATCACTCGATGACTGAGTCATTTGACAGAATTGCTTTCTGCTTTGATGAATCCCCGACAAAACCGATCACTTTACGACCCTGCTGAATTCGATTTGTTTATTTATGATTATGGATTTTATTACGATCTTATTATGCCATGCATGATTACACAACAAACCTTGCAAAGTCATAAGACAAGATTGCATCTCGACTCTGAACATTTATTTCGTAAGACTACTTTTTAACTCGGACAGGTCATCACCACCAGACTGACCTGGGGCTTCCAGCGGTCGCAAGGATAAATGCAACAAAACGGCATGAAGGCGAAATGGCCACTATATCGGTTGCTTTCGTGGTCACTGTACCCTAAAGGCACGATCGATGATGTTTCGCCAACACATAACAAGGACTGTACAACATGGAAACACACAACATGGCGTCCAGCCCCGGTGACGGACGTCCGGCACTACCGTCCGGCCCCGGCGACGGACGTCCAGCCCAGTGACGGACGTCCGGCCCCAGTGACAGACGGCCGGTCCCAGTGACGGACATCCGTCACCGCCGTCCGGCCCGGCGCGGCGGCGGTCGCCGGCTCAGCAGCGGCGCGTGTCCGGGGGGCGGCGATCCGGCCTGGCACGACCGGCGGCGGCAATCCCGATCATCGGAGCCGGCGGCAGATAAGCCGGCCCGGCCGCCGCCGGATATCGCCGACGCCAGCCGGTCTATTGGCCGCCGCCGCCGCCGCGCCGCCGCCGCCGCTGCCGCCTGCGGCAGGTGCGACAAATCCCCCGCCGGCAGCCGGGGTTTGGCTGGGAACGTGCGTGGGAACTAGCAGGACGCGCATGCCCTGCCGCGCCTGGGACAGCCGGAGGGGCTTCGGGAAACACAGCACGTGAAACTGATCACCATTCTTTTCCCGGATGACACTGCGATTCAAATCAAAAGTTGAAATGAACCAAGTTGGTACTGATTTGAACTTCTGAGTCGGAAATGAAATTGTGGCGACTTTTTTTTAGAAGCGAGGGTAATTTTGTGACACTGCGGAGCCTTTATTGGATTTCAACGCTGATTCCGTGCGGGAAATTGCCACATTCAACACAACATGCTACTCGGAATGTTTGATAACACCATAAGAAAAGATGGAGCTTCGAATGCTATGGAACTGAGCCATTACAATAGTTTTGCTTTGTATGTGCAAATAAAATCAGTCCTGCGATACACATGTTAATACATATTTCGCGTCGCATTGATACACACAATGAACAGCATGGATGGGAAGACACTCGATAATGAAACACATCCAGAATAAGTCAAACCGACATGTTCTGAAGACATTCCATATTACAGTTCAGAAAGATATTGAGTCTTAACAGAAAATCGTCCTTGAAAATTCGGTTATTTTCGGAATTTTGCATATTTTTTAGCAAATTTAAATACGTCTTGGAGCGTTTTATGCAAGTCGTGTTTTTCTTTAATCCTTTGATGCGGAAAAATGTTCATCACAATTGATATATCTGACAATAGGTACCTGAAACAGCTCATCTGATGCTCCTGCAACGTAAATGAATGTCCCATTCTTAGAACAATGCACTAGCTTGACCGGCGGCCGCAAATAAAAGGTGAATTAAACGAACGGAATCTCTGGGTGGTAGACTGCTCCCGCCGAACACCAGTCTCTCCAGACGGCGCGCAGCAGCCGCCGGACGGGCAGACTGTGCCGCCCATCAGCACGCCCGATCTGCCGAGTTCGTCGTTGGGCACGTTCGCCAGCTGCGCGGCCGAGTCAACGAAGCCGGCCGGCGCGGCGGCCAATACCGGGCGTCGTCAAACTGGGGCAAACAGGGCGCGAGCTCGCTTTATGGCCGCCAGCTGTGCCGACACTGGTTTAATGTACGGCGAGAAAAACGGACGGCGCGATGTGAGGCGGCACGGTCGCTTCCTGATGCACGGGGAGGGGGGGGGGGCGTACCGTCCGGGCCTGGCAGAGGTGCCGGCGTGGGTCTGTTTGGAGGTGACCGGCCTGCTCCATCAAGTCAGGCTGTCCAATATTCGACGGTAACCCTGGCGAGTTGTTTGCGTGTCTTGCTGCACTACGGTAGGACACTGTTGCGCTTTTAAACCAGTAACGTCTTTTGTTCGGGGAAAACACTACATCCAGATACATGCAGTCGGGTGTACGGGTAGTCCGTGTGTCGACATAATTCCTCACTAAAAATGTCTTCTAGAGACAGATATTCAAGTAAATAAGCTGCTCCTCTCACTGAAACGCTACGAGAAGGTGACAAAGCGAGTGAATCATCAAACTTGTGTTGTGAAAACGAGGTATCATTTTTGCAATGCTCTTGAGGCGTAGGCCTTGCGAAGCTCCGTCAACAAACTGGCCTGCGCCGGGGATGTTCCTCCGCTTCGGAAGCTCAGCACGCCGGGAACCCCGGAACGGGCCGCGGTATCTCCCGACTGCCGCTGGCAAGCTAGTGGACCAGAATCGGCCTCGCGCGACGACTGGAAGGATCAGAATCAGCCGCCGCATCTAACAAGGCGATGCGACAAAAACCGGCACGAAGCCATACGCCCACCATTTGCAGAGTGTCCGGGATGCCGTGCTGTGGAGGCCGTCGGCTGAAGCTGAGCCGTTTCTAATGAGGACTGCTGACGTCACCAGGAAGACGGTGCGAGGGGTCTGAGTGACATCGCATCCCACGGAAACTGTTCCTGGTAAAACACTCAGGTTGGTCAGCATATCCGGAGAAAACACTGTGGGTAGTCTGGAGATGCGTGGAAGCACTCCCGGGTAGCCTCTGGAAATCCGGGAAAAACACTGCTGGGTAGTCTTGAGATCCGAGAAAAATATCACCGGGTAATCTGAAGGCTCGGGAAACGCCCTCTGAATGATGTGGCGAGGAGCAGAATTGCGTCCATCTACGCCGTAATGAAGGTTTTTGGCCAGCTAGGGTTGGTGTAGAGCACAACCATAGCTCTCGTGCTCTGCACGCGCAGTATAGTTTGATGTCGTGAGGAAGCCGTCAGAACACTAACTGCAGTCAACGCTGTGGTTTCAAACTTTTTTTCAGGCAAAGCATGGCACAACGCATATCAGTGGTCACAGTCTCCGTCAGAAATTGGGCGGAAATTGATCGCATCTCGGACCCATCGAAGGATCGGGATTCTTGCTCAGCCTGCCCCGGGGCGATCTCCGCCAGTACCCGGAAACATGTCCCGTCCCGTGCCGGACAATCTCCGTCATTGTCCTGGAGCCTATCCCACCTCGGCGAGAACCATGCCCATCGGTGTCCAGGAACACGTCCCAATCTCGTGCCGGCACAATCTCCGCCGGTGTCCTGGGACATGTTCCGTCCCGTGCCGGGACAACGTAACGTCAGGGAACATGGCCCGTGCCGTGCCGGGACAATCGCCGGACAACCTCCGACAATGTCCTGGGACATATCCCGTCCCGTGCCGGGACCATCTCCGTCAATGCCCCGGAGCACGTCCCGTCCCGCGCCGGGACAACCCAGTGTCGGCGAACACGTCCCGTCCCGTGTCGGGACAATCGGTGCCGGAGCGTGCTGCGCCGGGCGGCGACGTCACGACAGTCTGCTGCCGCGCCGCCGCCGCCGGCCGCCGCCGCCGTCCCAGCACGGCACGCCGTATTGATTGCGTGCCGGCCGGCCGGAAATGACCACGGCTCGGGCCAGGTTCGCCGGCGGCCGGCCGCGCCGCCAGCCGGCCCGAGAGGCCGGGCCGGGGAGACGGGTCAGGGGAGACCGACTGGACTCGGAGACCGACTCGGGAGACCGGTCCGGGAGACCGGCCTGGGGAGACAGGCGCTAGAGACTGGCCCGGAGGAGGCCGGCCCGGGCAGACCAGCCGGGCGAGACCGGCCCGACAGACCGACCCACTGAGACCAGCCTGGACAGGCCCGTCCGGGAGCTGTAGTACAGAGGAAGGACGACGGACAGGGACAGGAGAGACCAGCAGCTGGAACGGCGTGGCGCCGGAGTCGGGATGGTGTGTTTTCGGCGAAGTTTGGTTTGAAAAGATGCTGCAAAAATAATGGTTTAAGACATCCTGGTATGGCGGAACGTCCCAAAACAGCCTGTTCCACCGAAGCGCAATGGACGTGGTGTAAGCCAATTGTATGAAAAGTGGATTTTCACTTTCAGATTCGGAGTGAGGACTTTGGAACGGCCAAAATATTTGCTTTCCACATGACCTGAATTTCATTCTAATCTCAGTGCAGTCTTATGTTCGTGTGGCGCGTGTCACAAGCTCGTACATCATGGAAGCTGTCAAGAGCATGAAACTTGCGTCGTTGCGTCTACCGCCGCTCTGCGGACATTAGCTAAGAAGCCCCATCATCTCCCAAGTGACGTAGAAACCGTATGTAAGCCGTGCAGCGGCGCGGCAGCGACTATCTCTCGAGCAAGGCAAAACGATGTCAAAATGAAAACGGCTACAAAACTTTCCGAGAGCAGCATATTTATGGGCGTTAAATTCAACCTCGGAGAAAGAGGCCGGAGATCTGTGGGAGCTGGGAACTGCGTTGTCTTCCGCACTACGCATCAGGAATGCACGACGTCTATTAGAGCTCTAATGCGGCACAGGTGATGTATGGCTGTGTTTACTGACAGGTGCTTGACGGCCTTGATGAATTGTCGAAACTGCTCTTAAAATGAGAGTTTTCTGAAGAACATTAAAGCAGTAATCATATACGCCGCTATTTCCTGGATAAAAGTCGCGCTGGAAAACGTTTGCGATGTGTATATATAAAGATACTGAGATGTAATACGATGGATAACAGTGAACAGAACTACACAGAGCTCTGCCAACACAGGAGATTTTCCCGCTGTTACCACGTTCATTGGTGTGCTAATCAGTATATTGGCGTAAAACACTAAACCTTATCTTGCCTTTAGCACTAACTAACAAACTTGTACGGCAGTTTCGTCAAAATAAGCTTGCTATCACAACCCGTAATCAAGCGATAATAATTGTTCCTCTTGGAGAACTTGGAAAACGCAGAACATGACGTTGGCATACAAAACATTTATAAAAAACATAAAAAAGATTTTTAGGTCTTGGCCCTTCTTGCTAACAAAAGAGAGGACGAAACTGAGGCCAAAGGCAATACTGTTAAGATATGAAGTGCACACAGTGGTTGTTAATCTGTTTTCAGTAAATTTGCTCTCATGCAGTTGGCGAAAAAAAACAAGTGCTGTTTTAGTATTAATGGCAATGTGACCAAATCTGTACGGCTGATAAGCCAACCAAACAGAGGAACCCAGAACAAAGGCCCCATTTCCTTCTGACTTGCACTTTGGGCATGCCAGGGAAACATCAAAGATACCGTTACAGCTGTTTTTACGATTTCATTTTAATTTAACCGTGTTACATTCTGATCTCAGCAACGGCGGCTCTTAGACAGATTTGTTCCAGAAAGACCAGTTGTAATTTTACATCGCCTCGGGACATCGCCGCCGTCTTCTCAGTTGTTTGCCCCTCGGAACAAGCTCATCACATCGCCGTTCGTTGCATAAAAACAGATTGGAATCCCCGGAACTCGCCTTTCGTGCGGACGTCACGTAGCGAAAAGCTGATTTGACAAGAGGCTGATGACAAAAGTTTCATCTGAAGTTCGTAGACCAGCACCCCGATGGGACATTTCAAATTGGCTCCGTTCGAAAATACGATAAGCTTTGCATAACGATGACCCGCAATGAATTCAATGACGTTGTTTTTCCGCACGGACACAATGAAAAGAAAACGTTTCAGAAGACATTTAGCGAACGAGAAAAGCTTCATTTCACAACGCGACATTTTTGGAAGCGAGAAAAGAAAATAGCACGCCGCAAGAAAATGTTTATTTCCACGAACTGTCAAAAACTGCCAAGAGCCAAGTCCATTTCCAGGGATGTTAAACAGCTTCCAGTAATCGAATACCTCTCACAAACATGGGACGTACAAAAACTGGGTAGAAACGTGCACCAAAACTGCACATAAACAACCCAGTACTGGACATGCAGGACATCTTTTTTGCAACGATTAACCGACAAGACGTCTCTAGGCTTCTTGGGGTGCAAGGCGAGGTCGTCCACTGCCCTCTTCTGATATTCTGGAAGTCTATTTTTTAATGCTGTTGGGTATATTTACTATCGCTTTATTTTTCAACCAATGGATGCCTATTTTCCCCCTCCAGAAATCTCCATGTGCGACTAGAACTGTGTTCCCTTCCAGGTTTAAACGGTAAACAAAACGCCGTCAAGAGAAGGTTGAAAAGGCAAACGTCGACCCTGAATATTCCCATGGGCATACATATGACAAGTATTGCAGATTGTAGAAAATCCTGTATTTTTACCCTCTCGCGGCGAGGGATGGTTGGCCCCCTCCATTTTTTTTAAGATAACATAAAAAGTATGGCGGCTAGGCAGCTGAAACTTTAAGGCGTCCGAGTTTTCACTCATGGCGCATCTTTTGAAAAAAGAGTGTTGACGCCATGTCAGTTCATGAAGATTTGACATTATTCTCAAGGGTTTGCAGACCAGTTTCGCGCAAAAATGGTAGCATTTCCATGGTAACCCGCTGCAGTGGGCACATTTGATGTTTCCTTGGGTTAAACAGCTTGTACCACAATCACAGAACGTAGAATGATCTAAAATAGACACATTCAAAGGTAAGGTAAAATCAGTGACCTTAAGTGAACTTGGTTGACTTCGACCTAATTTCGTCTTTTTGGGGCTTATTCCAATATTAACGGAAACAAATCACACCCAAGAGACAACCTCGGGTCCAGCTGGTTGTAAATGGACCGCATCTATGGACTCCATGATGTTCAAGACCCTCTCAAAGTCAACCGAGGTCACTGAGCCCGGATGAATTCGTACGACCTTGAACCTCGGATGAAATGAACTAAATAAGTCAGAATGTTACGAAATGGGGGCTAAATTCGAAATCAGCTTCCAAAATCACCTATTCCCGACCCGTGACCAAAAACGATCTTCGAAGGTCAACCGAAGTCACTGACGTCGAATAACCTATCGTGACGTTTTTTTACCTCGGGTCGACACTAGGGTATTTTTCAAGGCTGATTTCTCATTTACCGTGAATTTTGTACCATTCCGACTGATCCAGGTTCATTTTATTGCAGGCTTTAAATTTCATATCGTTCCAGCTGGTCACAGGATTTGACCTGACCTGACCTATTTCATGTATCGAAAGTAACAGTCAAAGGTATCATTAGACTCGCAAGGCTTTAACCCGCGCACGACCGTCGGTCCGTCCCGAACACCGGCGACTGGGGGGGGGCAGTTGACTGCCCCCCCTCTAACTCACGAACAGTTGGTCGCACGATAAAAATAAGCACACCGTTGGAAAGCCTGTGACGAGTAGAGCTCGAAACTGGTCTCATTTTTAGTTTTAGATAATATGTAAGCCAATTTACGCCCTATATATGTTTTCTCATAGCCGACTGCATGAGACCGAGAAATGGCCTGAATCTCAAGGACTGTGACTAATAACGCATAGGTAAAGGCACCAGCGCACAAGTAAATGTCCGCGGATGCCGATACACGTCTAATTTCCCCAGATTTGTTCAATATATACGCCGAAACGTTGAGTTAGACACCGTAATTCTCCCGTCAGCCGTCACTGTGCGCCGCTGTCGTATGCGGTACCAACTTGACGGGAACTAATTTTAGCGTTTCTTCATTTTCGCGAAAAAGGACAATCTATGTCAATTTTATTGATCTTTGTGGTTCTTGTGATGGTTTCTCATGCTTAAATTTTGGAAAAATTGATTAGTTGCCAATCTAGAAAGTTGGCGGAGCTTTATTCGCGAGAGCCTGTTTATTTCCAAAATATGCTACTTTTTCAAACTTTTTGAAGTTCCTGGTATTAATTACGTCTGTGTAAGCTAGTTCTGCCATTTTCTACCCATTCTGAGTAATTCATCGTCGATTTTGACGGTGGAACATTTTGGTCCACTACAGTTATTCGTGACCTGACCTCAGGTCAATGGCTGGAAGTCACTGATACTTTGCCCAATGACGGTAACTAGATGTCTGCTTCACTCCACACTAAAAATGTTATGGAATATTCCGTCAATTTCAGAAAAGACGGCGATATGTCTTAAAAATAGGCTTGACCTTAGGTCAATGACCCGAAAAATTCCGAAAAATCCGAGATATCAGATTTATTGCATCTATGACGATCACTAATCCCTGAAAGTATTATTAAGATATCTTGTTTTGCGAAAAAGTTAGAGGGCGCTAAACTTTTTGTGACATAGGTCTGTTTGGCCTGGCCTAGGTCAGGCACCTGACCTGACCTGAGGTCAAAATTTTGACACGAGACGTAAAATTGATGAAGCAAAAGGTACACAAAGTTTGGTGACTCTGTGTTTGTTGGTTCTCTCCCGACTCCAGAAAAACCTCAGGGGGGGGCAGTCAACTGCCCCCCCCAGTCGGGGACGGGTTAAGGAGTTCCATGATTCTTATCCGGTGTCTCTAACTGTGAAACGTCATGCTCTGTGGCATTTCAGACATAAAGTTTTGCCATTTTCGCCGATTTCGGATCATCGAACTTACGTAGAAGGCCACCTATTGACTCAAAATCTTGAAGGCGGACAGTATTGTCTTGCTCTTACGAGGGGAATACGCCGGTTTTTGTTCTGCACCTCTAGCTCAATTAGGAGCCAAACGACGAAGGGTGTCCCAGTCACCCCCTCGCCTGAGACGTTATCAAGAAAAAAAACTTCACCAGGCGAAGGTTAAGAACAATTTGGCTGTATTTTTTCCAACTGTGCTATGCTAATGCCACGTGCTATCGAGGTTATCAGCCAGCAGAAAACGCCACAGGCGGGCTGAGCCAAACGCTCAGTTTTATGTTGTTCTGCTCGGTGAAGCCTTACTCCGCCTGCGACCTCGCTCACAAAACTCCGTCTCATGTAGAAGGTGTGCAAGGAATACGCCTTTTATTTTCCTTCAAACCTTTTATGGCAATTGTACTGTAGTACGCGCATTCATGTTCAGATTATTACGGTGTTGCGACACAGTAATAAATCTGCACCTGGCGACATGGCCTGTGATCATCAACCATTGCCAAGGCAGAAATATCACGACGTTATCTTGTTTGCAGTGACGAATTTTGAGCCCGCAGGGAACACGTCTTATCCAAGCATAATTTCCATTTAAAACGGAAATTGCCTCATGGGGCGCTTCAGTGGGAGGAGCATTCCTCCAACAGCCCGTTAGCAGCGTGCGAGTGACTGTGGTGAGTTATGGCTTGACTAGTGGTGGTGCTCGGCGACTTAGTGATATTGCCTACATTCACCGACCCATGAAATGTGCAACTTCTGAAAAATGTTGTCATTGTGGGAGGATTAAAACGACCGACAGATCAAATCCCAGACTGAGAACGGGTTCATGACAGGTTAGTTTAACGATAGAGGCGATTAGTTACAATCACCTACACAACTGCCATATATATATATATATATATATACATATCTATATAGCGCAAACCTGAAATACATTTTTTTTTTACAAACACTGACGCGAATCTTGGACTTCGTATCACGCAACAAGTATGTGGATTGCTTCATTCTATTTCTTGCGAAGTTTGAAGATAAGCAGCAACAGTAACAAGTATCTTTTCCTGATGTGAACGAACACATTTTAGGAATGTTATGATGAAGCGAAATCCTGATGCCATTGCCGCTTATGTTTGTACATGGTTCCTTGACTCACGGTGAATGGGTCCCTGTGATCTCTGTGCATCAGAAATGAATTGTGCAGTTGTCAGTGAAACGGATTGTCTTGTCTGCCTCAGGGAACACCATTTCATCTGATCAAAGACATATTTAAGGCAACCTACCGTGATCAGGCAGCTCAGATGGTTAGAATGCTCGACTCTCCGTCCCAAGACGGGTTCAAGTCCCTTCGGTGCTCGGGGGTTAGCCGGCAACTGGCCGGTATAGGGTCATGCTGACCACCGGTCATATCGCACCCTCTTCGGTACGTGAAGCTTTCGCCACAAAATCAGGCGTTACCTGGAGCCGCGCGATCGGGTTCGGGGCGTCGGAGCCACGCTGTGCTTAGCACGGGACCCATGTCTGACATCACCGCAGGAAACATTCGGGCCAACGTGAAAACACACTCAACGCTTATGCCATCAAAGCACGTCCCCAGAAACGAACGCGGGATTTAGAACAGCAAACTCTTGTCTCCGCGTTCTCTGTACTCCCAGCTTGAGCTGGTGTGGACGGCTGAAAAAGCTTCAGCTGAACATCCAATGCAGGCCGCAAAAAACAGCAGCGCCGCTTCAAAGGCCGGCGCTCAGCCCACGTTGACAGCTCGACAAACACGCGGTAGCCGTTATCGGCTGAAAGCCTGTAATCAGCTTCAAAAATGCATACCATCCTGGCACAGCTGGGGACGCGGCGAGCGCCCCCCCCCCCGCTCGATCGCTAATCGCGCGCCGGCCGCCCGTTTCAATATCGTCGCCACTTGTATTCGGATCATGGCCAAGCCGCGGGCGACAGACGGCCACCGCCCGGTTGCTCCGGTCTGGCCCGCATTCAATATTCGGCACGGAACAGGAGGGGCGCGCTCGTCCGGCAGCCCGCCGCGACCCGGCGCGGCCGCCGCGCCGCCGGCGACGGATTCACTTAGCATAAGCATCGGCATTCGGCGCCGCGGCGATCGGCCATTAGGGCGCGCCGCTTCTGTCGACGGGGCGTCTGGTCGAAACGACGCGTCTTCAAGCGGCCGCGTGCGCCGCCGTCCCCCGGCCGGCGCCACGTGCGGCCGCCCGTTATTTATGTGTCTGGACCCTGACGGAGCGCGGCGAAGGGATCGCCGCTCAATGGGGGAGTGGCGCCGCTGGGTTCCCGGCCGGATAGGGGAGCGGTGCTCCCCGCGAGGCCACCTCGTCCTCTGCCGCCGCCGCCGCCGCCAGGACCGCCGAACGCGCCACTTCCTGGCCCGCCATTTCCAAGCGGGGTGCAACCAATGGAAGTTTTCACTTTGCTGGCACGCAAGGCGCCTAATTCGCGTTCTGAATTATTAATTGGGGCCAGTGCTAACTTTTCAAGCTGTCTGATGGCTCTGAAGCGCAGTTTTATTAGCGAGCGAATAGCTTAAAAGTTGAACGAAGTTTTCAAATCGACACAGGTCGAAAATGTCCTGTGTGTGAAAACGAGTTCTTGCATGGTCGTTTTAAGAAGCATGTTGGCCTGTCCAGTCACGGTGGATGATGGTATTAAAACAAAGCATCTATTTTAAAGTTACTTTACCCATTCTAAATTCACAGCACCTCGTGTGTAGGATTCTGACATCGGCAAAATTTACGATTTGGGCTAACGTGTTTCCTGACGACTCAGACATAACCCTTCTTGATTTGGTAAAGGTTTACAGTCACCATTCTATTGTCTCTCGAATGCCGCTGCAGGGGTTCGAATTCAGTCGCGATCGATCCATGCTGTGATGCGACCGCGATACACCTTTTTGTTTCACCGTTCCATCTGCTGTCACCAACATATTTTGGGAGCCACGATACAGCGCTATCAAATAGTCACTGGGACGATTCAGGGGAAACAAATTTATCGATGTGTTGACTGTAACTGGAAAGTTATAAAATCAGAGATCATCTATATGATTCCGGGGGGCGTGGCGCATATTTCATTCCCATGTCTACTGCAATCAAATCAGAGCACTCCACGTAAATCACAAGGCGTAGTGATATACCAAAATCAAGTGAAGATGGATATTGGCAAGTGTGACTTGTGATTATGGCAATGCGCAGCAAAATAATAATTAAATTAAAAAGATCAATGAAAGGAGTTTCAGAATTCTGTCACATCAGTCGATACCATGAGAAATATTTCCCCCCGCCGGAAATTCATGTTTATTTAGCTGAAGGTATATCTTAACAAAACACCGAAGTCAGCTATAGTTCGGTATCATCCCATAACATAAAAAGTGTACAGAGATACGTTGTCTCGTATCATTTTTTCCGCATAGGTTTAATCCATTGCTGTCTTAGGTTTAATCCATTGCTGTCTGTATGAGACACGTTTAAAACTAAAGCTTACTAAAACTAATGCGTATCATAGTCTCTACGAAGAAGAATCGCTGACGTTTTCAAATATATCATTCAATATTTGTGGCCTGTTACAGTTGAGATTTGTTTCTCAAAGTCACTGAGCGCGGAAACATCATGGACAATACACATTACTCATTTCAAATATGACTGATCACATAGGCATTTCGGACGGCGTGCATCAGTCAACAACCCCAGGAAACGAGGCCAGCAATGAAAGATTTAGGAAGATGGACAGGTGTGCAGGCGAAATGTCCGTTTTACTGCGTTGTGACAAAGATGTCCTACAGTCATTGACATCCAGTTGATAAGGCTGCTGCTGCTGTCACTTGACCTGCCTGATGGTGATATATGGTGGTCACATGCTGCATTATGGCAAGAAACAATGTCTCTATCTTCTACCGATAAATGATTCAGCTTCACTGTTCTCCGGGGATAAGAATGTTGAATTTAGGTGTTTCACAGACCTACTACCGTACCTCCTGGAAAGGAAAAAAAATTTCTCAGGGAAGCAGATGATTCATGGCCTTCGCACGTCGTGCATCATGCCCATTTATGCATGCATTATTGCGAATAGCAATACGGTTGCGATAAAACGTGGTTGCCAAGAAGCACTTTGCAGGGTCGCCTCTAACATGAATGTCTTAAATCACGAAAGTGCTCACGGAGGTAACGGAGAGTGAATGCTCAGGGAGTAATGCAAATCATCCTGGCGGGGTTGTGTTAAAACACGCACGACTATAACAAAAACAAGACAACATCTGACGCCATTTTTGAGAATGCCGACATGACGACACCACGTCTTGATTTGTCACCGTTCCTTCCGAGCTGGTGCAACCTCTCCAGCTCTCCGACCCAACACAGCCAAGGCGTGCCATCTAGCCCGGCAGCCGGCGGCCGCCGGTCGGCGCTCGCACTGGCCGCCCTAATTCAATCTGCCCCCACAAGTGGACAGTTCAATCGCGGCACGCGCGGCGGGTGCGTCACGGCACGGCCGGCCGACTCGTAAGTGAGCGCCTCCTGCGACCGACAGCGCGCGCCGCGCGCCGTCGCCGCCGCCGTCTGCGCGAAATGGATGCCCGCCGCCCGTCCGGCCTCGCGGCGACGGCGGGGGTCAGCGGAGGCCGCCGGCGGGCCGCGGCGCCGCGCTCCGGACGTCGGCGGCCGTCGGACGCGACGGAGCGCGCAGCCCTCGCCGGGGGAGCGGCCGGCGTCCCGGCTCGGGCGGCCACCCGCCGGCCGCGCCGACATGGGGACGACCGCCGCGGGATCGTCACCCTCCAACCCCCCCCCCCCGGCCGGGAGCGTCGTTACCGATGCGGCTCACGGCGCGAGTCCGCGAAATGGACGACGCGGCCGGCAACCGACGATATTGCCATTTGGCCGACATGCAGGCGAGGTCTAATTGGCAGGGAACACGGCGGCGTCATCGCTGCTACACAGGAATGTACTCTGGCGTGTCCGGGTTTCTCCGCTATCATGGCCCCGGGGAAAAACGAACACCACCGTCCACGTGCGGCGTTAATGTATTCCTCCAGGCGCAGGGGTGCGTGTTTCTCCACACGGAACCCTGTGCATGCGGAACGAATGCACACCTCTCGTGATTTACGCCGTGGGTGCAGAGGCAGCAGGAAGCGTAGGCCTCCCCGCATCGAAAACAGGGCAGCGATGAGGTCCGCGATCGGATTGGACACGTAGGATGGATGGCATGTCTCATAAATTTTCACTGCGCACCATTAGGTGGCCGAAATGCGACCCAGAGGTCCTGCTGTGTAAGTCGCTGGCCGAACGCTGGAAGCACTGCACAGGAGAACGTTGATTCTGAACTGGGACAAGATCGATGGACTTCCCTTTCTTAAGCCTAGAGATTCCCTTGCAGGTGAGCTTTAAACAACATACATTTTCCACAAAAGTTACGATATGAGGGCGGAAAAGAGCAGCATTAGTCCTCAAAACTCTGCTCTTAATACCCATTACTAAAATCACCAAATAAGGCTAGAATCTTCCGTGGTAAGTCATAACGACAACCATTATCATCTGCCAACATCAGAGTAGTCGTTGTTCTACCTTTAATTCGTCTTGAACTTATGTTACAAGTTTCCAGTTATGGTACTGCTGAATATGTGGGTAGTGCGTGTGTGCGTGCGTGCGTACTTTCTCCTGCTAATGTCGAAAACTCCCAGCAATAATATTCCAGGGCAAAAATAAATCGCAACAATAGCTTGGAAACGTCTTATGTATTTCCTTAGGTTTGTGTGTAATCGATACGTTTTAAGATCTAGATGATTTCCATTATGAAAACGTCAGTAATATTGGTGTTTCCTAGGATCATAAATCAGATAACAATTCCGCTTCCTGGAAGATAATATTGTCATAACGTTCAATCACAAACCAATGTGTAGCTGATCAGTAAAATGTTTTTCCATCTTTGTCATATTGCTTCGCGATTCCATTTGAACGTGACTAAGGCACCGGTCATAAAAAAGAAATAATAATGCGGGATATTCCTGGAAATTTTGCGATCAATGCAGCGTCTTTCGCAAGAAGTATTGTTATCACTGCTTCGCCAGTAAGGCAGGGATGTACAGCCATTGCTCATTGTTTTTGTTCGCCATCGCCTGCCACGCTGCACTAGCTAGCCTCGCCTGCGAGTCGATTGCCGCTAATCCACATTTGCTCCCGCGCCGTTCATCGTAAAGATGAATTTTGTCGTCTATGTGCTCAGATCCCTGCCGTGGATAATGCACACATTATCCTGATTTAATCGTTTGGCACGAACTGAAAAAAACAGCTCGGATTCGACTTGGCAAATTCGCCGGCCGTCCCTCGCCGTGTCTACCGGTCGAGAGGAATTCTAATTGGAGTTCTGATTAGCTAAGTGGTGTGGAATGGAAGCTGAAGCTATGCGTACAAGTTCCGATTCCCTGGCGCCTCGCCCTTGCAATGCATACGAAACTTCTTGACGTTTGGGTGTGAAGTGCTTAACCCAGGCCCCGGTAGACTTCCTCTCGCAAACGGATTCTAGTCGGTGGCATATCCGGGAACAGTTATTTCATTGCATTTCCTCACAAGACGCTTGACGTGTGCTTAGTTTAGTAGAGATCGCACAACCTGGGCAAATGATATCGCGATTGAGCTGCAGTTATCTTCTTGTGTGCTCATGAGAGCATACCACAAAACACGCCATTGTAATCCAATTCCGCACCCGCGACGCATGAACGCATTCTCCTAAGGAGGGAGGGTTTATTCGCACCCCACCCCACTCTCTGAGATCTGAAGAAACATCCGTCTGATTTGATTGTAGAAAAAATGGCATTTGATTTGCCAGGACCCAAACTACATTAACAGAGGGGGATTCTTAAAACTGCTTTAAAAGATGGACGGGGGGACAGACAAATAACAGAGGAGGCGTTCCTTTGCATGTCATAGCCCCAATGTTCAAGGACCAATATTGTTCAACTGACATGGACCCAGAGATAATCGATGGGATGGGATGGTACTGGGATTCCTGTGGCCAACATATTTGTAATTTTGGCACAGTTCAGAGGCGTTCATGGAATTGGAAAACGTCAGGGGCATTTTTGTGAAAACTAACCAAACATAAAATACAAATATTCTTCTTTAGCTTGTACTGCTTATGTTTTTTTTTAATACAAATCACATTACACTTTTGTACAATGCTGGCATTGGCGGTGTCAAGGGCGTAAGAAAAGGGGACTGTCATGGTCGCACTTTCATGGAATCATCATGTCTTTTTTTATCTCAAATGACCCCAGATAACTTAAAAGTTGCATGGAATGCCGTTGAGTTCATTTCATGGTGTATGAAAATGACTGGAATCATTTTAATTGACTATATTACAGAACGTCCTGTTCAAGACCGTCGCGATATACGGTATACTCACTGGCATTTTAGGTCATAGCTCCGTGATCTGATCTGATATCAGCCTGAAACTCCAAACACAAATAGATAACACTGTCGTAAGTCACATGTGTTCTGAATTTTATTAACGCAAAAATTGTGCGCACCAAATTTTTAATTCCACCTTGAACTGACCCTTTGAAAGAGCCGCAGATGAGTGAAAATATGTCTGCGCGTTTGCAGTCATTTACATTCGTATTCATGCAGAGTTTGAAGTTCAATCTTAAAAATTGTTTTTGGCGGTTATTTTTCTTTTGCGTTCAACAGTGCCAAACAAGACCTGATATGAGTATCGAAACCTTGGCCTGGCTCTGACTCCACTACTAGACAAAATGAAATTGTAAAAATTTGGCATAATGCGTAGAATGGACAGTCAGAAAACATCACCATGTTTGCAAATCTCTTCTGAAAATTCCGGAAATGGCAAGCAAAAAAAAAAACAGAGGTGCTTTTGAAACCCGCCATACGGATGATCTTTGGTGGCTTGTTCTTGTTCTTGAATATTTACCGCAGGTTGCGATTTTTTTACTGTCATGAATCCTAATGAATTTCCATTTACTGGCCAGAGTTTCAACTGACTCTGACCAATAAACAAAATATAAATAAACGAAATAAATAAAAATAAACAAATAACACACAATGAAAAATAAATACATAGAACAGCCACGAAACGCGGAAATGAACAGTCCTCTACAAATGCCATTTGCTCACTCCTGCCCATGTGCCGAGTAAGAGAACGCACTGCATTATTGTCCAGCAAGTTTGCAGTTCATCAGCAATAGGCTTTCGACAGCAAGGCGAGTTTTCTTTTAAGTCATATGTTCAGATATGATATAAGGACAAAAGCTGGCTAGCTCGCCTGATGTTCCTCTTATTTCCAAGCCTCTCAGGAAACAAGAAACAAATAATAACAAACATGGGAAGACGTACAATGAGTCAAACTGCACTGGCGTCACATCGTTGTGTACGTAAAGTCGCTGTGCTTCCTACTCATCTCGGTAGGAATCGCCGTTGTTGTTGATATATATATATATATATATATATATATATATATATATATATATATATATATATGTATATATGGGTGTGTGTACTGGCCACATCACACCCATGTCGGTACGTACATTCACTGTGTTCACTGCCCATCCTAGTGAGAATCGCAGCCATTGCAAATGCAATAAAACGAACATTATGTGCACTCAACGTGTAACCAACGCGGGCATATAAGACACTTCACCAGTTTCTCGCTAGGCTTGCTTTTGCAAAATGGTTCTCCACACACCAAATACGTTCAGTTATCTTTGGAGTCAGACGAGTCATATTTCACCCTTTTTACGCTTTTCTTCTTTTGTTCGGTTTCAAGGCCGCTCTTTCTCTGCCAAGGCCTCCCTTCTTGGTAACTTTGGCCTTTTACAGGTTTGACCTAAATATAAGGCCATTTGGAAAGGAGACGAGGTCAACACCTCCGGCCTTTTACTGCCTTTCCGCCGCTTTCGTGCATGAGAGGCCCTGAATCTTCCACCGCCTCCTGAGGCTGACGGCTCATGTTCCGGCTACTTTTCAATGGGACCTGAGGCGTGGTCATTGTCATTCATCACAGACGCCTCTCCGGCCGAATGCTCGGCGTGGGTCTGTGGACAGTCGCCGTTCTCGGCGCTACTTTACTCGTTGCTTATGACGCATCGCCCGTGACAGCACGAGCTGCGTGACTGTCCAATCTCTCCCTGCTGGTCGTCTCCGCCGCCGCCCGCTCAAAGTAAAGGGAGAAACGTGGCCTGGAGCTGAACCGGCTTGTCCCGGCTGGCCGGCTACTGTTCACGGCGCCAAGTCCTCATCACCAAACACGTCTGGGTTAAAAGAGTACACCCCTGTGGCCGCAGACGCTTTCACGGTCTTTTGCACAGGCAGTGCAGAACAGACCTGTAACGCTGTAGAGCGTGATCGCTCGCCGTAGGTGACTGATCATCTGCTCGTCGCACTCGTTTGCATAGGCTGACTTCAGCGGCTCGAATAATGCAGATCATAGGTGGAATAGGAGTCGTGGGTGGCTTTGATCAATAATTATGTACACATTATTTTCACTGAATATAGAAAAATGTTTTGCTGTGCGCGCTTGTCCATCTGGGCGCTTTCGTCCGACTGACATGCGCGTACTCTTAGCCTTTGTCACAAATGGCGCAACAGCTTCCTGGAGATAAGCCGAGCTATACCACTTTTACCGCCTTTTACCTTTTTTCATCGCCTTTTACCGGCCTACGAGTCCCGCTGCCAATGAACGCTCAGTGCAGACTGTCTAAAGAGCCGCACGAACATTCATTGATCCTTAAAATTACACCGACGTCGCAACAATACGTTTGTTTCTGTATAAATGACAATAATAACCGGAGCGTGCCCGTCTTTCGCATTCCAGTTGGTCTCCTTCGCAGCTCGTTTGAGGAGGAATTTGGCAGCCTTCTGATACTTCTCAATACCCAAAACGGCTGTGTGTGCTCTTACCAGCTGAGTGTTCTTACCCGCCCTTATCACACAGGCCTCATTTGTTCTGATTTTTCTAACACGAGTTATTATTGCTACCAAGGCGAAACATATGTCATACACGTGAAATTAACTCGAATGCTCTCATTCTTTCGCATGAGCTTAGAAATACTTCATTATATCCCAGCCTTTTTGTTTCGTTGTCTTTCTCCTCATTTTCCACGTCCCCATCCGTTCCTTTAGCTTTTAGTATTTCAATCACCCCGTTTCCTTCATTTTCCAGAATGTTTCTGAACTCTTTTATCTTCCCGTAAAATATTTCAAGCAACGAATCGTCTTTCGTGAGTCCCTCTCCCATTGCCCTCTAACCTCTCTACCTCTTTTATCATCCCTTTCTCGTCTCTCTCTCTCTCTCTCTCTCTCTCTCTCTCTCTCTCTCTCTCTCTCTCTCTCTCTCTCTCTCTCTCTCTCTCCCCCTCTCTCTCTCTCTCTCTCTCTCTCTCTCTCTCTCTCTCTCTCTCTATCTCTCTATCTCTCTCTCTCTCTCTCTCTCTCTCTCGTCCTCTCCCTCTCCCTTTCCCCCTCTCTCTCTCTCTTTCTCGCCCTCTCCCTCTCCCTTTCCCCTGTCTCTTTCTCTCTCTCGCTCTCTGTCTCTCCTTTTCCCTGTCTCTCTCTTGGCTCGGGCGGTGCAATCAGTCGCTCCACTATTTCCTCGCCGGCTCACAATCAGGAGCAGATGTCTGCGATGACCGTCCAAGAAGAGCCGTATATGATGAATGCTTTTCAGAGGCCGCGGCCCATAACAAAATCCTCCTCCTTTTGAGAGCCGCTCCCAGACCGCCGCGATGAATGCAGCCTCCGCGCAAATCATTGGGGAGACTAATCCGTTGACAAACGAGAATCAAGGGATTCGGCTGCATAATCCTGCCGTTAAAGCTACTCCTCATACGACTGCGGCTGGAGCCCCCGTGGAAATCCGGCGGGTCGTGCGCCGAGCAATATCGCTGCGAGTCCGCAAGCCGCTGCGTAGTTTGCTCCGGGCGCGGCCCGCGCGGACGCGTGCAGCAGCCACCGCTGGCGTCATCAGGGACTGCGGCGTGCTCAGGTATGCAGATACCTGCTTTGCACTTCAAACGGTCCTCGTTTCGGGTCGATGTGAATTAGCATCGACAGGGCGTCCGCCGAGACGCATTGCTAGGCGTCTCCGGGCCATAACACAAGTGTTCAATCATTGATCGCCGTATGTACTAAGTGGCGACACGGTCCTTTGAAATTCCTGGCGAATATTAGATGACATTGCTCTAATTACAAGGCAGGCGGAAAAATCGAGCTTCGTTAGCTACCTGTTAAGGTTCTCGAATTGGTAAAATGCGTCTGGGTTATTGTTCGTACTTCAGAAATGTGGGCAGCGTTTTATGCAGCAGTGTGCGTGCGCATTTTGCTGTGATCCTTGCCTTTTAGCCAACGATTGGTCATGTACATATTTGTTAAATACCTAGAAATATAAATCGCAACGTGTCTTCCTCAGATCCAACAGAGGACGGCTTTCACGGTAAAGTTCCAACAGGGTTCGTGGAAAGGAGCACTGAAAACAAAAGGGAGCAAATGCTACCAATATTCTCAATTCGTGGTGGATCGAAACGACGCGGTACAAACAAATAAGGCAGTTCCTGGCGTATTTGTTTTCCCCAGCATCACAATGAAAAGAAGTGACAGATATACTGTGTCGTAGAAATAGTGATAAATGAGTGTGTGTCTGTCTTCGCGCTCCTTTGAACCGCTGAAATGTCGTTAGATAAAGGTATACACGCGCAAATTCAGCCATTTTTATGCATGTCTTTCCGTTCTGTAAACTGCGGGCTACACGGCCATTTCTCGGAAACGTCGACCGAGAAGAAACTAAATAGATTCTTTTTGTGCGTGAGATTATATCTCCAGTCGCTACATTACAGTCGGTAGAACGGCAGCTGTGCAGGAAACGTAAATCTGTTTTTCAACTACGTCAAAGAAAGTTTACATTTAGTGCTTCAAAACACACATCTTGAGCTCCAGCGAACCTGTTTTTGCGGCGTAGAAAAACAGCAAAATAGCTGGAAACTCAAGTATAGTTGGAGCTAATAAAGCGTTCCACCTGCAGCAGAACAAGATTCGGATCGAACGTCAACAGGGGTGTCATACGTTTTAGCTCATGCCCAAGTCTTATAACAAATAATGTTGAAGAACTTTTAAGCTTTTGCCACCTGGCTGGGGCTCAAGAACCCTGAAATCATAACCTGGAATTTAGACACTCATGCTACCTCCAACCGCGTATATAAGAACGCCGATAAATGTGCATATGCAAGTACTGCCTGTCACATTAAATATAGGGAATATTTACCCAATGAATACGCATTTGACACAAACACTTGTTATGCGCGTTAACAATCCTGCTAAAGCGCGCAGACGAAAACCAACCGTTAAATAAGAAACATTCTATCACGCCACTTGGTTTGTTAGGCCACTGCCGGCTCTGCGGCTGGCGCGGCAGATCAGGGACACCACTTGAGGTCCAGGGGCGAACCGATCGTGCACGCCGGCCCGGCGAAGCAGGCCGTCGGACCGCGGCTCGCGTCACAGCGCGTGCAGAGCGTCGCCGTCTCGGCACCGTATCGGTCGGATCATTGCAATTTTGGAAATGGCCCCCTCCGAGCGGCGGCCTGATGCGCCATCGACGTTTCCGTCGGACGTCGCTGGCAGCCGGCCCTGGGGACGCCGCCGACGCCGACGTCGTCCGGAAAAGTGGTATTCCATCAATCTCGCCTCCCGCCGGACGGAGTCGCGGCGCGACACGGCGCGACGGTGCCCTGCCGTGCCGGCCCCGGCCGCCCGGCGCTGGCGGTTTCACGAGGCTGGCTGCCGAGGAATTCCGCAAGCGGTGCTCCGCGCCAGGGCGGACTTCGCCATGCTTCCGTCGTGATGTGGCCATGCCGGTGCGCGCGTGTGTGCTTGCCGTTTTGCGGGACGAAGAAACTGGCCGGGTTTGGCTGCCTTGCGGCAGTTCAGTGCATTTTCAAGTTGATGTGATTGCCATTGCGATGAAGTTCATACTTTTGCGCAGACGAACGTTTATGCTGTTGTTTTCTGTTCTTGGCACTAATCCTTTTCAAGATTTTTTTGTTTGTTAATTACTGAATGGTTTTATGCCATCGATTCCCTTTCCCTTCACATCGCCTCAAATTTTGCCAACGTTTGAAGCGAATAAATGGAGTCAAATGCCAAAATCGACTTATTCGCTTGGAGAGAGGAACTGAGATTACGTCTTGATCGTTCAAACGCTTTCAACATTCTGCCAAAAAAGTCAGCCATCATGACACGAATGGGAAATGAATACATACCTCGCTAATGAGACGAGCCGATTGACACATCTGAACATCACTGCAGAGATTTCATGACGGCTGGCGCGGTCTGCCCCCCCCCCCCCCCCCCCCCTTCACGGAAATGCCGGACGTACGTCACCGGAAGTCGGTTGCCGGAGAGTTATTGCACGTCTAGCCACGGCCGTCGATCTTCACAAAGCGCCGGTCGAGCGTCGGCCTTGTCAAGTTTGGCGTCGCCGCCAATGCAGCGGAGACCGTGGAGCCACCTCTAGGCAGTTTTCCACGGCACTCAATCATCACCTCTGTCCTTTGCTGGTGACATTTTGCATCTAATGGAGGCGTAATTCGAAGTCTTTCGTAGTCTGCTGAAACCACGCCTGCTGAAAGAGTTCCCTTCTGTTTGTCCCTGTCCGGCAGTGCCTACTTACCAGTCAAGAACTGCTCTTTTGTGATGCTAACTTGATTGCTGGGTTTGCAAACAACACTTGAAGCTTGAACGAGTGGGCCGCCGGATTCCACAGCCCCATCGTCGGACTCCATCGCAGGCCTTTCCAGTAGTTAAATCGCCCGCCGTCGAGATGAGCTCTCATCACCAGCCTCCCTCGGAGCCCGCGCCCCGCCCCGGACCGACTCCGGACGACTGTTAGTTCCAGCCGCGGCAAAAACCCGCGCGCCCGGCAAAAACGGCGCGCCGCAAACGCCGCCGTCGGCGCTGTCTCCGCCGTCGGCGCGGCGGCGGCGGCCGGTTCGGCAGGTCCGCGGCCGGCGGTGCCGGGAGCGGCCGATCCCTCACGCTGTCCGCCAAACGGTCCATCGTTAGCCGCCGGTAGGCCATTGGTCACGAGGTCGAAGAAGGTCGCGCGAGGTCAGCCGGAGGCGCCGTATTGATCGGCTGACCCGGCCGGCGCCGAGCGTGCCGCCGGCAAATCACCGCCTGGGGCCGTCTCGATTCGCCCGCTCCGACGCGTCGGCCGGCGGCCGCCGCCGCCGGAGAGCCCTCGATGAACAATGCAGGCCGGCCGGCGCCGGATCTGACGGGTAACTCGCCGCGCCGCGCCCGCATCCTCCACCTACCCGCATGCATATTCAGGAGGCCGGCTCGAGCCGGCTCCCCGAGCGCGGCCCTTCTGCGGAGACGCCGCCGGCCGGGCCGCGGAGCCGGCTCCGTCCCGCGGGCCCTGAGAGGCTAATGACGCCGGAGGGCAGCCGCGGCCGCGCGCGCGGCGCCCGGCTTTAATCCAGCGCCGCGCTCCCGTCCTCGACGATCGCCGGCGGCGGAGGCGGCGGCGGGACCGGCCGAGGGACCGGCCGCCCGCAGCGAGCCGGCGGCACCCCGCCCGCCATCTGTCGGCGGCGGCGCGAAGCTGCGCGGCGCCGGCGCCCGAAAGAGACGCGGGCCGATTGTTGATGATGAATGTAGCGCGCCCCCCGCCGCGCGACGACTCCGACGCGCCTGATGAGGCGGCCGCGTCGCGGCCGACGACGTCGCCGTCGTTAATCACGCCGGCGACCCCGGCGGCGGCCGCCGGCGGCGCGGGCTCCCGCGGCCGAGCCGGCGCCGCGCGTCGCGACCGACCGCGTCGGGCGGCTCGCGAGCGCCTCCGCCGACGTTCCGGGCGACGATCGCGGAACGGCCGGCGGCGAACCCGGCGCTCTGCCAGCCGCGGCGGCGGCAAAAAGGCGCCGCCAGCGACGTCGGCCAAACCTGCCACGGCGGTCGCAACAGGTATGCGGCCGACTTCAAAGAGGCCCGTCGATGGAGCAAATCTAATTACGGCGTCGCGTCGGACGGCGTTTTTCCAAGCGCGTGACGGCCGGCTCCGTGGCGGGTGAACGCCGCCGCTCCGCCAGCCTCCCGCGGGACGGTGCCTCGCGGGTGACGGCCGGGCGGGGACGTGTCTCGGCAATTCGTCATCAATAGCTGACGTCTGCCGGGTCGACGGCGAGCGATGCTATTAGGTTTCGAAGGACTGACGGTCGGGAGAAGCTGCCACGATACTGATAAGGTTGAAGGCCTCCACTTAGACGGAATTAACTGCATAACGAGAGAGGCAAAAGAAATCATGCCCTGGCTGATCTTCTTCATCGGAGATGAGGAAATGCATGGCGTAGGAACACGCGAAAAAGAATGCACACCTGTGTGTTGGGCAGACAAGCTTCCATCCAACCCTTTACATCTATGATTCGTGTTAACATGCAAAAATGATCCTGAATCCGTTGCCGTTTTACCTCCAAACGTCTTTGCACCGCTATTCGTTCAGTTATTCACAATCCTCATGGTCTTGATGCGCTTCTCTCGTTGATTGGTGCGATTCGTTTCCAAAGGAGCATATTGCTTGTGCTTAGTGTGGTGTGTTACAGGTGCTTAGCGATGTCGTTTGGTCCTATTTTATTTTGTTTGAAGGCGTTTTTGAAACTAGGATAAAACTCAACGGTATTGCAACGTTAAATAGCTACTGTTAATTCACTTCCAGTCCATTGAAGTCCGTAAAGGATGGATCAGAATACGTACTGAGCTGAGTTTATTGCGAGGACATGCTGGCCTTAATGAATACAAACGATGATGAGTAAATTCATCAGGCCAGTCTATCCAACCTATGTTTATGCGATGCACATACAACACAGATCCGTCAAGTTTGCTGGCGAAAGCCTCTGAGGAAGATCCTTGCTTCGGCCAAGAGAGCATCTGACCAGCCTCCGACCCATGTGCCGCTTCCGTGAACGAAAGGTCAAAAGCCCCGCGGCTAAGCAGTCACCGAGCTAACTACTACTTCGGGTAATGCGATGTCTTACTGATGCTGATACGATCTCCCGCGGCGAACAAAGGGAATGGCTAAGTCAGCCGGTGGTGGTGCCTCGTCGTTGCCTTTGTTCATAAGAGTTAACGTCGTTGGGAGCGGTTGTAAGGCTGAAATGGCAGCTAGTGGCCGTACCATAGTTTTATCAGAAACATTCCATCGCGCATTTAATGGCAAGAAATGGTAAACTTGGGCACATTCACGTGCATGGAATGTGAAGCATGAACGAATGACGATGCGGACATGTTTTTTACAGAAACGTGACTTGGATAATCTTGAAAGAGAATGTAAGCTTGAATAACTTCAACAGAAGTTGCCATAGAACCGTAAACCAGGTCCAAATGTTTTTGCTTTTCTTTATGCTTTGCGGTTGGTTATATTTTCATAAGTATCTTGGTTAATGTATTTTCTTTCGATTAAATCACATTTCCTCACTTGGCATATGATGTACACACTATTGTCCTAAGTACGTTGTGTTTGCACCAACTTGTTCCGAATATTTCTTTTCATTGGAACCGCCTTTGCGTTTCGACCCAGCCACCATCATAGGCTGAAAACAATGACGCTTGTTGTCATAAACTGCGAAATAAAAGGCGTATCGTTTCGCAACAGATCTATGCTATAATTTCGTTAGGACATCGTTAGGACAACTAAAAAATGTTGGATATTCACTGACGTCAACCATAATACGTTGATATCTCAAGGCAGTAACTGCTCATCACCTGCCGCGCTCGGTGTGCTTACGCAAGCAGCGTCTGATGAAATCGGACACCCTGCGCGACAACGAGCGGCGCGACAGCGGCGGGGCCGTAACGCTGAGCGACCGTGCCATCCCGACGTCCCCACAGCGCAGCGCGGCGGAAATCGGCCGATCTCGACGCTCTCTGAACGTCACCCTGTACCGCGTTAAACGGCCGCGGACACGGGTGTCTGACACCACGGCTGGGTGTCAGGACGTCAGGCGGAGGTGGGACTTGAATGCAAATGAATGTTCGAGAGGTCACAAACGGAGTCGTTGCGCGTCGACTGGAAGGGATCTAGACAGAATCGTTATTTTCTAACTCAGCAATGTTGAACAGTTCCGCGTATGGTGTCTGATGTGAAGCTTGTCGTATGGCATGCAGTAGCCACGTTGCGTAGGTTAGGAACAAATCTAAAACAAAAGAAACCGAAATTATCCAGACTTCATCCGGGTGTCTAGGAATCAAAATCTAGGAATCAAAACAAGAATATAATCTAGGAATAAAAAAATAAAAAAAAACAAACAATGAGAGGTCCATATGAGCCATGGATGGAACTGTGAGCCTTGCTTAGTCACTGCTACTCATTACACATTGGTGGGCTAATTAAGTCCCATTTACTTTTGCGACAGGCGGCCGCTGTGGCTGCTAGGTGAACGTTATGACCTGTCGTTTCTCCCACGCAGCGCCCGGCCGGTGGGCGTGGGGCCGTGCGTGTGAGAGCGTGGCGGCCATCGGTGGATGACCACCCCTGCGTTCCGACTTTCGCCGGCTCGGGGGGCGCGGCCGTCCCCCCCCCCCCCAGGTGAGCAACGACCGTGCCCGGTGGGTGTGACCCGGGCGCGCTTTATGGCCGTGTTGACAGAGCAAGGAGCTCAAATTGAGTCGTGCGCCGCCCGGCCCGCCGGCCGGACAACGGCGCATAAATTATCGTAATGACCCGGCCTATTGGGCCAACCCTTCCGTCACGCTCGCACCGCGCCCGCAGATTAATGCGCTAAGTGGGCCCGGGGCGACACGGCCAGCGCGCCGGCCGGCCGGCCGCCGGCGTGACGGTCGACCGGAGCCGCGTCACAGCGCGCTGATGGATCGTCCGGCGGCCCCGCGCCCGCCGACCTGGACGCGCCTCGCCTCGCCGCCGCCGCGTGACGGCCGGGTGACGGCCGGGTGACGCGTAACGCCGGGTCACGGGCGGCGGCCGCCGGCGGCGCGGGAAAACGGCGCGGGCTGGCCGCCCCGCCGGCCGCCTGCCGGTGCGCCAGAGTCGTGACAGGAATGGATGTTGGTTCCGATCGGACGTTCTGCTGAGCAACATGTGACAGACGTTCTGGCAGCCTGTGTACATTGCCTTTTCCGTATTGGCTCGTCAGTGTCACGTTATTTACTCGCTCTTTTGGCCCGTGTTGACGTGGTGTTACGGTGGATGTAATGCACGAAAAGACTTTCCGTTGCCATTTCGTAACTTCGACACTTGAATCCCATGCCTGTGCTTTAAGAGCGCAGTGCAATAAACCTTTAAGATAGTACAATACGCATCGGTGGGTGGCTTTTTATGTCGTACGTAACGGAAGATCAAAACCCAAAACTTCAGTCGCGGAAAAACCGCTACGCATCCATCACCAGTTCGCTTAAGCCTGCAGTGTGAACAATGCATGATCTGCCACCATTCTAAGTATGTTATCCATGCTACTTTTCAGGTTTCCTCCACACGATCTCACCCTTTAATGGAAATGTTAACTCATTCGTTCGGTCCGACCTGTATTTACCGTCTGAAGTCATGCAACGCGTGCAGATTAATCACTTGTCACACGCATGTCACGCTCCCCTTGATGAGCCAAAGCGCGACTCGGATAATTACGATAGGGAGAGAGGGAGGGAGGGAGAGAGAGAGACCCGGCGCAGGGGGAATTTCTGTGACGGGGACCCACCGGGTGAACGATTTGACCCGCCGGGACAAGCAGAGCAAGGGAACGTAGTCATGCGATCGTTGAAAATTTGAGTTCTGAATGTTTCTTCGATGGACTGAATGCCGTTCACATATATCCCTTTACATACGTTTCCTCGATAAACAGTTTTGGTACCCAAGGAAATACTTCACCACTTTTAAATTTAATACCAGTGGTAAGATGTTCAACGATTCGCGTTGAATGTATAGT
Source organism: Capitulum mitella (assembly GCA_030062745.1). Taxonomy (NCBI): domain Eukaryota; kingdom Metazoa; phylum Arthropoda; class Thecostraca; order Pollicipedomorpha; family Pollicipedidae; genus Capitulum; species Capitulum mitella. The sequence goes on along the minus strand of CP099850.1, from coordinate 23,701,742 downwards.
CATACATCAATGGACCATCAACAGCATGTTCAAGACGTCTCCTTCATATCACGCATCCCCTAACTAGCACCATTGATTAACCCCAACTGACGTCGATCACTGCACATGGTACAGCTATTGCCTTCATTCCGTCCCCATCTTAGCGAAGCAACATCACAGCAACCGCAAACAGCAAATATGAACACTTAACGACTGAGTACTCATGCTGAGCTCCACTTTTCACGAACGCCTCTTTCCCACTTTTAATTTCCCCTGCAGACGCCACCAAATGATCCATCACCAACAACATATCGGTATTCTTCAGATGCAAACTGTAAGAGGACTTTGTGGGGCAGCTCGGTATAGTTAAAACGGAACTGCTCCAGGTGAGGCTTCTGCCACCTGGAAAGGACTATATTCTAGATGGGCTGGGCGGGAACTGGATGAACTTATGAAAACTGGAACTTATGAAACCTGGAACATTTTCCCTACAGGAAAGACTACAGAAAAAAAGGGCCGGGAGAAAATCAGGTGAAACCTCGCAAGCGTGACGACACAGCGACAGGCACGTACTGCTGTGACGCGACTTACGCGTGGGGGGGCGCCATGTATGACCCCGCCTCGTCCCCAGGCGCCATCAGTGGCACGATAACAGTCCTTTTCGCTATATCATTAGTCCTGTCGACGGGGGGCGTGTACTCCGTGGAAAACTGCGCTACATGACGACACAGAGGGCCCCATGACAGTAAACAGGTGGGCCGCACGGCACGATAAAGACCGCACAATATTGGCTAAAACACCACACCATGCATGGGATGCAACGACTTCGACTCGGTACTAATGCCGCAAATCCTGGCTACTAGCAAATTTGGCACCATCCATCACGAGCACATCCGGCACGCGACGAAACCAACAGGCTCGCACAATCGCATGCCTCTGCTCCCAGGCGTTGTTCATCATTTTGACACCAGTGCTCGACACCATTAACGGGCCAGCTTCGGGACGAGCCGCTCGGCCGCCGTGCACGCGCGGCCCGCCGTCCCGGGGGTCCATAAGATATTCATGCCGGCCGTGGAAAGGTGCGCAGAAGCCATAACGCTTCGTCTCTCATTTCCGTAATGACGTCTAATTGCCGCGATACGCTGCGCCGGGCCTGGCACAAGGATGCACCCGGCGACCAGGGTTGTCATTTGGGGACGGCGGCCGCCGCGCGCCGCGCGGCCGGCGCTATTGTGCGCCATTACGGCAGCGCAAATGCCCGCGGGGCAAAACGTTCACGGCACGCGACAGCGGCGACGCGGCGACACCGGCGGCCGCGTCAGGAGGCGAGGCGAGGCGGGGATCAGTCAGAGCGGCAGAATTTCCCGGAAATAAACTCAACGAATGCCAGAGACTTCCGACAGTCGCGCGAGAAAGCTGGGTGTACATCGCCGTTTGCTTTTCACTTCAAGAAATGACTTTTCCACTTCTGTGCTTCCTCATCTTTTCTCATTTTCGCTTCTCCCCTCTCTTGCAATTTATTCTTCGCTCTTCAACGTCTGTTCAACACCTTCGCTCCTTTCTTTAGTTTGTCCTTGCCATTTTTATTTCTACCTTCCCCTTGCCTACTCCATCTCTCCCTTTCCTCTTCCGTCCCCAGCTCATTTTTCCTTCATATTTTTTTCGTGCCTGAGTGTTAGCCGGTGAACGGAAAACAATTTCACCCATTGTCGCCCGGACCGCTTTATTTGGTGTCTGTAACGCCCATAGACCACGATGCGCCTCGGTTGATACTGTTGGCATCAAAACTAAATTGGCTCAGTAAATTGATGACATTTTCAAATGAAATGTCGTTTTACTGAAAAACAAAAACATTCCATGCGGAGTCGTGTAACAAACCAATCACCTCATTTATGCAAGCATGTGATACGCGATGCTGGATGAAACGCGATCTTTGCTTGCAGAAGGCGAAGGTGAGCACACTGCCATGTACGTGTTGAATGCTCAAATGTTAAATGCAAGCTAAATGTTAAATGAGATGTCTGCGTGCAAAGTGCATTGAAAGGAAATGCTTGCCTTGACCAGTGTTTGACGAGTATGTGACCAGACGATAACCCTTTGTCATACTCCAAATGTTTGTTTTCGTGAGGGAGCCCTAAAGACATTCAAAGCATTTACCTTTAAAGGTGTCGAAGGGAGCCATCATTGCTGACGACCTATGCGACCCAACGTATGTTCTCTCGGATCCCTGTTGATGAGAAGGTCGAGAACAGTTCTGACAACGAGGCTTATATGGTCCTAAAGAGACTTTTGCCGTCAACCGCGACATTCTGCGATTCCGTAATGTTTGTCTGCATGTGCTTAGTGCACGGGGCCACTCATTCATCATCATGGTCAACCTGCAGGAGCTGGAAATGTTCTAAAAATTAACAGCCGAAAGAGGAATTGTATGAAAACCGATGGAGCTAGGTTCGAACTAAATTAGAAATGCGTAGTTTCGGACGCGCAAACATTATAGTTTGTTTTATTACTCAAGAATCTGAGTGATAGCAGCAAAAATCACACACTTCACGCGAAACACCTTTTCCAATCATTGTTCCGCGTTAAGTCTTAATCTCTCCATTTCTGTTGAACCGAAGAAGAGAAAATACCGTCTAAGTACATGTAACCTCAAAATGGCGTGTATGTATTTTGATTTACGGCTTCCCTGACATGATACACACGAATGCCTTCGTGACAAACGATGGGGCATTTCAAATCTACGAAGCAAATAGCTACGGATGTCACACACCACTCAAATAGCAACTTACAGGCTCTCCGGAACGTTATGCTCTCGCTTGGTTCTGTAACACACCACGTGACATTAATGGCCTCCTGAAATGTAAATGTATTAGTAAACCAGTTATGCGAAATGCTAAAAGAGCATGCAAGCGTTTCTGTAGTGTTTCAGATCCACGTAATTGGCTCATCCTTCCCTCTTCACGACTTAGTCTAAATCCAATTTGCCTGATCGACATCAAAGCACTAGCGACGCACATGGTTCCAGAAACGCCACCCGATTCGTCCAGGTTTACTTCGTGGCTCAGGGGCTGTGAATCTCTGCCACTGCGTAAGTCCTGTTATAGGCTGCCATCATACAAGCAGCTTCCCGTTGCCGGACACGGACTCGTTGACGATTTCGACGCTGTTCCGACACCGCGACGTTCAGTCCTCAGCCGTCGGCCGTCGGTCGCGTCGGCCGTCGGTCGGCGCGCCCGGCAGCAGCCCGCGAACGCCTGAGCGCCGCCAGATCCAGACATCACAGCTGGCATTGCCCAGATTAAACGTCCGGGGCCATTTGTGCCGCCTAATTCCCGGACAAAAGCCGACCTGCGAGATAATTAGCGGCGTCACCGGCGCGCCGGCCTGCATGGGCCGCCCGCCCCTCGGCGACCGCCGCCGGCGTGTCCGGCCAGCGTTCCGACCGGCGTCTTTCCCCGGCGCCGTTTCCAATCATGACCGGCGGCGACGGGCGGCCGTGATTGGAACTGGAGCGCCGCTGCGCGCTGAAGGCCGGGCAGCGAAAAATGCTGACCCGTCAGCTCGTGATCAGCAGCCGGCTTGTGAAACGGCCCGAGGGGTGTCAGGCTGCATGCTGAGAGTCATTTTTACACGTGTTCACGAAGGCCGTCAAGATGTAGCGTGATTTGGTACGGAAACTAGTAATATGACAAATCATTGTACTCACAACGACTGAAAAGATTTTAACGAGCCTATACGGAAATGACAACTTTATTTGGTGTGAATGCAATGCATTAAAGCAGTACAAAGGGAATTTGAACTGTGTGATGTGTCTTTGATATTAGACCTAACAGATCACAAATGTAAAGGGGCAAATTCGCTGTTAAAATGCTCGCACGATAGTTGAGAATCCAAAGGATCTGAAATGTGTTTCCTCTTAATTCATGTTTCTTGTGTTTTTTTTTAATTATGACGTAGAAGGCAGCGTGCAAAAGTATCCCCTCGGAATGCGCTCGTATTATTTCAGATATTGCTGAAAAAAATTACACAAAAAACCGTTTGAGTTCCGTACCAGTGGATCACTGTCTAAAAGTACATACTTCATCGCGCCAACGCTAGGCTGCTGATCTGCTCCGTGAAATTCTCAAGTGCACGCATGCTTTCCAGGTAGAGTGGAACAAGGATCAATGAGGTTTTCTTAGAACGGACGCATTTGACGCAGCTCTCGGGATGACGCCAAAACGAAGAAAATCTCTCTTATATGACCGCTGAAAACATGCCCCCAGTGCAAAATGGAGTCCAGTTGATTCCATACAGGAAGATTTTGAAAATAAGAACTGAATTGGGCGTAAAGCTTAAGCCTTTCTAATGTTCGTAACAAACCAGGTGTAGCCGACAAATAATTGGGTACAAAATAGATGGCATCCTGAGCACCATAAATATATGGCAAAGTAGATGCATGACATTAATGCTGGAGACAATTAATGGCCAGTAGTTGTAAGTTATTAGTTGAAAACTAATAGCCATAAATCAATTACTCCTTTTTATTACCTACTCTTTCGTAAGCTGCAGCTGAAACATTTAACCCTATTCCCGGCAGAGGGGGGGCGGAATCCGCCCCCTCTCGGGTTTTTTGTTTGCCAATTCCAGGCTTTATAGCGCAGCTTTACGAAACTTGGTGACTTTTCCTAGCTATTCTTTCTACGTGCTGTGACAAAATTTCAAAATTTTATTTTGCTCAGGGGCGGAGCCAGGCAACGTTTTAGAAGGCACTTCATGCCATTTTTGGCCATGTTGAGGGTAAAAGGAAAATGTCTGCCAAAAACAGAGTTTTAAAGCTAGAACTTAAAACTTTATATGGGTGTATAGCTAAATAGTTGGGCAATGTGCAGATGTAATTTTGTTTACCTGAGATCATGTTAGAAGGTCAGATCAAGGTCAAAATTCAAAATTTGTTTTTTTGCGATAATTTCTGCGCCATTTTTTCAAATGCCAAACCCGGTACATATATGACGTAGAAAGGTGCCTTCTACTTGTGTACCAAGTTTCAGCTTAATATCAGGTCGGGTCACGGAGCTATGGCCTAAAATGTCAGTGCGCGTACCCTATATCGCAATAGCCATAAAATAAATTTTTTGAAATAGAGTGAATTCAAATGGTTGAAAACGTTTACAGATAATATTAAATGCACACGAGATCATTCCAAGTGACCTCAAGGTCACTGGAGGCCATTTAAGATCAAAGGTCACAAGTTGGTCTGAGAAACGTGTGACCATGACAGTTCCCCCTTTTTCATGTCCCTGGCACCGCCTATGCTAACATTATACAAACATTGTAATGCGATTTGTACTTCTTTAGTATAGCATGACTAGCAGAAGCCAAAAAAGGGTGTTTGCCTCTTTTGTTCATTCAGTTGTTAGAAAACTGGTCCTCCTATTTTTGAAACCCTGTAAACGCCCACGAATTTTCTCAAAATTTCAGATTTGCGGACCCATGTTAAAGCCCTATTCATAATCTCTCGATTCATGCCAGTTTCATCGGAATCGGTCGATAAACAACGGAGTTATAAGAAGTCCAAAAGTACCCCCCATTCTTGACATTTTTGCTCCCCTGTATCCACAAATTTCAAAATTTTGAAAATTTCTTTTTATAAAAGTGTAGTTTACGTCACGGCAAATCGATTGCCGTTTGTTGCGATGAAATCGGACAAGTAGTTCTCGAGATCTCAGGGGGGGCCGAATCCGCCCCCCCCCCCCCTGCCGGGAATCGACCATACCGTCTAGCCCTCCGGGAATAGGGTTAAAGACATAGGAAGTGTTTCCGTTTACTTTGTGCGGGTATCGAGAATAAATCCTATTGGACGACAAACGCTGTCAATCCATGACAAACAATGGCTTCGGAGTGTCATGCCTGTAATCATACGTACTCATATTACGTATCAAAAATGATTATGCGCAAAACATACCCAGTCGCCGCAAATCATTGCCAAAACACGCCGTGCCCTGACCCTCTCCGCTCCTGAGTTTGAACAAGACTATGCGACAGGTCCTATCTCCTCTGTCATTCTCTCCCACAATTAGCAACAAGCTTTGTAGAGCCAATATTGACCCCACGGCAGACGGTAGCCGTCAGGGCTGACTCAGCGCCGGAGCACGGCACCGAACCGCGCATGGCTGCCTCGCCTTCGGACCTCGTCCTCCTCGCGCTCCCCCCCATCCTTCCTCGCACGACCCACCAGCACTCGGCCGAGCCGCGCCGACAGCGGGCGGCGGCAGCCTCATGGCTGCAGCTCGCAGCTGCCGCCGCCAGAGTGATTCCGACGATGCGCTGAATGGTCTCAACCTGATGGATCCGTTCGCGGAACGATGAGGGGCGCACGGGCCCATTTACCGCGAGATCGAGGTTTATGGAGGACCGTATGATTCAATTCGGAGGCTGTCTCGTCTGAACGGGCCCTCGGTGACGAGAATGTAATGAGTTGTGCCGACGACGGAAGTGCGCAGCCCCTGAGATCTGCCTAGAACAAAATGCGTAGATATTCGTGGGGGAAAATGGTTTTAGGTCTGCTTTATTCGCATGGTGCATGTTGAGCACTCAGACACGATTTGCGGATTAGGAGCACGTGTTGTGTATTTGCTGAACACTCCCTGCATCAAAATATGTTGACGAAGGAAGGGACCTGTGAGCTCCAGTAAAGACGAAATGTTTTTCTGGTCTTTGTTTACTCCATTGCCCAGGGCCAGCCACTTACAAGCCACTAAAAGACGCACCAAAGCACGAGCCGACGGGCCGGCCACGCCGCGGCCGGTGGCTGGATGAGCCCGGGCGGCCGGCGGGGGTCGCCGCACCACAGACGAGCGCCGCCGCCGGCGGTCACACCTCGTGCCCACCGATTCGACGCAGCCGGGATGGCCTCTTCCGGGCGGACTGGAACAAAGCGGCCGGGGTCCGGCCGCAGCCCTGTCGTTTATCAGCGCCGCCCGCCGCCGTTGACAATTACGGCGCGATGCTTGCCGTAGAGCCGCGCCGCATTCAGCGCACCTTTCCGCTGGATTAGCCCGCGGCCGCGCCGTGCGCCGGGCGGCGCCGCGGCGCCGATTCCGGCGCGGCGTGCGGCGTGCGTGAGACGCGACCGCGAGAACTTCTCACGCATAACGCGGTTCCGGCGGATTTTGCGTGATGAGTCATCACTAGAGTCGCATGTAATGGCGGGCAGTTGCAATCATCGGAATTAATTGCGTGCTCGGGCGGGCGGGCGGCGCGAGGCGCCGGCGCCGCATCCGGTCACGGCGCCGGCGCCTCCCGGCGAGCGCCGCGCGCCTCCACAAACAGGTAGACACCATTACGGGCCGGCGGCTGTTTTGCCGGCGCGCTGTTTGGCGTTTTTCGGCGCCGCCGCGCGGGTCAACAAACTGGCGCGCCCGCGTCGAAGGCGCCGCGGCGTCGAGCGTCATCGCGAGCTGCGCCGTTTTTGCCGCCGCCGCGCCGCCGCGCCGCCGGCCGCCGATCGGCTTCAGTTGCAGTGGCCGGATGACGGATGACCGGAGTTGACTGCGGCGGAGCTCGGCTGCGGCGACTCCGGCCGGCGGTTTGTTCAGCGGCGTTTTTCGCGCTCCGAACTGCGGTGTGCTGACATGCCCCGCGTGGGCTGTCGCAGTCTGGTCACTTTAAGACTTGGCTCTGAAGACCGTCTAGTATCTGAAGAATAAAGAGCGCCCAAAAAGTTCGGGAACTCGATAATCTATTTAGATTCTTGGTCGCGCTTAAAGAGTAGCAAAGGCTGGTTCTACAGAAGCTCCGCGTTTCTTCATGAAGATTAGTTAAACATGGTTACATTTCCTACCCATCCGATCTCAATATCGCTACCAAGTGCAGTTGCTAGCGATCTCCAATAGCGCGTGCTCTCGGCTCCTGTCAAAAGGCACTCCGCCCCTCATAAATCCATCGAGATATCCACTATCACCCTCGGACGAAAACAACAAGCTATGTATGCAGAGTCGAGCACGCGTGTCAGGTGAAAGGCACCAGCGTCGTTCAGAATTCTAATATCGGTCCTATCTGTTTGCAGGCCTTGGAGAGGCTGGCGGCATTGTGATCGGGTCTCATATGGCTCTCCGGACGCAGCGTCCAACTTTTTGACGGATACTTGTGACAACGAAGTCTGAACCGACAGAGAAAGGGGAGAGAATCAATACTCTGGAGGGATGAGGGATAGGCAAAATGTAGTGCACCAGGTTAAGCTAAGGTTTCTTAAAGGGAAAGGAGGAACATCAGAGAAAAAAAGAGGTGGAAGAAAAACAGAGGGAGAGAGAGAGAGAGGGAAATAAAGGATGGCGACGAAAGCAAAATGGAGAAAGCGTGAAGAACAGGCAACAAACAAAAACGTTAGGAGAGGCAGAGAGGTAGGAGGTAGAGGTATAAGTGAAGAGAGGAAGGTAGAGATAGAGAGGAAGATAGAAAAAGAGAGGAAAGAGAAGACAGACGAAGAGAGAGAGAGAGAGAGGGAGCCAGAGCGAGAGAGAGAGAGAGGCAGAGAGAGAGAGACAGAGACAGGCGTGATCTTGTTTTTGCGCTGCCGGAAGGGGAGATAGACTCGGTCTCCCTGGCTCGATCGCCCCCGAACGTGCCTGGAATGCTCTGGCTTCCTCGGCTTTCGGAGCGTTTGTAAAATAATTAGAACGGCATGCCCAGGGTATGAGAGGTGTTTCAGCGGCGGGGGGCCGATCGGCGAACATCTGAATTACTGCGTCGGCCGGGGAGGAGGATTTGGCGCGGTCCACCGCCGCCGCCGCCGCCTGCTCTCGGAGCGCGTCGGCCGCCGCCGGCCGCAGCGCGCCGACCACTCAGCCATTTAGTCCCCCCGGCGAGTGGCTATTGACTTCCAATAGCCGCGCTCTCACCGTGCCGCATCGAGATGGCGCACGGGGAATACGGCGGCGGCCGGTCCCGCCGACTCGGCCGCCGGCCGCCGCCGGCCGCGGCACGCAGAAATCACGGGCCGCGTGCGGCGGTCGCGCCGGCTCCGGCGCGCTCGCATTATTTGCCTGCCAGCGGTGACGGCTCGCAGTGACGGATCGGCGCCATTTGCCCGGCCGGCCATTGTCGCGCGCCGCGCCGGCCGCCGCCGCGCCGCGCTCGCCGCCGCCGCGCCGGAAAACAACTGCAGTTAGCGCCGCTGATTGGATGTTTTCATTTCCGTTCGGCCGGCGACGCGCGGCCGAGGTAAAAACGGCCGGATCGACCGGCCGGGAGAGGTGCCAGCGAGGGCGGATCCGCCGGCCGGCGCCGCTCTCGCCGGGAGGCCGCCGCCGGCGGATTCGGCGCCGATGACAGCGGGCTGCGCGCCGCTGACGTGGCGGCCGGGCGCTGTTGACGGTCGGGCCTGGCCCCTGCTGACGCCGAGGCTGAGCTCCTGGCGGACGGCGCCGCGGACGCCGGCGGAAGTCACGGCCCGCGTGCGGTCTGCAGGAGTGAGACCTGCAGACCGTGCCGCGGCTGGACGGGTGTTGACAAATCCGATATCGGATTGCTGCCAACTTGTGGCGCACACAACAATGGTTACTTGTGGCGTCACATGTAAATAGCTATCCAACGTTAGGTTTGGGTTTGTGACGGAAACCAACTGAACCAGTTTCTTTTTGAATCACAACCACTCCATTTAATTCTTAGCAAAGCTGAAATGCCAGCTTTTATCATCGTTGATAGAAAATTGTCGTTTTCCACACCCTGTAGCCATGGAGTGGGACCATATCTACATTAGAGCCACAGGACCAAGTTCAACAGCTGTGTCTACTGCTACTACTCAGCAGCATGGACCTCCCACTGAAGTCTGCGATCAAGCCAAATGAACCTATGATGCACACGCATATCCTCAAACGTTTGCAGGATTTAAATGTTGATGGGAATCATTTGTTGATTCCAACATTCCAACCAACGCTGGAAAATCATCAATTTTTGGATGCCGTTTCTCTCCCAACAACTGAGATATCGGACAGATGTGCAGTTTTGTACTAATAGCTGTAACGACAGCACTCTCTTCCAGGAATGCCGAAGATTAGGTCTTATCCCCGTAAGTGGAATTGTCGCCGTAATGGACACACTGTGCAATCACACCAACAGCCCGTCCAAAACTGGCAGCAGATTAGCCCGGAATTGGCCCCATACCAAACACGCGTCATCTTTCGTATTCCCATCAAAAGTTTCGCCGATTCCGTCCGGCAGACGAGGGACTCGGTCCGGTGTTGGCAGGCCGGCGGGCTCGCTGCGGTCCCAGCACGCCCGCCGGGGCCGGGGCCCCAACAGGGCCGCCTGCTCATCGGAGCGGCTCCTCACTCTGGGCGACGCCGGAGCGCCGGCCGAGGTGTCTGACGCCGGCCGGCTCCTGCCTAATTCAGGAGTTTCGCACGTGTCGGCCGGGCCGTTCCGCGCAGTTTAATTTGTCCGGGCCTAATTAGCCGGGCCCCGGGAGGACCAGCGGCCGCCGCGCCGGCGGTCCGGCCCGCCGCCCGACTGATTGGCCGGCGCTGCGACGGCGCCGCGGCGGCGTCTGCGGCACCGACTGCTGACTGCTGACCGCAGACTGCTGAGTGTTAGCTGCCGAGTGCTGACTGCCGACTGCTGACTCACTGGTACTGAACGGTGACCCCTTACTGCTGACTGCTGACTTTGCTGCTGACTGCTGGCTGCTGACTCCTTAGTGCTGACTGTTGACTCCTCACTAATGACTGCTGGCTACCGACTGCCGACAGCTGACTGCTGCCAAGTCACTGCTGACAGCTGATTACTGACTGTTAATTGCTGATTGCTGGCTGCTGACTACTAACTGCAGACTGCTGACTGCTCACTGCTGACTGCTCACTGATGACTACTAACTGCTGACTGCTGACTGCTGACTGCTAATTACTGGCTGCTGACTGCTGAATGCTGAATGCAGACTCACCACTGCTGACTGTTGACCCCTAACTATTGACTGCTGACTTTTAACTGTTGACTGCTGGCTGCTGAGAGTGGTCCATCCATGTCATCAAGGATGTTTAGGGGTACTGATGCATGAAACCCCCTAAATCCGTTTTCTGACCACTGCCAGTTTCTTTGCACTTATTTTACACTTTTTTTACCATCCGCAGGCTTGTGTCAGGAGGAATGACCAGACCAGGGGAGTGGTCAGAGGCACGCAACTGTTCGGTGGTGCACCCATGACTTTGTGAAGAGAGGCCAAGCACGATTTTGACCATGTGGTCCGGAATTTCCCTCCTTCTGCAAAGGGAAAACTTTCCCCTTCGCCTCTAAATGGGATGCCAGGCTTTCGCGCACCCTCTTAGGTGTGTCTACCCGGCTTTGTGCCCGCGTGCTGACGCGCGGACCACGCCCAAGATACAATCTTTATCCCCTTCCCGCAGACAGATCGATATATTGAGCCAAAGATGAGTTGGCAATTCCAGTGAGCATTAATGATAAGCATCAGTAACGCGACCCTGAAGGAAGGGTGGGCAATCGACCCCTCATAGTATCGAAAGTATTTTCTATAAATTGGGTTCCCAGGAGTAATTTCTTTGTGATTAAAAAACGGCACCCTTGTGATTCCGTAATAGGACCCTGACTAGGCTTCTGATAGGCACATCAGAGACACATTGTTTAACAACAACGAATTAACGGTCTGTTAACTGATATCCTCATGCGACGATAGAGCAATGTTTGAAAAACAAGTCTCCTTGGAAGGAAGGTGGAATTGGAATATACCTTTAGGCGCCAATCAGGCCATGGTTCCCGTTCCCCCAAGTGCTTCACGGCTGTCCAATAGTGACTCGGGTGCGGCTACAGCCTGCAGGCCGACCCCGGGTGCGCCTCACGCGCCGCCGCCGGCCCCAGCGCCAGCGCCGGCGCCAGCGCCAGCGCCAGCGCCAGCGCCAGCGCCAGCGCCGCCCGGCCCGCGGCGAGACGGCCGGCCGCGCAATAAGCCGCGCCGTATTTCAGTCGGCGCGCCGCCGCCGCCGCCCGGCCTGCCCGCGTTTCTATGCAAATAGCGGCGCCGTCGGCCGGCGCGGCGGCGGCGCTCGCCGGCCGGCCGGTGACGCCGCGGCGTCGCGTTCGCACTGGTGACCCCCGCCGGGCCGCCCCGCGCCGGCCGGCCATTTAACCGGGCGGTAACAGCGCCCGCGCACGCCAACCCCGCCCCCGCCCCGCCGGACGGGGAGGGGGCGCACATAACCTGCAACACCGTCAATACGTTGAGGCAGGTCGGCCGTTTCCGGGGCGGGGCCGGCGGCCGGCGGCCGTTCGCGCGTCGCTGCCGACCCGGCGCCGGCCGCGCCTGGCCGCCGGCCGCCGCCGCTATTTGTTTGATTTGTAGTCGCCAATTAATGAGCGGAAAAGCGTGTGTCGTGCACGGCCCGCCGGCTGGCCGGATGCGTGCGGCGCGACGCGGCGGGCGGTGGCGGCGGCGGCGGCGCCGCGGAAGCCCTGTTTGCGCTGTTTTCAGTCGATACGCCCCATGTAGCGGGCGCGGGTGAGGCCCACCGGTCGGCGGGAGTAATGAAGGGAGGCGTGTGTGGGCGACGGACGCCGGGCTGCTCACCACGTGGGGAGCGGGCCCGTGACGCTGTTTATCATAGCGTGGCCGCGGAAAAAGCGCAGCTCGAGGAAACTTGGCGCATTCCACCGAGCGACGGTTCAACTCGTGGCACAATGGCGAGCTTTCGTAAATGCCTCAAAGCCCGGAACGGCTGCAGCTGTTGTAATGTCAGATCCAGCGTCCAGAGTTATGGACGTTGTAAATGAAATCATTGCTGCAGTAGAGCGCATGTACTCCTGTCTCTCAGCATGCTGGTGCAGTAGTATCAGAAGCGTCCTTTGAAAGAGCACCCGCAAAGTAGCTTGAGGGAAAGTGGGTCCGGAAGAACAGAATCGTGGAAGTGGTTTAAATCATTAAATTCACATGACCGCGGCCTTATTCCTGTCGGAAGTGAATTCCCACGCTGCCACGTGCTGGTGCTCGAGTCGTCACACACTCGGATTGCTACTCCCCGGAACAATTTCGCCGGTAGACGGTGAAAAATTGCGCTATTTCGCGATCAAGAATTGAGCCCTGCTGCGTTGAAGGACCCCTGCACGCACCAAATCCTCTCGTCAGCGGGACTGAATTGCAATCAATCCCTTCACGCCGGCGAAGCATATTCGATGTCTGAAGCTGAGCGTCAGCCCCTGAAGTCACACGGTGAAGTTAGCTAGCTTTTGAGGCTGAAAGCTAACTGCAAGAACGCCACCCAGGAACCACAGGTGTGTCTGTGGACAAAATTTCAGTAATGTATCTTGCCCTGTACGCACATCTCACTGTGATTCTGGCCGACGTTTGCGAAGTGGACGTCAGTTTCGCACATCACACTATGATACCAACCAATGTCTGTGGGCCACATGTCAGTTGCAAACATCACACGATGATATCAACCGACACATGCAAGCTTAATGTCACAACGCAGGCAAGCTACGCTCGTCATACTTCGATTTCGGCCAACGTACCTAAGAACGTCATTTACGCACATTTCGCTGTGACATCAGCTGACGTGTGCGAGCTGGCCGTCAGTATATCGCCCCAGGACGACGTATGCCAGATTGCGACACGCCCAGCCACCGAGTCCCGCGACATCTGCGCCATGGCCGCCGGCCGCCGACGCCGCGCCGTAACGACGTCGACGACAAAGAGGCCGCTTTTAATCAGTAAATGGCCCAGAAAGGCAGCGCCGATGCAACAAAACAGATCTATCTTGCCTATAGAGATAGCGGGCGGCGCGCACGCGTCCATTTTTTAACCGTCTCCGCGGCGGCGACTCCACAGATGCCAAACAGCCATCGCCGACGACGAAACGGATGAAAAGGCTCAGCCTCAAAGCAGCCGACGCGTGAACACGATATGGTGCAGAGGAACGAAAAAAACTAGAGCGCTAGATAGTAAGACGCGATGTTTTGTCAACAGCAACATAGTAGTTCGCAAGTCGATTGCGTTTTGACTTCGTGGAAAGAGGAAGACGCTGGTAGGCATTCAGGACTACTGCTGTTGAAGAAACCCTCATTACGCATCAAAAACATTCTGCCGGAGCTACTTATCTATTTGACAAGCTGCACTTCACTGAGATCCTGAAGCCAGATTCGAGTTTCGGCGGGCATCGATCCGCAGCACGACACGGCCACCGCAGACTCCCGAAGAGACCCTTCAGGCGGCGGCCCGCCGAAGCTAGATGATGTCGCCGCTGTCATGACCGCCGTGATGGAATGACGTCATCGACGGTGATGGAATGACGCCTGATCTGGGCGCTGGCGCCGGCGGCGCCGGCCGGCCCGTCTGGGCGTCGGCGGCGGCGCGAACCGCCCCGAATAACGACAACGCTGCGGTCCCCGCTTCAAAGGGGCCCGCTAGGAAGGAGAAAAACGTTAAGCGAGTCGCGGCGGAAGGTGGAAATGAGCCAAGCCTGACGGCCCGCCGACGCCGGCCATAAATCTCCGACGGATGCGAGAAAAGGGACCCATCAAAAGACATCATTATTTCGGATGGGGCTGAATCTCGGGGGTCGCAGGGATATCTGCGCAAAATTGGTTCCCGACTGTAAAACGCGAGCAGAAATGGCCGGCACTTGAGGCAGGGACATGTTGGCATCCCGCAGGACATTTTTAGTCCCTTAGATCGAAAAGGGTTTGTTAGCCCGAATTATCTGGGTGATAGGGACCAGAAATTTTAGCAATTTCAATGAAATGGTTGCTGTAACTTTCTGTTGAGTTTTATTCGAATGTAACACGATGTGCCGAAAACTGTACGCATTGCTCGTGATTGTGCTAAGGACTTAAATAATTTCAAACTTGCTTTTGTTTGTCAGCTATGAGAATTACAAATATATCTTCAGACGACCTCCGAAAAACAAACGATTCTTGATCGAAGCGGTTTTTTGCGACCTGACACGTTATTTAACGTGCCGGAAAAACTAAAAATAACCATCTAAAACCATAGGAGGTGATTTTGAGTCACCGGCCTGAGACGGCGGCCCCAATTTGCCACCAGCGCTACTCGTTATCTTACGTAGCGTGGTGAGATGAGGGTCGCCGGTTCAAATCCGGTTAAATGGCGGAGCCACACGCGCTTTTCAATAATGCAGGTACCTGATGGCTCTACTCGCGTCAGAAATGGTATAAACCACGATGGCAATTTTCCTTCGTGATTATTGCGTAATGGGAAATAGCACAACCCTAGTTCTCCCCCTACTCCTTAGCTATCGACTGAGTTTGAACCAACAACCGCGGGACGACGTTTCGGCATCATAACCACTAACCCGATACAGCCGCGCAATGGCGTCTCCTGTTGGTCATGCAGTCAAAAAATTTAACTAACTCTTTTTAAACCTAGCCCGTTTGTTTTGCTCAAATGATCGATCCAAGGAATGCCAATCATTCCTTAAGTGCATGCTGAAGCACGAAGAACCTTACTGGCCAATTAAAAAGGCGGTGACTGTTCATCAGACATCGCAAATACCTTGCATTCGCCCACATTCCCTCGTTATGACTCTGCACTTTGCCGAAATAAACAGCTCTGCTCTAGATCGAACAAGAACAACATCGCTAGTCTTCTTGGATGCTTCTGGGCTCGAGCTGGGTCTGAGGCTCATAAGATCGTCAGATGTATGGACTTACCGAACTGGCTTTGCCTTCTGAAATGCCTATGCCACCACGGACTGCCAACGAACGGCTACGGGCCACCTAGAAATTTGGCCTGGGGGCAATAAGACATAATTCCCACCGAAACTAATTCTTTCTCCATCAAGGCCGAATCACTCGCCAGGAGAAGCGACTGTTGAATTTGGTGGGCTAACGTGAATAAGTGAAACCGATATGCCAGGCGAAACGCTTTGCGGAGACTGCAGCGGAAGTCGTTCGAACATTATCTGTTAAACATTGTTTTCCAGTACTTGACAAATGGTTTGTCTCCGAGTAATGCAATATAAAACGTTAAATACTGCACTTAAGAATTGTGAAATAATGCATTAGTAGTTCTGGTTGAAACAATCATGATATTACCATCCAATTTCTGCATCAGACCACATTAGATCAGGACCTGTAAAACAAAATGCTACTATCTCGATTTGTTGTGTGTAGACTGGAATGACTGGGACCAAGAACCTAAATAGATTTATGTCGTTTACCTTACATGTTGTAAAATACGATAGCGTCCAGCCTGTTCCCAATCAAGAATGCATCATAGAGAGCATGCAAAAAAAAACGACTGAGTGACACAGACCATGTCGCATAAAAAAATCCAAATACTCTTCTCACAACCACTGGGTTAGCACACAACAAAACAGTGCATGCTAGTGGGTTCACCGAATTGACTCTCTTTGCCAGCTGGATGGAAATGCAAGACCCTCATTGCAAACAGCTTTGAATCTAAGTACCACCATTAAGAAAAAGTAGCAATGCTGAGAACAGCGGTTTTTTTGACCATTTCATGCAGTCTTAAATGCAATCGTTGTGAACGCCAAAGGACTGCCTCCAAGAAACATTGGACGTTTTGAAGGCGGAATAACGCTATCGCTTTGAAAATGTGGCTACATGGATATTGCTGGAAATTCGAATAAATATCATGATTTAAGCGGCAATTTGAGTAATTCGCTTCTTGGGAATGGAGAAACTCCTAGGTTTTAAAAGAAATGTGGTCATTGTTAAATGGTGCGCACATAAGTTCTAATCACTGATACCTTTCAATGGCATCTTAACGCACCTCGCAGGTGGCGTCATCATTTACATGGTGCCAGTAGGCCCTCTCACAACAGTCAGGCCAGTTGAGATAGACACCAGTCGAACAAATTTTATGTTACTTAAGGTGATGTGGGATACAAAAGCTTAGGACACAGCGCCATTTAAATCAAGAGGCGTTGGGCTGGGAAGGAAGCACCCTCCCAGACACGGTGGCAAACATGACAAATACCTAATGCTGACCCCGGGGAGGGATTAAGGAGATTGTTCTGTACGAGATCCATTACTGGTAAGTGCCGCTGGGGAACGGTTGACCCAGCTTGCGGACATCACTTATGAAATTGACTTGGGAACCTTAACACAGGCATTGGCTGCAGGGAGCACGAAATCATTGGGGGCGCGGGGAGGACGTTCCCATTTGGTCCGATGTCTAATTTTAGCAATGCTCTTCAAAAGTACTCATACAAAACGACGTCCCAGGTCGTGCTGTTTAATGAGAACTCACAGCCACAGCGAAACAGGAAAAATGCTCGTCATTTTAGCTTTGCGTATCTGCTGACATCCCTTTCTCAAAACGGTGAAAATGTATCCTACGTGTTTCACGTCCAGAGGATTTAATTGGTAGTGTTACCCTTACCCGGAGTGCTTTAGTATCTGACGGTCGATGTTTGGCCAGACAAGGGTCAGCTGGCCATTGGCCAGAAATCACCATACGGACAACCAGGCTGCCAATCGGCTATGTCGTCTCCGAGGACACATACGGATGTCTCCACAAAAAATATTCAGAATACATCGTCTGTGGAGTGGAATTACACATGCGGGTGTGGGGCACGCAGTACAGGCGAAAGGGTTTGTTTAGCACGACTCTTACGCGACCCCAGGCATCTCTTCAAAGCAACTGAATACAACGCGTTTCCTCAGAAATGGTAAGCAGCTCTCAGGCCTGTTTTTGCAGCATCAGCACACTCCGGGTGCAGCGGACCAACTTTGCCCACCGTCGCTTCGCCCGTGGCTCATGTAAACGGAACGTCACGCTCGCTTCCGCGCGCCAGAGCCGGAGCCGGCGCGCATCGCGAGGTCCCGAGAGAGCCGGCGACGGTGTCCGATTTCGGCGTCTGCGGCGCCGAGCGTCGCGCCCGACGCGCGTCCGGTCAGCCGCGCCGGTCGTCGATACGGCCGGCGTCGACACCGCTATTGAGTTGTTTACGTCGCGGCGCCGAAAGAGGCCGGTTCGGTTAACGGTCGGCCGGCACGCGGCCCGTGCGGCGAGCATTTCAACAACGCGGCGGCCGCGGCCGCGCGCTGATGAAGAGGCACCACCGGCCGGGGGGCGGGGGAGGGGCGGGGGCCGGGTCACGGCTTCGGCTGACCTTCCGACCCCACGCGGCGCGCGCCGCGCCGCCTAACGGCCGCACCGGCTGACTTATTGTTTTATACGCACCTGGGAGCGCTCCGATTCAGGGATTTATTCGGGCCGGCGCTGCGGGCGGCCGGCCGGCGGCAGCGCGGGCCGCCGGGTCACGTGACGCGGCGGCTGGCGGTCACGTGACGCGGCGGCTCGGTAACGCTCGGGGTCGCCGCGAGGGCGGCGGACGCGCCGCGCGCCGCTGTCGTGCCGCGATAGCATTGTTAACGGGCCGTAAATCCCGCGCTGACGTGCAGGTAAAGCGCCCCGATGGCCGGGTGTGGCCCATTATGATGCCCAGATTGCCCGGCTCGGTAAACAGGCGAGCGCACCGGCGGTCGGTCGATTGTTTTGCGCCGGCCGCCGCTCGCCGAGCTGGGCGCTTTCATCGGCGGCGTCGGGCGCTCTCTCCCTGCGCGCCGCCGGCGACGCAGGCCGCGCCGCCGGTCGCGACTCGGCTGGGGCCGGAACGGTCGCCTCCGATTGCCGTCGCGAGTCCCCACCGAACGCCGTGGGCTGGCGTGAATGCTGGCGTGAATGCTTTCATTGCGGCCGCTCGCCTGCGTGACGCTCGGCGCATTGAACTAGCCTGGCGTGACAACAAAAAGTGGGATTTTCGAAGTTCGTAGATACCGCCGTGAAGGGTGGCGGTGCATGCCCGATAACAACCATTTGGCAAATGCGCACTACTGGAATGCTAACGTGCAGGAACGCCTACCTTCCAGTTGCTCACGCCTATGGAAACGTCTGGTTCGTGAGCCATTCGGGATGACGAACTGTTCGACTTATCATCGCAACGGGGACAAATAACGGCAGGCAGGCTGCCAAGTGGCCTGAAACGGAACTTCCGAGGTCCAGTAAAAATCAGGCTAGACGAGCTTGGTCTGAAATCACGGTCACCGCCAGTTAATACCTTACGATATGTTTCTGGGGCTTGGTCCCCCCGCCGAACGACGAGCCCACAAAATTTACGCCATTGTTCAAAACACATACGCGGGCCCATGAACGACGCAAAAACGGCACTGTCCGTTTGTTCGTCACGCGAGCACGCGGGGAAGGATCTAGAACGTAAAACCTGAGTGAGGTTACCTCACAACAGAAAGCTTGGGCTGCACACGGTGACAACGCATTTCGCCGTACGCTGTGGATGTAATGGCTCCGTGACGAAGTAACTCCGACCTGACTAGCGCCCTTGCAGCGCAATTTTCTGAAATGGTCGTCGTGTAACTTCCATCTGAGTGTTTAAAGACATGTGAGCAAGAGACGGGAGCGGACCGAAGTCACCCAATCGCTGGGATGGCCGCCGATCAGCTACTAACGACGGCACTTGTACGAAAAAATGACGACGTGAAACAATGGTTCATCGCCAGCGAAAATCATCCCATTCCATTCGACGGATCGCCATGAGTGAGTGAGAGGAGGGATGACGAAAGCTGCAAAGAATGCTCCACGGGACAGGTAACCCAAGGACGGCAACGCCGGAACGATGTAAAAAGAAAACAGACCTGTCAGATTATTTTTGTTGTAACTTTTCCGAACACGTTTGGGCATTTCATGCTAACAGTGTGGATTATATGGCACAGCAGCGTCTTAAACTAATCGGAGAAACCTTACTTTTCTCAAGCTGATGCAGCGTCAGCTTTAATCGTCAACTGGTTAAACCCTACCCAAATGAACATAAATTAGAGACGTGGCACCAGCCGTCGTGTCTTTATCGCGTCCGTCTGTTCCGAATGACGCGTGCTCCGGGCAGCGTACCAATTACCATTCGGATCGAAGTGCCCGCTTGCTTGATTACTGGTCGTGATTACAGTGCTTCCGACACGCCGCAAAGCCCTCGGTCACGTGACGCGGCTGTCAGTGTCACGTGGCCCACACAGACGGGCGCGGGGGACGCGCTGGGGGCGCATGGGGGTCGGGGGGGGGGTTCGCCACGCATGTGTGGCACTCCGGAAATGGAGAGCGATGTCTGGCGGGACCTGCGTGGCGCCTTGCCGACTTTTACGGCGCAAAAAGCTCACGCAATGGCCCGTCAGCGCCTGCATGAGAAAGTGGTTGCGGCACGGGGGACTCGGCAAGGTGAGGGAATGGTTTATATATAGGCAGCTACAGCCTTTGGTTGCCTACCAATAACCAGTTGACTACCAAATACCAATAACCAATAAGAATGGCAAACGAAAACCAATACGAAATAACCAGGAAGCGAAATCTCAACTTTTCACTTAGTTTCAATGGCTTATAATTTTTTTTGGTCCTTTTTTTCTTATGTCGCATTGTAGTAGGACGTTAGTCTTTATCCGTTCTTACCAAGCGTTCACAGCTTCCTTTCGTTTCTCATATCACACTGCAACGCAGTTTTCAACGACAAATTGCAGTGATTAAGAAATCATCCGTTAAATCATCATGTTGGCTGTGGACCTGCAAAGCCTTTGATTCGATACTGACACCCATCAAGGGTTCCAGATGTACTCAGCTGCCGTTGTTTTTGTTCAAGCGTTTTCAGCGATGATTGGATTGGCGCTCAGTGGCTTCAAAGGCGACTGCTGAGGCTTATAATGCCATTTGGCACAAACCAGAAATAATCCATCGTAAGTCGACATCAAGCGTGGAATCATCGCAAAGAATTCCACGGTACTGTTCCAAGGCTGCAAGTAAGACGTTGACACAAGAGAATGGTCAAATGCGTCATTATATTCGCTCGTTCATAGACTTAACGACATGTGCAAGAAGAGGTAGAACTTACTTCAAAATTTGATGCCTTTGGGGTGGAGCCTAACCAGCTTTTATGTGTTTAATGCCTGTCTTTACGTAGAATTATCGTTGGATTCGGACATAAAATAAGACATAGTGTAACTACATAAACCACATAATCAGGACGGTAAGTGGTTAAATTCAGCTGAGAAAAAGAAATTTGGAGGATCGTTTTAATCAGTGGACTTGGACGTAACTTAATCTCTTCCATGTCCTGGGCTGTGTATGCATGGCCACAGCAGCTTTATTTGTCCACTCATGCTGTGAAATGAAATACAACAGGTCCGTGCTGTGGCTGGCCTTTCTATGAACGCCGAAAACACGAAAATGAAGAAATGAATGCCGTTTTGTGCCTTCACTAGAGCAAAACAAAAACCAAGCCTTTTCTGTCCATGGTTTTTACTTAATGTTCAAGCCTCTTGGTCGCTACTATTCTGGCTGCCATTTACGCAGACTTCCGCGATCGTGGCTTCAATTGTGCGAGAGCCGACACTGATAAAGTGCCGGGGAAAGCTGAGCTGGACAAATGCGCAGCGCCTGATGCAGTGAGCAATGGGTGGGCGGTGTGGCGCAGTTCCGTGCAGCTGAGCCCGGCTTTCCCTTGCTGTTGCCGCTCGTGCCTGAGCCGTCCGCTCGCAGGCTTCCACCTGGACCCAACTTGTAATCGAGTCACTTGGGGCTTCCCGCTTGTCATCTTTTCACTCCCTGGACACAATGACGCTCCTTATGCGTTCCGTGACGGCTTGAAAGCCGCCCAGCTGACCGGCGCGATAAGGTCCATATGCCGTTTGGAAAGGTGGGTTTCCCGCCCCTACAGCAAGAAGCTCGTTAGCCGCCCGTTGCAGGCCGTTCAGCAGGATGATAGGGTGTGGACCTGGTCCGCTCAGGGGTTTGGGGCGGAGGTTTATTTTAACCGAGCTCGCGCCCGCAGGATCTAAGTCTCCTACGCGAAGTGCGTGAATGACGAGAAGAAAGCGATGCATCCTCCTTACGCTGTTCGTCGTCTTGGATCGCGAGACAGTGCTCCCCCCTTGGTTGGCCCCAGTGCGAGTGGGATGATCTCTGATGTTTTTAACGATACTTTGATGGATCTTACGAATGAAGAATGAAGCAAAAGCGATAAAAAGGCCGCACATGGAAAAGGCCAGCAGATGAAAGCAAAAAGAGGAGAGAAGGCATGATTTTATATGAACTTTGACGCAGTCACGGCTAAACGTTTTCGAAAAACATTGGGGCCCCAATCAAGGGCATAACCAACATTTCGTCGAGGAGGGGCCATGACAAACTTAACCCTCTCAAAACTGAAAACTCATTGCATTTGAGTCACTTTGTTTTCGGGTTCCTGTAACATCTATTTATTTTCACTTTTTGTGCAAAGAGAGACGACAAATTTTCAACTCCAAGAAGGAGGCATTGTCCCACCCCTCCCCTTGCTACGACCCTGGTCTCAAAAGGATTTTAGACCACTCCATTCCTTTGAAAGCCATCCGCCTGTTAAAATCCCCGCAAAGTGGGAGGGCCCAGACCGCCTAACCCCTAGGATCTCTGGTCGTGGGGTCAGCGCCTCTACGCAGCAATTCCATTTGAATGTATGAGCGGCGGAGCATTGCAAAGAGAAGGCAAATACTTGGCCGACCATCGCGATCATTGGCAAGAACTTGAGCACAGAACCGTGACCAAGTTCTTGCCAATAACAAATAATTGACAACTTCATCAAAAACACGGCGCAGAACTAGCTCGTGACACTTCCTGTTACGCCCACGCAGCACAGCATTGCCGTCACACCCTAAGCCGAAATTCTGCGCTGATTTGATGGCGCTGACTCCAGCAAAGCTAACCTACATCAGCCGCGCAGGCGCCCGAGGCGAGCGCGCGAGCGCGCACTGCATCTGTATTGGCCCGGTGGGATTGCCATTTCATTACGAAGGATGCGAAACGGCCCGTGAAATCCCCGAGCAAAACGTCGGCCTGGTCCTTGTCGACCAGGCCGACTTCCAGCGGCGTCGTCCCTTTCCAGGGGTCGTCGACCCGCGCCCGGGCGGGCGTCCGCGCCGTCACCTGCCCGCCCGCCTGGGGAGGGGCATCGGTTCCGTCGAAACGGCGGCCGTCGGCGTCGATCAGCGCGCCGTCGTTACCGACGCCGCCGGTCGGCGCCGTGTTTTACATATTATTGGCCGCCGCCGACAACGACGCCGCTGTAAAAAAGCCGTACACGGCCGGCGGGCGGGGGGGAGATCAACAGATGGGGGCCGCGGCAGGGGCGCTTCGAGGCCCCGGCGGCGGGAGGGCCGCACATGCTGCGACCCCCCCACCAAGAAACATCCCGCTCCTTGCCGTCGCTGTCACCAGATTTGCGCCCGTAGACGGCAGGTGGCGATGAGTTTGACGTGTGGGTCTGAGGAGAGTCTCCCTCGGCCTGCCCATGGCCGCGGCGCCGTTCCGGAGAGGAGCCGGGGCGCCGCGAGCTCTCTTCAGCGGTTTACGAGCTGGCGCCGCCGAGATTGCCGCCACGACGAGGGGGACCGAAGGGACGCGTTCCGAGGCGGCACCAGACGCAGTCGATCAGCGTCCATGAAACTTGCGAGAGTTTGTGCGATGTACTGCGACGCATTATGAACGTCCAATCGATTATCTGTCAGGCTGGGCATACATATCTCAACGCAGCTCCTATTCGCGGCGCGTCATGCCGTCGTCCGTCCAATTCTTTACGAGGCCACAAGCGCCTATAACGCATCCACGAAAAGCCTCGCCGAAGCTTCAGAAAGCTCCACCGGAAGCAGCGCGCCGTGTCTGGTCTGGGCGAACGAGCGCGCTGAGGTCGGACCGAGTTCATCTGTCGAGCCCCCCCTCCCCGGGGGCAGCACCGTGATGGTGGCTCGAGCCGCACTCCGAGCAAACACAACCCATTGTGGTTCCCGGAACCGGCGCCGCCGCTGCGGAGATTAATATTGGCGCCGCCCTCGACAAGCTCGGTTATGAGCTTCGAATCCGCTCGCCGCGGCTTCCATTTGCCCTAAGCCTTCGTCGAAGAGGACATCGACCTCGGCAATTCATAGATTGCTTCGGCGCAAAGAAACGAGGAATTTATGAGCCGCGAGGAATGCTATGGCTGTTTAGCGTAGCACTGCAGCCCCAGGAGTATTTATCGCATTGATTGATGTTGGCGACGACACTTTAGCTGCCCTTGGGACGGGGTAACGAACAGCTATCACTGCTTCGATGTTACTGGACCATCGCAAAATATTGTGAGGAGACTGGAATTTAAGCTGGCTTGTCCTGCTAAGTGCTAAGTCTGCCATTTAGAGCCTGCAAAAAGAAACGTTGTACGTTCTCTCTCTTTCTCTCCCTTTCTGCCTCTTTATCTCTCACTTATCCTCCTTGCTCTTTCCCTTTCCCTATCCATCTTTTTCTTTCTTTCCGTCCTCTCCCCATATTTATTTATTTCTCCTTCCTTTATCACCGCTCCCTGCCTTTCCCTCCCCTTCCACTGTCTCATTCCCCTTCCCCCACTGCATTCGAATTGCAACATCACTTCCGGATTCATTACCGGCAATACGTTATTGCTGCGCGCAGCGGCGCTCTCCCCGTGGCCGCCATCCCACAGGCTCGACACAGCTGACAGACGAGCCAATATGCCCCGGCAAATGGGATTGGGACATCACGCGCATTGCTTATGGCGAATGCATAAAGATGAAAGCAAAGATTTTGAGAAAGGTTTTCCTCAAGCATTCCGATGCTGTCAACAACGTCAATGTTTTTTTTCCACTTGTCAGAGAAAATCAAAACTTATCCAATGCACCAGAAACCACAAATGTGGTTGTAGCTACCAGGCTTCTGCTCGATTCCACGTGGGGGGAATCGGTCCCGAACCCGATTTATGGCTTGCTGAATCGATTCTGATTAACGCAGTTTTTCAAAACTGAATCAATCCCGATTTCGACTGAAAAGAAAATGAGTCGACTCCTAGATCGATTCCACTACGATTTATTGGATTTTGTTTAGAGATTGGAATCGATTCTAGTTCTAATTCTGTAGGACAACCACATGATTGAATTCCAACTCTGATTCCGGCACTTACCAATGCAATCGATTCCGATTCTGACTCCGGTCGGAACGAAATCAGTTCCGGAGCTGATTCTGACTTCGACTGAATGAGCACCAGTCTGATGCCTAAGCGTTCCACTCATAGACGGAGAATTTCGACAAAGATTAGGGATACCCCTCAATCAATGACAAATTCCAAGGTGTGACGCACGGCTTTTTACGTCACGCCCCTACTGACTCCGTTTTCTCGGAAATAAAATAATCTTACCATCCTGGAATGTCTCAAATCCAAGGGAACGTGGAGCAAAAAGGGAAACAAATTAAGGAAGGAAATGAAGTCTATGCAACTGGCTCCGCTTTCTATAGAGCATTGTGTAAGTAGCAGTCGCCGTTCTGTTGATAAGTTTGTATGGGATTTAAACGCCAGAAATATGTAAACCTTTTCAACATTGCTACAAAAAGGAGAAAATAAGTAGGTATTAGGATGAAGCTGGAAGTAACCCAAATAGAGCCAAAAGAAAATAAGCAGCCTTGCTTTCATATGTCGACTTCTGGGTCTTCCGAGGTCCGTTTAATGCATTTTTTCGAAGCTACAAAGGTACGATTTAGGTTGTTTGCGTGAACTTCCTGG
The DNA here is from genome assembly GCA_030062745.1 of Capitulum mitella. Lineage (NCBI taxonomy): Eukaryota > Metazoa > Arthropoda > Thecostraca > Pollicipedomorpha > Pollicipedidae > Capitulum > Capitulum mitella. The sequence continues at coordinate 23,676,222 of CP099850.1, read as the reverse complement.
AAAGCCTGAAACTTGATGAGATGCAGCAAAGCCCAGAACTCAAATAATTAACCTAGTTGGTCTAATTAGCCATACTTGGTCTTCCCAAACTCAGTTCTGGAAGGCGAAGCTACATGTGTAAGCAATTATGCTCAGTTAGTGCTGACATCAGTCCAGCCTTAGCATTCGCCGTGATTAGAGAAATCAATAGTGGTTGTGGACCAACAAACATAGGGACACAATTAGGCCCTTAATGCGTTTATTTCCATACACCAACCGATTTGACCGGAAGGCTTAAGCTTTAAGACGTTTCATGATCGTTTTCCGATTCATTGATCAATGCAGATGACAGGGGGTAATGCCATGTATTACATGGCATTTGCACACCCCAAAATGCATATAGGTATACATCACAGGCAAACAGTGCAGGAATTGGCCCCTTAAGGACGTTCACCCATAAGGATTATATCGCAAAGGGTCTTTAGGCCAATTTATAAACAAGTTATATGTCACCAGCGCACTGAAAACACGCACAATAACAACGGCCATAGGTCTGCACCAGACGAGTCGGCTGGAACACTGCTTCGAGCGTTTCCGTCGTCTATGGTTGTTTTTTCTCCCACTCAGGGCCCCACACAGGACGCTCCGACCACGCGGTGCTGCCTCGTGGCTTCTATTAGCCGGAGAGGCTCTCGGGCCCGGGCCGCCCGGTGGGCGCCCTATCTTTGCCCTAATAGAAGCGGGCCGCGGCCGCCGGCCGACCCGTTCGTCACAGCGGAGCCGAGCCGCGCCCGCGCGCCGGCGGCCGGCGGTCACGAACGCCGGCCGAGGTCACCTCAGGTCACCATTAACATCCACAAAACGCCCGCCGCCGAGTTATCCACTGAGGTCGATTTCAATCCCGGCGGCCGGCCTTCAGGCGGGACGCAGCGCTCCGGCGGCCGGCCCGCCGGCCGCCGCGGCGCCGGCGGCCGCCGCGCTGCACCGAATGCCGGCCGCGAGGTGATCGACGAGAGCAGGGGAAATTGGGGGAGTAATGCGACAGGTGTTGACAAAAACCGCGCGGTAAAAACGAACGGCGCACCTTGATGCAGGACGCTCTTGTTTGGAGCGGCCGACGCTGGCTGGGCGGAGTGGTACGTAACCCGGCCGAACTGATGACCCGACCCTCCAGTAACCTATAGCGACCTGGTCACAGCGGCTCAGATGGTCTTGAAGATTGGCTTGTATGTATGGCGATGGCCCACGCGATGGGTTTCTGGGATGTGTGTTTGCTAGATATGCAGATGAAACGTGTGGAAAGGCATGATGTCGAGATCGGAAGGAGCACAAGATGAATTTGGCCGTGATTTGGAATACCAATTGCTTTTGGAGTGTTACCCCTTTCGGCATAGGCGGCGTCTGTTCAAGGTAAAATCTGTTCTGCTTTTGCGCATCCAGGGCACTTTTATCGAGCCACACTATTGTTGCGTAAGAAACAGGACAAGTTGACGTGATGTATACGTTTGCTAACAAGGTTGAGATGCAACTAACCCGGTAAAGCAACAAAAAGGAAACGATTATCAGACTTGAGTACAGATGCGTGCACCTAGACTATCCCAAAACACTGCTTTAGAAGCTTGTCCCTATATAACTAGTGGCAACTTAAGACTGCTTTGAAATAATATAATCCCACAAGAGACGATTATTTCTTCCGCCATAATATGCGGATATGCCGATAATATGCCCCAGTATGTCGACATCCGGGGCAAGGCGTATAGGAAGGAAAGAAACTGTACGGCGCAGCTGCAGCTGAAGCTGTTCGCTGCATTTTGTTTATCTTTATTTTTACTTTTTGTCATAGCTGCCTCACTTCAACATCGACGTTTGTGCTGCCGATCAAAAACGCTTGTTATCATTTGTTTTGCTGGTTAGTGTCTGCTGCTTCGAGTGCTGCCGCCCAAAAAAAGAAAAGGCACTAATCATTGGAAAACATCGAAATTGGAAGGAAGAAGGCGACCAATTGTCCGCTTCGTTTAACGCCACGGACCAGGCTCAGATGAACCTCTACAAGCTAATTGGATTACCCGCAGTTTTGTAGTTTGGTCTGTGAACAACCCAAATTTAACATCGCTAGAAAACGCCTCTAGCGAACGCAGCAGCGTGTAATATTTCGTTGGCAGTTTTCGCCGCAAACACAGGGTTTGATTTTTCCGCTGACACGTCATTCTCTGCGCACTCGCACAGCCTGAACCATCCATCTGTCGATCAATTACAATTATCGGCATCCACGAAGACAGTACGGTCGCAAGTCCGACGTTCGATCAGTAATGGTCGTGTCAATAACTCCGAGCATGCCGACGAGCGTTCGTCCTGGCGATTGTCGGTAGCGTCTGCATGCGTGCTGGGATGGCGGCCTAACAAATCCGTAACGGATGGGACAGACGAAGGTGGGAGGCGCGGATTTTCAAGCTTGGAGGGTTGCGCGCATAGAACGATGCGACAGCGATGGGCCTGATCCAGACCTCAGCCAAAAGCCTGCAATGAGCCAGTAAGCGGGCGGACGCCGAAAACTCCAGCGCCCGGCCGCGGCGACCTCTCGACCTGACCCGGCGCGACCCCGCCCGGCCGGGCGCGTCGCCGCGGGCGGCGGTTGCGTGGCGGCGTCCTATCAGGCGGCGGCGGCTGCCGGCGACCGGGTCCGCGCCAGTTTTAATAAGTCCGTGTTCTGACCGGCCGTTAGCCGGCCGTTCCTCGCTCTCCCCCGCGGGGCAGCGCCATAAAGTCGACCGTAGATCAGTCAGCGTAATCAAACGCATTGACTTTCTCGACGCGGGTCGGCGGCGGGCCGGTCTGGGGCGAGGTCGGCCTCCGCACGCGCTACCGCGAGGGCCAGCGCCACGCGGTGTGCCGGTCGATTATTGAAGACTGGCGCTGACGGCTGAGCCGGCGTCGGTTCAAGGCTACACGCACAGTTCCATGGAGTGCGCAACGTGGCGATGTGGTGGATGTCGTGCGGGCGACGTGAGCACAAACTTGCGCTTGATTTTTCTTCGGGAACCCGATTCCGGACCCGACTCATGGCTTGGTGAATCGATTCTGATTCTGACTCAACAGGATTTTCCAGAACTGCATCGGATCTCGATTCCGATTCAAAATGAAATGGGTCGATTTAGAAGTTGATTCTACTGAGATGAACCGGGCCGGAATGAGCCATGAGTATCGGTTCCAATTTTGATTCTGCAGACCGCCATGTGATTCGATTCCGACTCTGATTTCGGCGCTTACCAATGGAATCGATTTTGATTCTGACTGGCCGGAGCGCAATCGATTAGGAAATCGATTTTGGTTCCGGCGGAATCCAGCGCAAGTCTGCTTTTACGAATTTCTGAAAGTGCGCGGGAATATTCGCATGTTGAACGATATGGAACTGAAACGTTTCCTAATTCGATGGCCATGAATGGTTCCATGTCCATGCGAGTCCATGTATGCCTGAAGGGGTCGCCTTGGCGGACTGATCCAACTCGTCAGATCCTAGGTGCAAGTTCAACTAAAAAAGCATCAAAGCTTAGGCGATACACAAATGCTACATGCAGCCTCGGCTCTGTCTGCTGGCGGGGAATTCCCAGATCCGTTCGTTCACCCCATCCCGGGCAGCTCCCGACGCCGCGTCCCCCGTCAGCTCGTCAGCCCTCCCCTCCCGGCCATCTACCCACTCTCGCCGCTGCCGCTCGACTGCGCTTCTGGTGATTCCGGCCGCGGAAAAATCTGCCGTAAATTAATTACGCCCGGCCGGCGACACAGGGCTCTAATGGAGCGGGCATGATCAACATTTGTTTTGCAGCGTCCCCGGCCGGCGCGCCGCCCTCACTGAAGCCGTCCCCGGCCCCGGCGGCCGTATCCGGACCGTGGGCCCCACGCCGGCACACAGCCACCCGTCTCACGTGCCTCGGAGAGCAGCACGCTCCACTGTCCCGCATGCTCTTCAAAAAGTTTTCGGGACGGTCGGTGGCTTGTCAACACGCGCGTGCTTTCCAATGCATGTGGGGCATATTTAACCGGTCATCGCCGTTTTTGGGGGATTTCCGAGATGCGCTGTCTAAAAACCGCCGCCGAACTTTTGTCAGACGCGTTCCCAGGTTCAGCGGTGGCAAATGCGTCCGACAAACTCCAGGGCCAGCCATTTAGGCGGTTTTTTCGGGAGTTTGAATATTTCCGTCTTGCATCAACGATAGTTTGCGGTCATACGAGTCTTCCGTAGCCATACACGGCCTCTGCTAAATTTTGGCTATGAAACATGCTCTTTAAACTCCGTAGTTCTTTGCAAAAACAATAGGTAATTTGATTTTGAAAACACTTAGGATTTAGGCGGGTGTGGGTTTACCATATTTGAAAAGAGCCTAAATGCGTCATATCGATGTTTTTTCGTCCGGTTTGTATAAGCCATTTCATCTAAACTGCTTCCTCTGCGCTGAATTTGGACAAGAGCTTTAGTTTTCCAACGTCAACACGAAACGAGAATGGTTTCAGGGGCTCTTGAAAAACAATAAAGTTCGAAAGCAATCTAAGGCGAATCCCAGGGGTCTGTGCGTTATTTTGATGGAGTTCAGCCGGGTATATCAAAAGTTAAAGTCGAAACTTATGTTGCGGAAAACGGGCCCAACTCTGGACTGAATGCGACAACAAACAGAATTAATTAAATTCCACCGCCTAGGCCATTAGAGGTTGTCCAAGGTGTTTGTTTTCCAAAATCAAATCCGTCCCCGCCGGGATAATCCATAATTCGGCTTGAATGGCCACTCCTTTTGACAACGAAGTAGCGGAGATGCACCTAATTCAAGACGAGAAATCTGACAAATTTAATGCGGACGAAACACTGGAAGAAGGATCATGCAGTTGGCTGTCAAATTATTCCGGTGTAGCCATCTTTTATGACTGAATGCTTAAAGCAGCGTTTTTATCTAACATCTAATGATGATTCAGTTCCACGGTAACATGATGTTTGAAGTCGGTATGCCCATTAAGGCACGACATCCTGGCATGTGGAATTATGACTACTCTCGGCATGTAAAATTATGGCTTGATATGCTGGACTGACCTGCTTCTCTCAAGCCACTCATACTTCGGGCGCAGTAAATGGTCAACTACAGCCGTGATTCACGATATAAAAACCACCAAGACTGTCCAGTATCTACCAAAAGTTTTATACAAGATCTTTTCTTGAGCATTCAGTGGTCGCTTGTGTTTACTTTCAAAGTTGTGCGTTGTAACCTGCAGCTTATATGTCCATAAGTACCCGGGTTGGTATGGATGGTGTTTGTGCTATCAAACTTGCTGCAGGATTTCGAAATCAGCTACGAAACCGACCCCCTCAACACTCCGCTGCGATTGTCAGCAGCGGTCACCCCGATCGGCTTTGCCACGGTAAAATGACGAGCAGGCACGCATGCCACGAACCATCAACTGGCGCGGCCGCGGCCGGCCGGCGCGGCACGTTCGTTTGTGGCGCGCCACGTTCGCCGGCGGCGCGGCACGCACCGGCGCCGGCCGCGGAGCCTCGAGTGGAGGGTTTATTGGCCGACTTTGATGGACACTTAGCCGGGGGTCTGCGTCGTCGCGGCGGCGCCGCGGCCGGCGCGCGATTATCATCGCCCCTGTTCGTCATTACCGCCGACGGCCGTCGGCGCCGATGAAAACATGCGGCCGCCGCGGCGAGCGCCAGGGGCGGTGCCAGACGGCGTTCTCGGCGGGCCCGCGCTGGTTCGCGGCAGCGCCGATTCCGCCCGTGTGGGCAGCGCCGATTCCGGGGTGGGCAGCCTGGCGTCGTCGCGCTGGGCTGGCCACCCGGACGCCCCTTGCGCCGCCGCTGCGACGAACCGTCATCAGCGTCGGCCGGCGGTCGCCGGTGCCGACGCAGCACTCGCGACGCCGCGGCGTCAGCCCCCTCTCGTTATATCGCGCCATCTCGCTGCGTAACCCGATAACGTGGCCCACGGTCGCCGGGGCGGAGCCCCTCCCCCTCTCCTCGTCGGCCGGCCGGCCCTCGTCAGCTCTGCGGGATTATTTGCTGGACCTATGAATAGCTAATGATATCCACCTCTCTCCGAGCCGACGCGACTGGGGTGGGCGCCGACGCGCCCGGCGTCGGACGAGGGATGGCGAGGGACGGTGAGGGGCGGTGGCGCGGTGAGGGGGGAGGCCGGAGGTCACGGTCGCCTCAGGTGAAGAGATCCGGACACCCACCGCCGGGACGGCATCGAGAAGCCGTGTTGGATCGTCTGCCGCAGGTGGCTAAAACTCCGTCATTGTCGCAAATCCCCGTTTCGCCGCTCCGTCGTCGGATGAAACACGCGACACGACGGTTAGAGCGCCGGTTGAAATCGAGGTTTAGCACAGCCGTGGAACCGTGGGGCCACGAAACTGCGGACCGGTAGCGTTGTTCTCGGTCAAGCTGGCTGTTGCCGGGCGGTCCTGAGCTGTGCTGAGAGTCCGGGCGGTCCTGAGGTGTGCTGGGAGTCCAGGCGGTCCTGAGGTGTGCTGGGAGTTCGAGTGGTCCTCAGATGTGCTGGGAGTCCGGGGGTCCTGAGATGTGCTGGAGTCCGGGGGTCCTCAGATGTGCTGGAGTCCGGGCGGTCCTGAGATGTGCTGGGAGTCCGGGCGGTCCTCAGATGTGCTGGAGTCCGGGCGGTCCTGAGGTGTGCTGGGAGTCTGGGCGGTCCTGAACTGTTGCTGGAGTCCGGGGGTCCTCAGATGTGCTGGAGTCCGGGGGTCCTCAGATGTGCTGGAGTCCGGGCGGTCCTGAGATGTGCTGGGAGTCCGGGCGGTCCTGAGATGTGCTGGGAGTCCGGGCGGTCCTGAGGTGTGCTGGGAGTCCGGGCGGTCCTGAGATGTGCTGGAGTCCGGGCGGTCCTGAGATGTGCTGGGAGTCCGGGCGGTCCTGAGATGTGCTGGGAGTCCGGGGGTCCTGAGATGTGCTGGGAGTCCGGGGGTCCTGAGATGTGCTGGGAGTCCGGGCGGTCCTCAGATGTGCTGGGAGTCCGGGCGGTCCTGAGATGTGCTGGGAGTCCGGGGGTCCTCAGATGTGCTGGGAGTCCGGGCGGTCCTGAGATGTGCTGGGAGTCCGGGGCCAGTGTAGAGTCCGGGGTCCTAGATGTGCTGGGAGTCCGGGGGTCCTCAGGTCCTCAGATGTGCTGGGAGTCCGGGCGGTCCTCAGATGTGCTGGGAGTCCGGGCGGTCCTCAGATGTGCTGGGAGTCCGGGCGGTCCTGAGATGTGCTGGGAGTCCGGGCGGTCCTGAGATGTGCTGGGAGTCCGGGCGGTCCTGAGATGTGCTGGGAGTCCGGGCGGTCCTATGTGCTGGGAGTCCGGGCGGTCCTGAGATGTGCTGGGAGTCCGGGCGGTCCTGAGGTGTGCTGGGAGTTCGAGTGGTCCAGAGTGTTGGAGTCCGGACCCATTTGAGTGTCTCCGATATGGCAGTCCGACCCCAGCACGCTCCTTTGTGCTGACATCGGCGCTGCCATCCAAATAAGCCGAGCCGCCGCGCGGATCGGCGAGGGCAGACGCATTGTGAACCAAACCGAAACGCCGCTCACAGGCTTCAGAGGCAACTGCTCTTCCCCTGCCCCCACGAGGAGCAGGCCTGCAAACGATTCTAGAAATCGAGGATCGATTCGATTCGGATTCACGGCCGAACAGGCTGACTCTAATTCTGTTTCTGATTCATATTGGGAGACAGATAATGAATGCAGTTCTGAGTCAAAGGCCATTTTAACTGTTAGGAATCGATTCGATTCACGTTTCGCAATTCACGATTCGGTTCAGGATTCAGTTTTAGGCGAAATAGCAAAAATCAAGCTTGTTTGTTTGTTTTCTTTTGCCATAAATGCAGTAACCAAGTCCTAGGTCTTGTGTTATCCCGAAGCTTGCTGTGTATTATAGGATAGTGCTAGGAAACTATGTCATTATTACGGTGTGTCATTTTTACCGTATGGACATAGATCGCTGTGTCCAAATTCAACTTACGGGGAGTGCCAAGATGTATAAATCCCGATATGTAAATACGCTGGTGTGTAGGATCCAGCAATTGCCCACAGATATAGCGTTTTAAAATATATTTGTAAAAACTATCGCCTTTTTAACCGCATCGCATAATTAATCTTTATGGCATATCCTTTTCATCGCATAATTAATAATGCATAGAAAGGGATATGATCAGTTTTTTGGGAGTGCGCTAAAACTTGGCTTCCGCTGATGCTCTAGTTCCACATTCTGGAAAAAACCTGCTTTTTTATCGGGTGGCAAGGAACGAGACTACTTGCCATGAGGATTTCTTTAACGCTGAAAATAAGTAATTGCTGTGAAATTACTAAAGGCTGAGACAGAGAAGTCTGTATTATGGTCACTAGTAACTTGTTCTTGCTTACCTTTCCATACACAAGAAAATCGAAAATTTGACAGATTTGTCAAATGGCCGCAAATATGTTACATCATAGTCGCTAACCCGGTCTTCCAAGGGGATATTAAGTTAACGAGAAGCAGATTTATGTACAGCTATATGGTTCAGTAGCAGTATAAACATGTTGTCCAATTAAGTTGGTGTGCTCTAACGCATAATACGATGCTTGAATATATGATGGTTGCCCCCGAGAGTGAAGATAAGGCTAGTATTTTGTGTCTCTATTCCTGGGAGCTGAAAGATTCATGTATATTTGTAGTCTCCTTACTTTCCGTTGACTGCGTCCTTGTATTTATCTTCACTTCTGTCTGACTCCTTCTTTGCTCCACCCTAGGACAAAAACACCATTTTCGTTTCCCGGTGTGGCACCATGCCATTGGTCACGTACGATACCAACGGTACTGCTGTAGCAGCACATATTGTTTTCGGTGAAGATTCTGATCGTCATACCTTTGCCTTCCGGCAGGCTTCACAAGCCCTGTCCAGCGATCGACATTGTCCCCGCCTTCCAGCACCTCGCCGACGGCAGTGGGGAGCATCGCCGCCACGCGCCCTATTGATCCGGCTATCAACTATCCCGCTACTGGGGACGGGCCAGCCGCTCCCGCGCCGAAAAGTGTCCAACTGAAAACTCGCCGCCCTCCGGGTCGCGAAAAAACTTCGACCGCCCACGCCTGTTTACACCTCATTAGGCGGGCACCGTCGCCCGGCAGGGGACGGCTTTGGCGGCCGGCGCGGCCGCGTGCGGACCATTACTCAGAGTAAAAACGGCATTGGCGGTATTGATCGAGTTATTCGGCGCTGAACGGGCGAATCCTTCAGCCGTCAGGGGAAGGCGGGCTTTATTGTGGCGCCGTTCCGGCCAGGCCTTTGAAATGTCGCCCTCAAACGCACGCCTACCTGGCGGGCGGAAGTTCGGCGCAAAAAACGCGGCGCGACGGCGGCAGACCCCTGCGAAACTGGCCGGCGGGATGTTTTATTGCCGCACCCAGCAGGTAACCTGACATTGATGCAAATGGTTCCGGGCTTTGAGCCTGCTGTCGCCTGGCCCTCCGCCATCTGTGCATTTAAAGAGTAGAGGGTTGCCGTAACGGGGCCTATTTATGTAACAGCCAGCTTTACCTCAGCAGAATAGTCTTATCGCTCATGTCGCGACAGGGCTGGTTGTCCTTTGATAATACTTTATTTGGATGTTTCGGTTCAGAAATAAAACCAAGGGATTTTCAGCAGAATGGATGTGTTGCCCTGAAAGAAATAAACGTGTGAATTCGGCGCCAAACACAGGACGCATTGCTAGAAAACGACAGATCGTGCATGCTCGGTAGCTCTGGTCTGGTAGACCTCTGGTCTTGCCGCTGTCACAAGGCCGGGTGCAAGAAACTTTTGCGTGCTCGGCATTTGACTCGAAGTCAGATGAAAAATGACTGGGATTCCGTGGCCGGATGTGGGGTTTAGAGTCGTGTAACGTGTTTTACTTGAGATGAAGCCTGATCAGAAACAGCTCTCCAGCAAAACAATGGAATTAGCTTAAATATACCGAAAAAGCTACGAGTAATGGCAAAGCGAAGCACGATACATAACGGACTGTTCTATTCAGACAAAAGTAAGGGTCATATGATGCGTGGGACTGAATGTCATTCTGTGTCATGGGTTGGCGCTGCCAGAAATATCATGTGGTTTCTCAGCGACAATAACGCGATCCCAATCCGTGCAGACAGGTTACCAGCAAGGGAAAACCTCTTCAATGGTATGTTTCATTGCCTCTCTCTCAATGGCGCTGGCCTGGAAATGACGTTGGATGCACTGGGGACGTCGCAACGTAGCCTCCACCTGTAAGGCCCAGCCGCTGACACCCTGGACGTTGACTAGGCCCAAGCCAACAGAACAACAGCCAAGTGGGCAATCAAAACATCATGCTCCATTGCTGCCATTGCAATCAGGATCTGCAACGCCACAAGTCTGCGACCGGACGATGGCAAGTGGCGGTTCTGTCATGAAACGTTAACGTCCAAATTTTCAACGCACAAGCACACGTGGCGTTATACAAGCTAACGTCCACGGTGCTGTGACATGCATCTTTATAAACCATAACGATAACTCGGCATAATCGCAAGGTCTTCCCACGGTATGATGAATCGCATCATTCCAGTGTCTGCATTTATTTTTTCCGCGAAAACTTTAGACGAACTGACATGCCTTACACAATGTTTGTGACGCACATGGTCGGTACAAGAAATATTCCTGACACCGGAGCTAATATGTCAAAGCCAGATGAGGTGTTACTTGTTCACGAGACAAAATTTGCGTGCCTGCAGCCATATTCTTTCCAGAGACTGCGTGTCTCTGTTAATATTTGCATGTCTGTCCACTATCTGCACGACTTTTTCACCATAACCCAACTGCAGCAGCTGAAAGCGGGATCCAAAATGAACAGCTGAAAGTGCTGTCCTTTGCGGACTACTGAAAATCGTGTTTAATTTCATTGCTAGTTTTGTAGCATGATATACGAGATGACATCGACATGATATACTCGTATACATATTCGAAAGTTATATATTTCTCCAACATTCCCAAACGGGCATCTCAGTCCAAAACACAGAACTATGAGGCTGGAATGCTCGCACTGATCTTAGGTCTTTGTAACTCAAAGGAAAGGACTACATACAAATTTGCCAGGGATCATTCCTGGGCTCCCAGGCCAAAGCTATCACATGTTTCGTCCATAGCGTCCGGAAGTTATGATCGAGACGACAAATGCCGTCCTCACATTTCGACAGCAGCGACTTGACGCGGGCTGCTGCAGCGTCCGAGGGCGAGCACGGCGGCCGGGGCTGTCCCATCCGTCCCTCGGCGCCCCATCTGTATGCACCGCGCCGGGCGGCCGGGCGGCGTTTTAGCGGGCGCCCAGGCACCCGGTCAGGGGTCGGATTGTTACGTTGTTTACGCGGACGGTCCCATTTGAGACGGCCGCCCGCTCCGTCCGCTCGCTGTTTACTCGACTGAGCAGGACCTGTTTGGAACACGGCAAGACGTGTTTAAAGTCGGACCGAAAAAGACACGGGCCTCTGGTCCGTTAAGCCTTTCCGCACGCCGCCGGCGCCCGGCTCCGCGTTGCCGAAGCGGCTTTCAGACTGTTCTCTGAGCGAGGGCGCGTCCGATGAAGCGTGAAATTACCGCAAGGTTGCGCGGAACTTGTGGAATTGTCAACGTAGCTTCCCACTCAGAACGAAGAATAGATCCGCCAAAGTTTCGGAGAACACGGTGCTTCTGAACTGATTTACTCGCTAATAAATTACATTTGGAATGATCATTAAACGTAACTGGACATAGCAGAACAGTGATCATCGAATACGCATGAGTGCGTTTAGTTTTTACTGGGCAATATTGCTATTCCGGCTATCAATAGAAAAAAGCACGGCATATTCCTCCTTAAGCTTCCTCAAATTTACATCCAATGACTGCGGAGAAACCTGTGAAAACCTGGGAACGGTGACATTTTTATACATAAAGATTGCATTTACGCCTCTTTGTTGCTGTCAAAGCTCGCAGTCATCAAACGACAGCAAATAAAAGGCATTTGTCGATTTGTCGGCCCTGCACACCACCTATTTATCTAGTGTAATATTCCCAGCGTAGACAGCTGGCAGTGACCACCTCTGCCGGACGATGAGCTCTCACACTCGCGTCATCATCCCCCAGCGCCGTTGGGGGGGGAACTGTTGGCCCGACGATATTCGCCCCTCTTTCGCTCCCCTTCCTGGATCGATACGGGGCAGAGTCGCAAAAACAGCCCGGTCCACATCCGATTTCAAGGCCGGCCGGCGCACCGCCCGCCTTTAAACGGCCTTTAACGGGAAACCCGAGCCGCGCGAAGTCAGCCTCGCCGACGTACGACCGTCAGGAGGCGGGTCGGGGTCCGGGGCCGGCCCGCGCCGCCCCCTTCGTCAGCGACGCCGAGAGGCGGGGCGATCGCGTCCCTCGCCGGAGCGCGGCTTGTCAGACGTGCCGCAGAGGCCGGCAGCTGGCCGATCTGTCCGGACCGCGGGCTTCGCGCGGCGCGACGGCGTCGACGCCGTTCGCGGCGGCGTCCGAGCGCCGACTCGTCTACTCAGATCGCGCCGCGTTGTTTGCGCGGCCGACTCAACCCGCCCCGGCCGGCCGTCGCGACGAGCACGCCTCGACGGGCGAGCGGAGAGCTACCCCAAACAATTTGTGCGCCGGGGAGAGAACGGCTCCCATCCCCAAACACAGCCGCACCAAACACCGCTCGGCGGGCCGGGGCAAACACGGCCAGCCCCGCAGCTGCGCGGGCCCGGCGGCGGCGCGGGGGCGCCTCTCGGCACCGACGGACAGCGCCCCGCCGGACGTGCGGTAATGGGAAGCCGGGCCGCCGAGCCGCCAGCTGATTGGCAGGCGGCCGGCGGCCGGCGGCGCGGCCACGACCAAACGCGCAGCTTAATTGAGTTGTCGATTAGTTGACGAGAGGGTTACAAAGTGGCGCCGCGGTGCGCGGAGGGGCGCGCCGGTCCCACGGCTGGGGCCGGCCGACGCCCGCCCGCGTCGGCGGGATGACCACCACCGCCGGCGGGCGAACGTCACGGTCCGCGAGATGACCATCACAGCCTGGCGGGTGGTCGCCGTGTTCAGCGGGTGCCAGGGAGAGGCGTCCGTGACGGTCGCGCGGTCGGACGGCACGCGCGACCGTCACGAGACTCAGCGCTGGCTAGGAGAATCACCTACAGGAACGTGACGGCGATGGAGAATGTCCGGTGCGAAGAGGAGCGATTGTCCTAGAAGCCGGGCCGACCGAGGCCATGAGCGAACGTGTTCCCACTTCTTGACGCATGAGCCGCTTTGTTCCAGCTTCACACTCTCCTCGCACTACCGTCATGATGGCAACGCCGAAAACGAGACGTGTCCTGAAACTTGCGGACGATTTGAAGCTTCGCTGTCGCAAGGAAGACCAGACCACGCCTTGGGCAAGGAAATGACGGTGTCGCCTCCGGGGCCGGCCAGCCTTGATTAGAACGCGAAGGCGCGTCACGTAACAGCAGGGACGTTTTTTCGAACGTTTCGCCGTGTGAGCGGCGTTCACGTCCGCCTGCTCGCTCGGTCTCGCCGCTCCGCGGACGGCCCGGCGCCGATTCCCGCGGCTGGATTCCCTCCTTCCGATCAGCCGGCGGCCGGCGAATCTGCCGGCCCGGCCAATTTCGGCAATGTCACGCAGCACGCGTCCGGCGGTCCCTGGGGGCGCACACGGGCCGGCCGCGCGAGCTCTTACCGTAAATACCGTCTCCGGGCACGCTGGGCTCCGCCGGCGGGCCGCGAGCGGCGGTGAGGAAATCCCGACACGGCGGCGAGGAGGCCGCACAGCGTTCGCCCAGGCCAGCTGATGAAAACGGCGAAACGAGGCGGTTGCATGAGGGATAATAGTGAAGACGTCTGTGAAACGCCATGTCAGTCACAGATGGAAGTTTCTGACTGGGGGAGTGGTGTGAAGACGTGTTTGGATGGGCTTTTTCGGCAAGTTAAATCATACAGCGGTTGCAGCTCGGTCAGCTTGAAGCACTTCGCTGTAGAGCGTGCCAACTGCTAGGTCATTTTGCGACTTTAAAATACGCCGGCTATGGGACGGAGAGGGGTGTTCAGATAACTTTTGTTTAATTGGCGTAAAGTTATCAGGTTTTATCCAACGAACTACCTTTCTGCTGCACTTGGATGATTTTCACCTTACCAACCCGATATACTTCATGTTTTGGAAAACCAGTCGGAACACTTTCTGAAAAATGCGGTTGAAGTGGGAAGCCGTAAGAGACACTGACTGAAATACAGTTAATCAGAGTCGCAACCAGCCGAGCTGTTTTTCAGAGTGAGTTTAATGAGTTTGCGGACATTCTTAGATGGCCAACTTTCTTTTCTCTTGCTGCATATGAAAATCTGGACTTGAAAATGACTAGCGAAATGAAAACTTTAAACGAGCAGCTAATTAAGAAAGCAAAAGTTAACTCTCAAAGCCAAGTCGAGACAGACGCAAACGTAAGGAGAAAACTTGCAACGGTAAGCTTTTTCAACGAGATGCTTCTATGAAGCAAAATTTCCAGCAGTCAGGAACAAAGACGCATGAAATTTCTGGCAGCTCTGCGACGGGTGCTTTTATAAGAACATCTTTTTGCGGTTGCTAGGCTAAGGTTTCCGCGAATTTTGTGGTCCCAGTGGACTATCGGCCTTCTACTATCAGTACTGTTAGACCGGCCGAATTCTGCAACATTGTAGGCAACCACCATCGTTAGAATGCAGTCATTGGTATCTGAGTGAAAACGTGTATCAATAATGAATGTAAGAACAGAAGCCCTTAGAAAAGACACCTGACCGACTTCTAATCGCATGGAAGAAGCCCAAGATTTATAAATATCATGTCTGTGAGCCCAAAATGCCACATCAGTCAGAAGTCTGGATATGAATCATGAATCAATAAAAAGAAAGATGGTGTGAATCAGAACATTACATCGAGGTAGGTGGAAGGTTTGAGCTAAACGTTTATTAAAATTTGGTCCGAATAATTTACTTTGGGATCAGATGTTTGATCAATAATGTATTGGATCAGAGCCTGGCTGCATCGACTCTGAACCTCACACCCGACTGGTGAAAGTTGAGTGTGCCGTTTTAAGATCCGCGAGGCGATCAGCATGAGCCTCTTTTGGCCAGAGGCTGGCTGACCTACGTGCCAGATCCGGCGACGAAGCGGCCGAACCACCCTTACAAGGACGGACGACCATCGCTCTCCCGAGTCAGCTGCCGATAACGAAAACGAGAGTCAGACAGAGATCCCGGACACAGCTGTAGGCCAGGGAAGACAAAGTTTATGGTGCTGGCCGGGTTCGAGATAAATGGAGGTTTTGTTCCGCACGACGTCCGGACTGGACATGTCCTAAGTTCGGACCACAGTCCGAGCTAAAATGAGCTCCCGGTGCATGTCAAGGCTCCGGATACACATAGATGGCACATCTGCTGGTGTGATAGCTCTCTTCGCTAACTAAAGACAACGCATGTAGACTGAATATGACTGGCGATGCCGACCTCAGACATCTGATGTGGACTGCAGACCGCTGAAAACACAGATTGTGGACCACCCCTACCAGGATGGGGCTCATCAGTTTTCCAAACGGAGGTTGTGTGTCCTATGTATGAATATGAGACTAGAGCATGGGCCGTCCACCGCGCTTCGAAAACTATATGAAAGACAAAATTCCGTGCATTTTGCGTTCGATTGTGACTCGCATCGAGGTCCCCAATTTTTCGAAGTAGTCCTTTCCCTTCATAAATGTGATTTAAATTATATGGCGGTTTCGACGTCACCAGAAATATGCATCGATACCAAAGAACCGAACGCAACAAAACCAAAACACTGGCTCTGGCAACACTAGAGTTCCCGGCATGCCACGAAATCGCACATGCCGCGCCATCTATGAAATTAATGGCAAACTAGCTCTATGGTCGCACGACCCGGCCGATGGTATCTTTTGCTTGGACACATTCTCTGTCGACAAAAATCCTCACCCTCATTCTCATCTCTATCAGAATTCCAATATAGTTTTTCCGGTACAACCCACTTCTATTCGAATTTGTTTCCTTAGCCTGAAACCTCTGAATTAATCTGTATGAATCAGGGACGTCGACTACTGTAAATGATTGGGGGGAGGCCCGACAGTCTACAATCTTAACTTCCCAAAAGATTGGTTTCTCAACGGATTTAGTCCAGTTTGTTTTTATCACCGGAGGTTTAAAGATTTTTACTACTATCTACGAAGAAAGAGATTGCACATACACCATGTATATATATATATGTATACACGTAAGGTATATACCGGTTATACATATAGGTACAACCTAAAATATTATATAATATAGGTATAACCTACATATGTATAGGTTTTAAATAAAGGTAATAATAAGGCGTATATGTTATGGGTATATATATAGGTTAGGTTAGGTACACATAGAATACAGAAAGATAGGTAGATAGGTTGCTTTATGCTTTATTCTATGTGTTCTGCCCATCTCTTATCTATTGCGGCCATTCTTTTCGTCATTTTTGCCCATTCCCCTTCAAAACCGGCCGAAAATATTGCGGGGGTCCAAACCAATACTGGAGACCCAAATCAACATGTGGGGGACAGCACCCTCACAAAAGATTGCAAATCGACACCCCTAGTACGGATAGAAAGAGTTCTAACTGACACGAAACCAAACCAAAGCCTTCAAACAAGAATGGTAAGATCTTTTTTAGTAAAAGGGCTTTTGAATCGAAGATGTGATTTTGTAATCCAAAATAATTCATTTCCTTCTGACTCAGAAACATAAATATGAACATAAAAAAACGTAAGAAGCCAAAAGCATGAATCCAACACATACGACGGGAAGTGAATTGTAGAAATTTATCGTAAATTACGTTCCTTAAAGTTTCGCTCTCGTAACGTTTAATTATCTCTCGAATCAACCGTTTGAACAAACTAACCAGAGACAAACCCAGTCTCCCAGGCAGGAGTTTATCCGTGAATACATCACCATCACATCACGTCACATTTACTTTATGTCAATGCATTGTACGAGATATGCATTTCAGTTTTAGCAGTAGCTGCTATTCCATGAAAGCACCCTGCTGCTTTCATGGAATGGTTCCCAACAAGATTAGTTGATGCGCTTTAAACCGCTTGATGTAAAAGAGACAGAAGGCAAGCGAAAATTGCCTTAAAGTTGTCAATTAGAAGATTTTTGAGATCACAATTTGTAAAAAAATAAATCCTTGGAAACTGTAAAACGACATTGCAGTTAAGAACACGCCAAAGATGAAAAGGATGCACACAGATGTTTGCGTAAAAAATAAATCCCTAGCAACTGCAAAACGGCATCGCAGTTCAAAGCAGGCTAAAGATGAAAAGGATGCACACAGACCAATCCTTACACGTTGGCGCTCTGCGAATATGAATTTCGTTGGGCCGATTATCAAACATATGCCAAAACCGAGTGCGAAATGGAGAACTGATCCGAGAGTCGGCCGTGCGACATACGAAAATCATACAATTTGCTTTAAATGCAACAACTCTTAGGAACATCGTTAAGTGAGATAAACCTGATATATCTGTGAAGCGGATGATTTTGGCAGTGGCTTTGGCTTCTTACCATACCGGGTGTCTGGAGATATTAACTGCAACTTTGTGTCGCAGGCGTTTAAATGTGTCACGGATTGCCAGGAAATTAGATGTGGTAGACAGACAAAACAGAGAGCGGCAGTCAGTTGCTCAAGGGCATGGCTCCAAGAAGTGCGAAGAAATCCGTGTTCATCCTAAACATGACGTTCCAGTAACACTCTGTTGCCATAAACGGTATTTGCCTTGGATTTATAGTATTTGGGAAAAGTATTTGTTCCGAAATCATCCACCATCTCCTTTACGAGGGTTTAACCCTATTCCCGGAGGGCTAGACGGTATGGCCGATTCCCGGCAGGGGGGGCGGATTCGGCCCCCCCCTGAGATCTCGAGAACTACTTATCCGATTTCATCGCAACAAACGGCAATCGATTTGCCGTCACGTGAACTACACTTTTATAAAAATAAATTTTCAAAATTTTGAAATTTGTGGATACAGGGGGGCAAAAATGTCAAAATGGGGGGTACTTTTTGACTTCTTATAACTCCGTTGTTTATGGACCGATTTCGATGAAACTGGCATCAATCGAGAGATTATGGATAGGGTTTTTACCATGGGTATGCAAATCTGAAATTTGGAGAAAATTCATGGGCGTTCACAGAGTTTCAAAAATAAGGGGATTAGTTTTCCAATAACGGAATGAACAAAAGAGGCCAAAACACTTTTTTAGCTTCTGCTAGTCATGTTATGCTAAAGAAGTACAAATCACATTACAATGTTTGTATAATGTTAGCATAGGCGGTGCCAGGGACATAAAAAAGGGGGAACTGTCATGGTCACACGTTTCTCAGATCAACTTGTGACCTTTGACCTTAAATGACCTCCAGTGACCTTGGGGTCACCTGGAATAATGTCGTGTGCATTCAATATTATCTGTAAACGTTTTTAATCGATTAAATTCACTCTATTCCAAAAAATTCATTTTTTGGCTTTTGCGTTATAGGGTACGCGCACTGACATTTTAGGTCATAGCTCCGTGACCTGACCTGATATCAAGCTGAAACTTGGTACACAAGTAGAGGGCATCTTTCTACGTCATATATATTCCGGGTTTGGCATTTGAAAAAACGGCGCCGAAATCATTGCGAAAAAACAAATTTTGAATTTTGACCTTGACCTGACCTTGTAAAGTGACCTCAGATAAACAAAATTACATATGCACATTGCCCAACTCTTGAGCTATATATTTATATAACGTTTTAAGCTCTATCTTAAAAACTCTGTTTTTGGCAGACATTTTCCTTTTATCCTCAACATGGCCAAAAATGACCTGAGGTGCCTCCCAAAAACGTTGCCTGGCTCCGCCCCTGAGCAAAATAAAATTTCGAAATTTTGTCACAGCGCGTAGAAGGAATAGCTAGGAAAAGTCACCAAGTTTCGTGAAGCTGCGTCAAAAAGCCTGGAATTGGCAAGCAAAAAACCCGAGGGGGGCGGATTCCGCCCCCCCTGCCGGGAATAGGGTTAAGAATATTTGGTCTTGGATATTCCGTGCTCGGAAAAATCCGCCACAATCGAGTTGATTACAGCACACCACTTTCAAGACCAATTATCAAGCTCATTGCCCAGGAGTGACTGAACCTTGTCACGCACGAATCCGCGGTTTCATTTTGCGACGGAATGTATTCAGCTGCATTAAAACACTGCATAAACAACGCGGCATCATTGCTGTTTTTCTTCTTAACCCGCGCACGACCGTTGGTCCGTCCCGAACACCGTCGACTGGGGGAGGCAGTTGACTGCCCCCCCTCTAACTCACGAACGGTTGGTCGCACGATAAAAATAAGCATACCGTTGGAAAGCCCGTCACGAGTAGAGCTCGAAACTGGTCTCATTTTTAGTTTTAGATAATATGTAAGCCAATTTACGCCCTATATATGTTTTGTCATAGCCGACTGCATGAGACCGAGAAATGGTCTGAATCTCAAGGGCTGTGACTAATAACGCATAGGTAAAGGCACCAGCGCACAAGTAAATGTCCGCGGATGCCGATACACGTCTCATTTCCTCAGATTTGTTCAATATATACGCCGAAACGTTGAGTTAAAGACACCGTAATTCTCCCGTCAGGCGTCACTGTGCGCCGCTGCCGTATGCGGTACCAAGTTGACGGGAACTAATTTTAGCGTTCCTTTATTTTCGCGAAAAAAAACAATCTATGTAAATTGTATTGATCTTTGTGGTTCTTGTGATGGTTTCTCATGCTTAAATTTTGGAAAAATTGCTTAGTTGCCAATCTACAAACTTGGCGGAGCTTTATTCGCGAGAGCCTGTTTTTTTGCAAAATATGCTACTTTTTCAAAGTTTTTGAGGTTCCTGGTATTACTTACATCTGTGCAAGCTAGTTGTGCCATTTTCTACCCATTCTGAGTAATTTATCGTCGATTTTGACGGTGGTACATTTTGGCCCACTTCAGTTATTCGTGACCTGACCTCAGGTCAATGGCTGGAGGTCACTGATACTTTGCCCAATGACGGTAACTAGATGTCTGCTTCACTCCACACTAAAAATGTGATGAAATATTCCGTCAATTTCAGAAAAAACGGCGATATGTCTTAAAAATGGGCTTGACCTTAGGTCAATGACCCGTAAAATTCCGAGAAATCCGAGATAGCAGATGTGTTGCATGTATCACGATCACTAATCCCTGAAAGTATTATTGGGATATCTTGTTTTGCGAAAAAGTTAGAGGGAGCTAAACTTTTTTGGACTTAGGTCTGTTTGACCTGGTCTAGGTCAGGCACCTGACCTGACCTGAGGTCAAAATTTTGACACGAGACGTAAACTTGATGGAGCAAAAGGTACACAAAGTTTTGTGACTCTGTGTTCGTTGGTTCTCTCGCAATCCCAGAAAAACCTCAGGGGGGGCAGTCAACTGCCCCCCCCAGTCGGGGACGGGTTAAATAGGATTCTCATCATTATGTTAGATGTGCAAAAAGTTCAAGTGAATGGTAAAGTTTCCTGCTGAGATGACTCAATTTTCGTCCATGATGCCTTTTGAAGCACCCAATTCTAGATTCCACATTAAATTTCAGGTCTTGCAAGCGTCTTGTTTGTCCTCCTAGAAACCTCTTCAGGCACGCGATCACTGCTGTCGCTCTCTGCTCGAGCCACTAACAGGCTGTCGTAAAACGCCTGAAACGCTGGCGGAAGAAAGAACCTTCCAGCCGCCGTCCGCGAGCCCACATCCCAGGCCCTCGAATCATCCGCAAGCTTGCTCTTTTTTTGTTTTCGATTTTCAGATTGCGTCCCGCGTGGCGCCGTTTTCGGCGAACGTGACGGGGCAGTGCGTTTAATCTGTCGGCCGGCCATATGTCGCACGGTGCCATAACTGTCCGTCCGAGACGGCGCCACGCAGTTCCGCGGCCGTCCCGCCGGCGAAAACAAATCCAGCCGCCGGGCCGCCGCGCTCGGCCGAACCCAGAGGCGGAGCCGAGTGGAGCCGCAGAGGAGCCAAGAGGAGCTGCAAAGGAGCAGAGGAAAGCCGAGCGAAGCCGCAGAGGGGCAGAGCAGAGCAACAGAGGAGCTGAGCGAAGTCGCAGAGGAGCCAAGAGGAGCTGCAAAGGAGCAGAGAAGAGCCGCAGGAAGCCGAACGGAGCCGCAGAGGAGCAGAGCAGAGCAGCAAAAAAACTGAGCGGGGGCGCAGAGGAGCAGAATGGAACCACTGAGGAGCAGAGTGGAGCCACAGAAGAGCAGAACAGGGCACCTGAGATGCAAAGCGGTTTCATACAGGAACGGAGCTGCTACACGCAGGCACTCAGGGGTAGCGAGTAACGCATGGAGACAGAGGATTTTTACATTGGAACGGAGAGCAATACGCAAAGACATAGTAGTGACATACAGGAACGGAAAAGTGGCACACAGGGACAGCGAGTGGCACACATGCACAGGGCAACGATGCACAGAGGCAGAATATTGACATTACACGTCGGAAGTCAGTAGTCATACAGGAAGTCATAAAAGAGGCACAGGGGCAGCAGCGAAGAGCCAGGAAAGGAAAGCGGGACAGCAAGGCGGCAGAACAGGTTCTCGTTGGAGGGATGGAACCGCAGAGGACAGAACGGAACTACGAAGAGCAGCGCCACAGAGAGGAAGAACTATGTCTCAAAGATTCATAGGTGGAACGGCGCAAAAAAGAGGAGCAAAACGCACATGGCAAGACTGCAAAAAACGAAAAAAAAACAAAGCAGAACAAAGCAACACAAACAGACCACTCATTCACTAATGATAAAACCAGGGTACTAAAATCCGCGCTTTTAGACGCCCGGAAATAATTTTGTATCCTTGCTCCCAATTTTAGCACTGCTGCAATGCATACCTGAAATAACTCAGTTAAAGTGACCAGCTACCCAGGTTAAAAAGCACTAGCAAGGACGACAGAGCCATTGAAGTGCTGCGCCTCCCCTTCAACACTTCAGCGCCGAATTTCAACATTACCGCTTCGATATCGATTGCAAAGTGGCCGAAAATGGCCTGCGTCCCTCCCTCTCAAATCCCAAGGTTGCGCCCCCAATGTCAGCCTAGTGCATGGCAGGTTACTCTTATTAAAACTTTTTCCATGCTCTTGGCTGGTTACCGTTAATGTTTCTTCATACGGTTTCCGATCAATGCGCTTAGCATGTGGCGCGTCATCCAAGCTCATCACTCATGCAGACTGCCATCATCTCCTGATGGCCTTTCGAAGCTCCGCGGCAGCACGCTTGACAGACGTTATCTGCAGGCTCCTGGGCGCAAGAGGCCGAGGCACAATGGCTTCACAGTGCGATTTTTCAGCCTCCGGCAGGCAGGGGCCTCAGCGGGCGGTGCCACGAGCAAGGCAAAAACCAGGGAACCCATATGACGTTTCCATGCGACGAGCACCCCACGCCAAGGATGTCGTGGACAGGAGTTCGAGAGCGCCTTAATGCGACATTTTGGCGCGGTGTTTTGACGTGGCGCGGCCGAACGCTACAGCGCCATCATTTGTCGTCCCGTAAATGCACGCAAATGAGCTTGAAGTGGTCGGCGGAAAAACCTGAAGTCAGTTCAAAATTGCGGGTTGAATTATTGAAAACGAATCTGGAAAAGAACAAACAAACCATTAAACATAACATTCACTTCAAGTTCCCTGGAGATTCGCTTCATTTTCACTTGTCTATGTTGTTGCGCTCAGATCGAACTTCTGACATCAAAACTGCGCTTTAATTTGACAGCCAGGATTTGACTTTAATACTGCGAGACGCTTTTCATTTTCACCTAATTTCAAAAAAATATTGCGATGAAATTCCTTGTCTAGCACCTCACTGTAACGCTGATGACACATTCCCATTGTTTACGGCGATCAACATGGTGGTTTTGGCTTCGCTCAAGCACATTCAACGGACAAAGAAAAATGTGCAGGAGGTGACCCAAAAAACGATGCAGGAGCAAGCAGTCTGACAAAATGTGAAACCTGAATCTCTGGCATTTTGAGCTTTTAGGATTTTTTCTCAAGTGAACCGTGTGCTGTTGAATATTGTTAAGCATGGTCAAAGACGTTCAATGAATACTGCCGAACTGACGCTCAATGTTCGTGATTTGTATCAGAAGTAGTGTTTTAGGGCTTTGATCCAGTCGAACTGTGACACAGTTTTGGCAGTTTGCGCTTCAAGACGACATGCGTCAATTTCTTTATGGTGCACCTGCGCTTTGGTTGCGCCTTTAGTCAACAGCTGCCGGATTTACCGTTTGGTAAGAGAAGGCATTGATCCAGCCCGCTTCTCAGAACAAAATATGCTGAGAAGAGCTTGATGGGCACTCAGGATCATGTGCAGATCCTTTTGTTCTCGGAAATGGATTTGGGATTCAGTGGATGACAAAGAACGTACTTTAACCTTCGCTTACAGGGGGGTTCTCGAGAACCCCCTCTGGCTCTCTAGATATAATGCAAAAACAAAGAAAGCTAGGAACGAGAAATATTCAGTATCTGTTCGTTCATCATTTCTACCACACCTTGTGTCAAAATTTCACAAACAGGTCATCCCATGTCACTTACTAATTTGACCTTTAAACAAGGCATGTCAAAAAATGTTTAAGCGTGTGTCAAAAAGAGATATCGACAAATGGAAAACGCTCTTCATATCCAAAACTATTTTCTTACTACATGTTTATTCCTGAATTTCTGGTAAATTACTTGACCTCAGGTCAACTGTACTGGGATGCTGTCTCTGATCTTCCGCCAGAAATTGCGGAAGCTCTGTACTGGAGACTTTTTGGATAAAAAAAGGGAATGACGCAACATACCGTTTGTGAGAAGTCAGCGACCTCACCTCAGGTTATTTGGTTAAAAATTGAATGTAAGGTAAAATGGGCACGAAATGCGTTTGCCATGTCCTTCTGGAGAGGTATAATGGGTGTAAATACATTTCAATTTACGCTAGTGAAGACTTTGAAATGCCATGACTTTATGTTACCTGACATGACCTGATATCATTGAAAAGGCCACTTGTCGCTTGGGACGCGACACCTTCACGCAAAGAGCGCATGAAATGTTTTAAGGCGACGGAAAGAGTTAGTTCCACATATCTGCTTTGATCTGTTTCTGAAATGCAAACGATTATTTATTTAACGTAGGCGTAACCTAGGCGCCCCTCTGGACCACAGCTGCGTCCTCTGGACCAGGCAGGCGTCCCTCCCAAACAAGATATGTGCCCTTCTTAACTATGTAGGCGCCCTTTGGACTACGCAGCCGCCCTGCTGGTCAACGCAGGCGTCCTCTCGTTAAGGCAGGCGCTCTTATAGACCAAAGAAGAGCCCCTCTGGTCGAAGCAGATGCCCCCATGGAATAGAAAGACTCCCATTTGGATTAGGTAGGGGTCCTTCTGGACTAGGAAGGCGCCTTCATCTGCGCAAGGTAGATGCCCCTTTTGGATCAGGCAAGCGCCCCTCTAGAGCAGCAAATGTGAATTATTCTCAAGCGGGAATAATAAACGGGACATAAAACAAATTCTCGACAAATTTAAACTTTTCAGATATTTTTACCTAAGTGTTGCCGAGTGGCGCTTGAAAAGTATGTCTTGAGGCTGCTTGACAAAGAATGACTGATTACATTGTTTTTTGTTTGTCGGATTGTTCTTCAATTCGGTGTACACAATGTCCTGCGTGCATGCTACTCGTCAGTTTAATTTTGAACTGTTTGGCACAAAAGGTCAAATGTCATGACATCCCACCACCAATCGATTCCTACCATCCATGTCTGACGTACCAGTTCTTCACATTTGCACGAAAATGAGTGTCGGGTGTTTCTGGGCCTTCAAGCCAGCTGAGACGACCCTAATCGAAACATTGGGGCCCTTTTTGAATTCAACCGAGATCATTAACCTCGATTGACCTTGGATGGCCCATTTTGACCTCGGACCGTCCGCAGACTTTTCTAGGGTACAGATTTCGAATTTCACATCCATTTTGCAAGTGTCGAGTTATTTGTTCTCATCTTATGTCCGCTAGAGGTCGTTGGCTTACATTCCGTCCTGGCCTGTTAAGTGTTTTGACGTAATTTAACTTGTTCAGTTGACCGGAGAATATGTTGATGGGAGTCAAGGGATCCGTGTCAGCCTTCAATACACGTCAACAACATATGTGAAATTCGGAACCATTGCCCTAACAAATTAACGTGTAGTAGGCACGCAGAACATAGCGCACATTAAATTGTAGAACAATTCGACGAGCGAAAAGCACGAAATCAATCAATATTCGTCAAATAGCCTCGGGGCGTATTTCTCAAGCGTCACTTGGCAACAGCAAAGTCAAGATATCAGAAAGTTGCAGTTTACCCGAACTTTTTTGGTCATGCTTATTTCAGGATACTTGGGGACATGTTGTGCTACATTGTCGCAAAGATCACGATGGGCAAACATGGTAAAACCGAAAATGTTCCATACGACCTAGTCAAGTCAAAGGTCATCCCGAGTTCACCGAACATAATGAACGTATGCACGAAACCTATAACATTTCCCTGTCGAATGGCGCTAACTGCACCATTCTGTGGCAATCTGTCACCGAGTCAGGACGTATGAATCATGCAAAATCTGTAAAAAAATCGGTGGCTTTTCATGACCTGCAACTTTCATCCCAAAGGTCACCCAAGGCTAAACATGTATGGCTGACCATTTTTTGATGGGTACTATGATCGTACTAAATCTCATCAGAAACGAAAAGGTCGGGTCTTATGCGATTCGACGTGGATTGACGTATATATAAGACACATTCCTTACCACAAACAGTTTCAGATCCACCCCATCATGGCATACCGCCACGAGGAAACAAACCACCGCCACGACGCGCAGATGGGGTAGTGCATTGCCCCCAAGGTAACAGTTTTGTTCCAGTTGCGCCTGGTGGCGATGTCTCGTTGTCAGTCGGATTTAGACACAGTGCAGTAATGTCAGACAGTATCGTCGACTTACGAAACACTTTTCGAAACTGTGAACGCACTGTTAATGCTAAAACCGGGAAAACGCCAAAGTGGCTTAGTGACTGCAGGCTATTCTTATTCAGTCGTCTAAACGAGAGACTAACACAAGTAATGCTACATTATTTTTCTAGTCACGAGAACGGACAGGTTAAGCCGAAAACACTCAGTGAAGCAAATTTCGTTGAAAAGGCTGCGTCGTAAGACAACGCACTATGTCCAATCAAAGCGTACCTAAAAGTCACGTGACCAGCCTCGGTCATGTGACTGCGCTTTATGCTGACTGCGGCGTCCAGGGAGGGATGAGCAGGATTCCGCTCGGCATCTTGAGACAGATCCGAAACGAATATAGCGATACCCTGATTTCTAAATAAAATCGCTTCCGTCATCTGTTCTCTTCTTTAGCTTGTGAAACAAAAGGCCCTTATTGACGTCCTACAGCCCGACGGTTCTAGTTGTTGATCACGTTCCAGCCTCTCTGAAAGCTCTGACGTCATTGAGAGCCTCGATGAAAAAACTATAGCTTGTTTTGTTCGCCGTAGAGTAAAATGATTTCTTGCAAAAGGAATACCGACACAAATTGTAAGCATGCACATGGGAAGTGGAGGTGGCAAATATCACATAAGGGATTCAGTAGGAAAGTAATATATTATATCCATAGAAAACACCAGTCCCAAAATATCTTGGGCAATGTTCCGGTCGGTCAGCATGTCACAAGAAGGCACGGTCCTTACTGAGTGAAACGACGAAGCTTGGTCCACCAATAGCACACTAGGAGACCGACATACGAACCTTTTTCTCTCCACCTGTGGGACTTCTAGCCTACCAGACACAGCGTGTCGGGAGTCGAAGGGAAACTCCTCACGTCATCAGAAACATCCCTCAGTCGCGACCCGTCTGCCGACTGCGGCCTGACGCATGGCCAGAGAGGGGCTGCGGTCACCGACGGGCAGGGTCGCCGCTCTCATCCTCCTCTGTACCGAGGATTCAGCTGAAACCCACCGTCCGGAATGTGAGCCCAGCCCGTGGCCGGAGCAGTCGGGCAAGCAGCGATCTGCCCAGAACGGGTCTTGGACGGCCCCGATCTGCCCAGGACGGCGCTCGGACGGCCCCGATCTGCCCAGGACGGCGCTCGGACGGCCGCGATCTGCCCAGAACGGGTCTTGGACGGCCCCGATCTGCTCAGGACGGCGCTCGGACGGCCGCGATCTGCCCGGGATGGACGCCGCGCCGCCGCCGCCCTCGGAGCGGGACCAGGAACAAAGCCGGCCGGCGGGCGCGCGGAGCCGGAGATCCGGCGAAGATGCACGCGGCATCCGACGGCCGGCGGCGGCCGGCGGCGGCTGTGACGAACGGGCTGCCAGGGCCCGATCCACCCGCGCCCGGAACACGGTCCGGACCGACGCCCAGCTGCGCGCGGTGCCGGACTGGCAACGAGGGCAGAGCCGTGAGCCCGGACGTATCGTGAGACGCGACGATCTCGTGCGTTACCGTTGTGGTCGTTCCAAACGACTGTTTCGTGTTGGATGCACGTCGAATTCGACGGAGCTGGCCGACTGGCGGAGCGAACGCCAAAAAGTCTCCGAGCTTGTCGGTTTCTAAAACGAAGCAGGCCCTGGCTTCTTGTAGTTGGCGCTTTTGGCGGTGTTTAAATTACGGCCTGACTGAAAAAGGCTATCCTAATTGGACTTCGGTTTCGGTAAAAGTTTGGCTTCTTTGAAGTTAAGTTTCGAGTGAGATCTTTCGTTAAGTGAAAAGAGCGTTGCAAACTTTTTCGATGTAGACAGACAAACAAGCTCTCAAGTAGAGCGATTGTGTTGCAGCATCACCAGAATTGGTGATGATGCATTTCCATTTCCCGAGACCTGTTCCAAGCTAGAGCAGTAAGCACACAGTGATCAGAATTAATGTCACCGTATCTCAATGGTCGCGGATGACGCTTGACACGTCATTGATATGCCGCTTTACTCTGGCGTTCGACTTCAAAGATCTCAGCAATGGCCCTCGGTACGTCCATTTAACTTTAACAAACGTGTTTACACAGGCGAGCCCGGCCGAATTCACCGGAAATTAGCACAGCGCCAACGACGACGCGTCAACATGGCCTCACCTCTTCATTCGGCCGTTCCAAGTCGCGAAGCCCATCCAAAACTTGTGTACCACTCTCGTCAAACGTGTTTTGGCGTCGAAAATTGGATATTCTAACCGCATAGCAACTGCGGAAATCACGTCTTGCATACATTTCCCTGTTTGGAGCGATGCTGTGGAGCCCCGGAGGCGTTTGAATGGTTTGTGTGCGGGGAAGTTTGCGACTTGTGATGGTGACCACTCGTTCGAATAAACACATTTCGGGTTCGAATGAAAACTTTGCTACCGACGTGAACAAATGAAGACAACGTTAGCATTTTCCAAGGCTGTTATATCGAATTGAAGCCAATGCCGATTATGAGGACATTTTCTTTCTTGAGCTGCCATTTGCTATTGCTATTTCCATATTCCTCTGAGCGTTCCCCTACCCTTCAGTTAACCGCTTGTTCCTTTGTTCCCTTTCTGTTTTTCTTCTGACAAACACGTCAAAGTCGTCTCTCCATAGGCCACGCTATTCGTTACATTCTGCGAAGGCTCAGCTGGAAGCCGTAAATATAATTTCAGCACATTTCTCCGTCAGCTGCCCCGTCAGCCTTTCGTTGACCGCCTGAAAGGGGTAATCTCTACGCTCCGCCATGGCTGGCTGTGCGAAACGCCCATGCCTCCTCTGATCCCCGGAACGCGCCCGGCGACAAGGCGAGATGACTGTGCCCGGCGAGGCGGCTGTACCCGGCGAGGCGGCTGTACCAGCCTTGATGCCCGGAGTCCGCCAGACGAGTCGGCGAGGCGGCTGTACCAGCTCTGATCCCCGGAGCCCGCCAGGCGAGGCGGCGGCCGCGCGCGCGAGAGCCGCCGGCGCGCCACTGTTCGTCTTCATTATGTCGGCTCGCCGGGGCCGTTTGTCGCCCGTATTATGAGCACGGCGACAGGCTGCCTAAAACCGCCGCCCCCGGCCGCCCCTGGACAACAAGGCAATCGGAATAATCTCGGGGCCGACCGGGGCGGGCTTTGTCGCAGAATTCGATAGGGATCTACGGCGCAGGTTCCGACCACGCGCCCGGCTCACCGTTGGAATGGAAGCCGGAAGAGGCGGGATTCTCAGCTGAGGGGTTCCAAGGGCAGACAGTGCAGATGAGCCATGCTTATGCTTGGAATGGACATGTCTTTTGAAATGCTATCTCGAGCAACGTGGTTACCGCACGACAGCATCCTACAAAATGGCATTGTAAGGAAGAAAGAGCTTAGAGCATCATGATCATCGACATCTCGGTGTTTGAAACATTGACATTATTGAGATTGAGACTGAGACTGAGATTGTATATTCAGGCACATACATCGATCTGCAGCTATTCTGTGCTGTAGTTAGATAACTGTTAGCAACTGAGAGGACGGTTAACTGTCCAACACACGACAGACGACGTGTACACAGCAGCATATTCCTTTTTAACCACGAGCGTCGTGTATTTCTGCCAACCAGCCCCACATATCCCAGTACAGCAAAGCGAACCACATCATCTCGCCGCTCTTGAGCTCCTAATTCCACACTGAGAACTCACGAACACCTCGAGTCGGGCTGACATCCTCGGCCTCCACGCCAGCGGCGGCGTCCCTCCGTTCCCGGCGGGCCGGACCGCCCGCCGCAGCGGCCGGCTCTGCCGCCGCGCCGCGCGCGCCGCGACAGGTTTCAAACGCCGCTGTTGCTTCGGCTGCGGCCAGTATTGATTCCGGCCGCGACCTACCTCAACAGGAGACGCGCGCCCCCGCGCCGGCCGGTCGACGCGAATGCCGACGCCGACAGGCCGGCAGACGCGCCGGCAGAGACGGCGGCAGAACTGGGCGCGACAGAGCGGCGGACGCTGTGACTGGGGCCGGCTGGTGAGCCGGCCTGGCGGCCGGCGGTGAAATTCCAGCACTTCGCTGTCGGGCGATTCCTCAGCTCGCTCGGGACTTACCTTTTCGGCGGCGGAAAAGATGGGAGACCCAGACATGTCAACATCTTGAGTTTTAGCTCAATGAACATCGCGACCAGTGCATTTGCAATACCAAAAATGTTATGAAGCGCATATTCTGAAATCGTCTTTTTTGTCATGCGCCCCGACACTGCTCTTAAAACGAACATAGCTCAATGAGCATAGGGACCGGTGCATTCGCAAAATGAAGTGTCTTGAACAAATAAAGAGATGTCAGTTCGTGTATTTTGACATCACAGATCTGCAGATTTATTGCCAACCAGCAATGTGCGTGAAGAAAAGGACCACATGAATCAAAACTATCTTGGCACCGACAAGGACCGTACATGTCTTCATTGAGCTCTACAGAGTATGGAAAAGAGATGTCTGATTAGTATTCATACGTTAAATGCACCAGGAGAGAAATCGATTATGAGAAAGACCAAGGTCTTCTTGCTGCACAAGCCACCATGTACCCATTTCACTGAGAGTACCCATCAGGGAGGGCAAAGCACGTTCATGCTCGCCACGAGTTTCCTCACACTGCTGTGGACCGATGCCGTTCCAGCTCGTTCTTTATGCATCGTCTTTGCGAGCAGCGGGTGCGGCGACGCTGCCGTGCGTGATCTCAGGTCACTCTCTCCGACGCTGGGCGCTGGAGACGGCTGGGGTCAGTTCTGGTCATGGAAGCCGTCAGGAGGAGGAGCCAGAATAAAGCGGAGCCGATAGATGTCGCACGCCCAGAGAGCTCCCTCGTTGCGAGCTGACGTACCGGAAGATCTAATTTGATGTAACCATAGGACCAGGTGTGCTGAGGCCCATGCACTTACCGCGAGGAGGGACTGGTTGACGCTCTCTTAGCTTGCTGAAACTGACAGCACCTTTGGTAACGACAACCTGATGTAGTGCCGGAAAATAGAAGAGTGCAATGCGGGGAAAAATGTGCGATCATACGGCAATAAGACGCACTAAATTAGACTAGGAAGACGGTCAACACCCCATTTATATTCGATGGAAACTGCTGAGCGCACTGCCACATCTGCCACAACTGCCACATCTGCCACATCTACCACATCTGCAAGGGCAGTGTACTCAGCAAAAAAATCCCAGATAAAAGCAATTCTAAGATAATCTGAATCTGGATCTCAATCCTAGTCCAAGATATAAGCAAACTGAAGCAAGTCATGCCTTCGTGCGTAGGTATTTGGCGGGTCGACAGTTTTGTTCGGTACGAAACAATCAGTTCCGCTGAAATGCTGCAATCTGCCTAAGCATTCATGACTCAAAATATGCCATAAGCTCCTGCACGGCCCAGGGCCGCCCCGAAGCCAGCCACCAGAAGCGACGTCATGCAGTCTCAAACAAACGTCGCTCTCGAAAGTCTGCTGGCAAATGTAAGTTCCGGTGCCAATAAGTCGGCGAGCTACAATGTGTTTCCTGTTTCTGTTTCGTGGGATCATTTCCGACATTTTTAAACGAATTCTCGCCAGCAGTCTTATTGGTATCGCAAGTCGATATTTGGCAGCCACAATTGAAGTCAAATGATTTTTAACCATCTGAAAAAACGTCAAACAACGTTTTGTTTGAAAGGCCACGGAGCATAAAGTTTCACAGTTAGAGGCACCACATAAGAAGCATAAAACCCATTGAAACCTTAAAGATCTAATGGTACCTTTTATTGTTATTTCCGGTCGATGAAAGAGGCCAAGTCAGGTCAAATCCCGCGTCAAATCATTACACTCGATCATTACCGCCATTTTTGCACCATATTTGTGAAAACAGAAGAGGCTGAATGACAAGCAGAAAAAGGGCTACAAGAATTGTCGATGTTTACATTCTGTGTTCGAAATCCAGTGAAATGACAGATCGCAGAGGGAACCGACTTTCTTGACTCTTCCTGCAACAATTTCAAGAGATATTCGCCAGGCTAAAAAAATGGGTGGTTTCAAGTCTTCTGAAGAAATGTCAAAGACATTCTCATGAATACGCAGCTAACCACATGTCAAATAAGCACCCCCAAATAAATGTTTTAAACAAAGCATCCTGAAAAAGTGGCTCTGACCGTCTTGCGCCACCATGTCACGCTCCTCCACTGAGAAGTTCCCAGTCCAATGCCCCCGCGCCCGTTCCTTCTGGGCGGTCCGCGGTTTCCGGGCTCCCCGCAATTACACGTCGGCTCCTATTGGTGTCCTGTCTCGTTTCTCCCGGCAAGTGTTCCGTGTGACTCGGTTCCCGTCTCCCCCGTCCGCCGCGGCGAACGGCTGGCCGGCGGATGGCGGCAAACGCCGGCGACCTGTGTTATTACAAGCCGGGGTGGCGTCCGCGATAGGGTGAACCGTTAACCGGAATTCATCTCCTTATCCCGCCGCGCACAATGCCCGCCGTCCGAGGGCGGCCAAATCTAATTTCCCTTTATGGCCGGCCCGAACTTTGAGGACCGGCCGCGCCCCGCCCGGCGAGGGGCGGCCTCCGTTTTTAATCATTTCTGTCGTTCCGGTCGCCGTTCGCGTTATTGAAGACGCCGGGCGACAGAACCGCGCCGTCCGGTGTCGTTATGGACGGCTTTTTCGCCGCGGAACCGCCACTTCGGCGAGAATTGAAATCGGCGAGTGCGGAGCGAACGCCCCGAGAAAAAAAACTTTTGTCCAACCAGGCCGTCTCAGTCAGGCGCCGAGTGACATTCTCGGGTTCGGCTCAAATGCTAGACTAGCGAAACCATTACCAGCTACTCAGTTATCGCCTTTCACCAGGCTAACAGGCGATTAATATTACCATACCAATGGAAGGACTGCATCAGACACGCTGCGCCTTGCGCGACCTGCGACGACCGACAGCAAAGTACGCCTTCAGTTCAATCAAACGGAGAAGCAGGCGAGCGAGATCCGGCTCTCATGGACTTCGTGACTGCGTTCTCCGACTGCGCAGTCGTCGCTCTTAGGCTGGGAAGGTTTGCAGTGACCCCGGCGCGAACGACTGCTGCACTTGGCCCTCGACTTCCTGTTCCCTCTGTTTATTTCCTTTTTTGTTGAGCTTCTGTTCTAAAGCGTCTTGCATCTGCCACGGACAGTGATATACATTTCTGTTGGGAGCGAATATGTTGTGCAACATACGACGTCCGACGTCCAACATTGGGCCCATACTGCTATCGAAATCGGAACTGGTAAAAAACACATACAAACACAGGCATTCCCTATTGCAGAACATGGGCTAAAAAAAAAACAGAAAAAACACTGTAGATAGTTGTCAGTGACAATATGATGATCCATCGCAATTAAAACTCTAGTAATGATCACTTATACATCCTTCACGGATTGCCGTTAACGCTGCGAGGATGTGAGAGTGCTGTCGTATACCTTTTCGGCGGCGTGCACGCATGGTTTTACGTCCAGTTTTTTTTTCAGCCTAGGCGGGACCTGACTGACCTCGCGCCCGGACACAGCTAAGCCGTCAACTTAAAGCCGTTTTGCGAAAGCCGCCCTCAGTGACACTGGACTCGGATGGCCTATGCTCGGACAACGATACCAGCCTGGGGCTGGTTTGATTTCGAAAGACGCTGGCCAAAACGAGTTTGAATGAATCGTGCCGAGTACCTCATGGGTCTAAGAAATTAACTGATCTCCCACTGGGCTCTTCAGCACTTTTAGGACGAAAACCATTCGTGACAACCAGGTTCACTTTGACTTCGTGCAGTGCGGTAACGGTGGAGCAAAACCAGTCGATAGCTGGCCATGCTAAGGGCTGCGCGCCAAAGGGCCAGAAATCACCGAGGTTTCTTCCAGCTTAATAATCTGGCTTTCCGTATATAGGAGTACATGGCACATCTCATTGCTTCTACTGGCGTTAGAGCAAATCCAAAACGTTTCGTAATTTGGCTGAAGGCATTGATAACATCTAACACTGTTCATTTTTTCCAGCTTTCTTCGGTAGGTGCCCTCACAATGAAAACCAGTTTTGTCCGGGCTGCGAGCGGCGTTGCTTAACTCCTCCGTCCCAGTTCCAGAGGTATAAAACGACGAGCCTGCGCGCCCACCACATCACACAGATCCAGCTTCAGAGCGAACGGGGCCAGCCACTCCATCCCGACAATGAAGACGTCCACTCTTGTCGCCGTCTTTTGCCTGGTAAGGTGGAGCTGGAAAGTCTAGGCAGGCTGAACACCAGCGAAGTCCGACCGGTCAACAGACAGACGAACAGAGCGACGCCCGGACGGACAGAAAATCGCCTGACTGACTGACTGGCAGACCCGCTGACTACAGCTGGGTGGCCGCATGACCGACTTCCCGACTCGCTGACCGACTAGCTAGGGGACTGCCCGGATGACTCGCCGACTGGCTGAATAACTCGCTTACTAACTGATTGACTGAGTGATTAACTAGCTGAGCGACTGAGACCGGCTGGTAGTCGAATGACCGATGCTTCGTCCTGGTTGTCACCCATTGCCATCCTTACAAACGTTGAAGTTAGGCATTACGTCATGGAGATTACTGCTTGAGGGCACTGCCAATGCCAGTTTCTTTTCTCCTAAAAATCCTCTTCGGAAAAACTTAATAAAAGCGTCAAATGGCTCCGTGGTAAAGCTTCCACTTGAATAACAAGTTTTGCACAATCATTGGATAATTACTGGATTGTGTCAGGTCTGTTTTTTTATCATAAAAGGAGAGACGAAGTGCTGTGTGTTACACAAATCAGTGCATAACAATTTTTACGCATCCCAGGGAAGTTCCTTTGAATCACAAAGGAGCTGTGTTGAATTTCGTGCAGCGAGCCGATATGAGAGAGCTGATAAGAAAGTTACCGTATGGTGGCAAAATTCCTACATCTTTGCTATCGGTTCTTTGACACAACACTCCGCCGACTAACCAGCTGCTCTGATCGTCCTCAGCTGCTAGCTGCCTGCCTGAGCAGCTGCTCGGCCGCCAAAGCCGCCAAGAAAGAGGCCGACACCGGCAGGGTCGGGCGTTTCCTGTTCAACCTGTTTAAGCCGAGGAGGCGCGTCATCCACGTGGTCCACAAGTACCCGAAATATCAGTCCGACTACCATGGCCAGGACTACGGATACGGCGACAACGGCCACCACGACACCAGCGACTACTACCACGACAACGGTCACCACGACACCAGCGACTACTACCACGACAACGGCCACTATGACCACGGCTACTATGACCAGGGCTACTATGACCACGGCAACGGAGATGGCGGGCACCACTACGACGGAAGGCACTACGGAGACTACTGAGGGCACTACACGATAGTGGCCGGTCGTGTCCCAGCGAGCTGGTGCTTTCGGTTGCGACAGAATGGCATGAGGGTGAATGCAAATGTCACATTAGCTGAACTCAGATGGAGGAAACATTTTCGCAACGCGCTGTGGTTCCATCCAGTCCATTATTGTGTTCGAGCGGAGTTCGTTGTGACAAAGCAGTGGAAAGTGTTCATAAGCCTTCGATGCATGCGTTGCTAAAGTTATTGCCTCGCGTCATTCACATACTGCATACCTCGCTTCATTTACGTGCTATATAAATAAAGTGTGACGGGAACCTGCTGTTTCATTACAACCTCCAGACTTCCAGACAGCCAGTTGACGACACTCACCACTGAAAACGACTGACAGTCTTGGCTGAGGAGCTTCCGTAAACCGCTGACGTGGGATGGTTTTGAGCAAACGATTTTCCTGCCTCAAGGACACGACCATCTCAGCCCAGGGGTGTAGCCAAGGGAGAGGGACGGGGGCCGTGCCTTCCTGGAGCCGAGCAGTCTGCACTAGATATTAAGCGATTTCGCAGGAATGAGGAATAGCGGTAAAATATATGATACAACAGCAATCATCATCTGTTTTTCCAGCACGTGAAATATGACGCCAATTTTACCGCACTTTTACTTTTTTCCTATAAAGTTTGTCATATGTCATTGACATCTGACAGAATTTGACATTTTCCCCTCCCCCAGAAAAATTCTGGCGAAGTTCCGTCTCAGCCGGACATAGGTGCTGCAGGACCACGCCACGACTGCATTAAAAGCCGCCAGGTGTCAACGGCGGTAGCTCACAGATCTTTTGTTCACGGCGGTAACATTCGTTTTAGCATTTGTCATTGGTGTAAAAAAGACGTTTGATATCTCTTGGAGATGAATGGATAGGATTTTCGCATGAGCCCAGCAACAATGCTGTTGATATCCAATATCATGGCTGAACCAGGAGACAGTTAGATGGCGATGAATCGCGACAGGTGAATAATTGGTCTAGACCGAGGGGTTCATAGGCGCAGACACAGATTCCAAACGCCAGCGATCAGTTGCACAAACTGCCATGGATGAGAGTACAACGCTACCAGTTTTCAACGACGATGACCGTGTTGCAAGGCATACGGTCGAAGCATTTAGCTCAGGGGACGATAGCGAGTCGCGAAATTAACATAAACCGACAGGACGATGTTTACCGCGGACAATGGAATTTATGAGCAAACACGTTTCCTGGTCCACAACGAGGGTCATCTCAACTAGACGAAAGTGTCGCCAGACAGCGCCAGGCTGCCGTAAATGTTTGCAGCCGCCAGATGTCATAGACTGTTCGGTGGCAAAGTGAGGGTGTGTGAGAGACCTTCACTTGACCTAAGTGCCTCATTGTTTCTCCCCCCGTAGTAAATTAGTGACTCCTTATGCGGCTCAAGGTCCACGTGGCTAAAAGTGCATTATCGGTAGTTCTACTGGATTTTAACCCTATTCCCGTGCCCAGAATGCTAGGGCAGATTCCCCTATGGGTGGGGATTTTTCTGGCCCTGAGACCTCGAGGACCACCCGTTCGATTTCATCGAAACAAACGACGATCGATTTGCTGTGACGTAAACTACATGTTTATGTAAAGAAACTTTCAAAATCTTGAAAGGGGTGGATACAGGGAAAAAACCGGGCCTTGTGAACTGACCAAGGATCAACAAAATATTTTTGCATATTTGTCCAATAATTTGCGCATGAGCTTAAGTTAAGTGGTGGGTTCTATCTTAGAAAGTCTATTTTTGGCAGACATTTTCTTTTATCTTCATCAGGGCCAAAATATCTTTGGGTTCCCACAAGAACTTGACCTGGCTTCGCCTCTAACAAAAAAAAATTATGAGGATTTGGCGTGATACGTAGAAGCAGTAGGCAGGAAAAGTCAGTAAGTTTTGTGGAGCTGCTCCGTAAACCCCGTAAATATCGAACAAAAAACTGGGGGGAGGGCTTCTGAAACCCCTCGTAGGGTTAATAAGAAAGAATGAGTGTTACCAGTAAATATGTTACCGTCGTAGAGGGAATCACAGACTAGTTGCCATTTAGTTTATGCTTAACCCTTCTCCCGCAGCCATAGCGCTAGGGCGCATTTCCGTATTGGGAGGGGGGCATTTTCCCCCCCTGAAATTTCAAGAACTGCCCGTCCGATTCCATTGTGACAAATTATAGTCGATTCGCCATGATGTAAGCTATAATTTGTGGGGAGAATTTACGAAGTCTTGAAAGGGAGGATACAGAAGGCAGACAAGTCAGACGGTGGTATTTTTTACTTGTTATAACTCTGTTATTTAAGGAACGTTTTTTAAGTAACTTGCATGGATCGAGAGCTAACCCTTGATACATCCTTATTGTCCCATACTTTGGAATTTTGAGGTAATTCACAGGCATTCATAAGGCTTGGAAAATGGGAAATGTTTTCTTTTAACTGAAGTGACATGAGATTAAAAAATGGTTTTAGCTTTTGCTAAGACGGCGCCAAGGAAATAAAAGGAGGAATTGTCATGTTCAGGTCTTTATCAGGTCATCTTAAGGCCTTAGACCTTAAATTATCTCTTATGGCCTTAGAGTCACATGGAATGACTTTGAATTCATTTCTTGGTGTTTCGCAGCCAATCATCTGAACTGACTATTTCTTAAAGTATAGTAAAGTCTAGTAAAGTAAAGGTATCTCAGAAATGCCCCAGGAGGAGGGGCGTTAAACGCCCCATCAGTCAATGGCGAGTCAAACACTTCATTTTGGAAGCCAGTTTTCTTTCACCTTCAGCAGTGCCAAAAATGGCCGGAGGTGTTTCTTTAAAACGTGGCCTCGCTCCGCCCCGGAGCGAAATAAAATTGTGAAAATTGGTCATAACACGCGAAAAGAATAGGTAGCAAAAGTCACTAAGTTTCATGAAGCATGCCTGAAAACCGTGGAAATAGCGAGTAAAAAACAGAGGAGGAACTTCTAAAGTCCCTACCCCATACGGGAATACGGCGAAGACATCAGACGGCGTACAATGTTGCAATGTAGAATATGTAACTAAGACGCGATATTTGTCAAACGATGATGAAAAATGTAAAGCATGGTTGACGAAACGCTCACTGTACGTCTAGGCGGAAAAGCCCATGTCCCTGTTTGGTATTGCAAAACCAACTGTGCCTTCTGACGACGTGATCCGACAGAACAACGCTAACAAATACTAATAACAGAGCTTGCCCGCTTTATTCAAGTTACGAAACTGGCGGCAGAAACCGCATGATGTTGCGCTACAGGCGGCTCGGAGCGGCGCGGCCGGAGACTGCTCGGCGACCCCCGCTGACGTCATCGCGGAGTACGCGTCTCTCCGTGGCGCGACTGTGGCGTGCCGTGTTTGTTTCCATTCTTCAAGGCCGATACATATGGAAAGATGGTGGTGGGACGCCGGTCAGGTTGGAACAGGAATGTGCACGAAGAGACGGAGCGGCGACCGAACTCGTGCGGCTCTCGGTTTTTTCGTCCGACCTTCCGCCTCAGAAGTTTGTGTTTGCCCGCATCGCCCTTTTAAGTGTTTGGCACCCGCGTCCAATGGAATCAAATCAAACTGTCATGTATGACACGATCATGTATGACACAGATCATGTAGGACACAGATCGTCATATTATACAACGTATCATATGAGATCGCGGGGCATAAGTAATTTGTCTTAGGCCGCACCGCTTCGGCATTTCTATTAGATGCCTGCGGCCACAGACTGTAAAATTCCGACGTCATGGTACGACAGCAACAGCTCGTTTTCACAGGCATCTACTGATCCTTAACTATCCCACGCCACATCTGCATCTTTCGTGATAACCCCTTTGCGCCAGCATCATCCCATCCTTCAATGCCTGGCCCCAGTGATTTCGTCGTCACCGCCCTCCCCGTAGCATCTGCGGGCTGACACCCTGCGAGCTATAGCCGCGGGCGGGTCGGGACGGGTCTGCTCGCTGGGGTGGGCCCGCTGGTCGCTGGGCCGCAGCTAACCACATCAGCAGCCGGCGGATCTCCCGAGCCAACAGCAGAGTTCGGGGAATCCCGGCGACACGACTGATGCAATTACGCAGCGCTCGACGATCTGCGAGGCTGCACCCAGCGCGCGGACCACTCTTGGCGAACAATGGCAAATAATGTAATATCTTTTCATTGCGAACAAGACCATATATCCTTCGGCGACTTCAGACGATTTCCGCGTTCCGTGTTCTCACTCACATTCCTCTTCAAACCTGTCTGAAGCCCTTCCGGTGCTACTCATCGCCCACACACACACACGCACACACACACACACACACACACACACACACACACACATATATATATATATATATATATATATATATATATATATATTATGCAATACACACACACACACACACACACACACACATATATATATATATATATATATATATATATATATATATATATATATAATGCAAATACTGATGTAGATTACAACGTGTAATCTTCATCAATATATATATATATATATATATATATATATATATATATATATATATATATATATATATATTTATGAAGATTACACGTTCGGGATATGACAAGCTGAACAGCGACTGAACAGCTTCAGAGCACGTGTAAAAGTTCCTGTAGTCGTTCAACGGGACGCGCAGGGCATGACAGAATGTCAGCAAGGGTTGCGGCGAGCAATGCACGCGTCAGACTAGCAAATCGAAAAAAACTGATGAACTCTGGGCAGGCCTGGTGGGTGCTTCACCTCGTGGGACAAGAACTCGAATTTTCGCGCGCCTGCCAAGCTGCGATTTCGTCATCAAACAAATCCCAGTCTTCGAAGGCAGGTCCAAGGATGAGGGGTGACTTATCTTTCGTCACTCTGGCAAACGCGGAGCGGAGGCGAGTACGTGAAAGCCACACGAGACGCACCACGCCGCTTACGCATCCGGGGAAAAATATCCATCCCATGGCTTTCCGGGAGCACTCAGTTCGCCGTGAGCATTATTCCGACTATTACCGCCGCGGGCCGCTGCAATTCTGCTCCTATTTTATTCGCTAACAATACGAAACAGGATCAGGGCATCGGAGACGTGCGGGGCCGCCCCGTCGGAATCGACGCGCCGCGTCGCACCATCTGCGGCCCAGCTCCAGAACGCACGGCGCCGCGGCTCCGGCCGCAGGGGCGAACTGACAGGCCGAAAATTATCAATCTTCTCGTGTACGCAAGGCCTGCATAATTACTTAATGCAGTCGGATTAGTCCCATTGATTCGCAGCTCGCGCGGCCGAAATTATCGGCGACTCATTTTGGCGCAGGCCGCCCCGACTGCGCTTTTTGAGTGGATTTATTAAGACTGGCCCTAACAAGGGACGATGACGTTGGTCTACGAAATGCAATTGTCCGTTTCCTCCAGCAGCGGCCAAGCGTCTTGCATGGCTCGAGCTCTGCCGCAAGCGGTCGCTCATTGCGGGAAAGTCATCGGCCGGAGCGGTCCGCGCAGTGGCGATCTCCAACGACCGGCGAGGGCCCGTGCCTGCCCTTCTCAGGTTGCCGGGACAATCCCCGCCTCAGCGGCCGGCCGCCTCTATCGCATTACCCGCTATCGCATTACGCGCCGCTAATAGGAGGCATCGGCCGCGCGGCTCGAGCAAACCTGCGCGGGGAAATCTAATTCCGCGCCGCTTGGTCTGCCCGGCCGCGTGATCAGCGCACTGTGGCGTCCGCTGTCGCCGGCGCGGCGCCGGCGGTCGGACGGGTCGCGACCGGCAGCGGCTCCCGCCGAAACGTCGCCGCCGGCGAGTCAGCAGGTCGGATCGCAAGCGTTCGAGGACACGCCGCCGCCCGGGAGACCGCCGGGACGGCTCGGCGCGTGGCGGGTGCAGGGGAGGCCCCGGGGCACAGTCCGACCCTGATGACGTCACTGAGGGCGGCGGGAGCTCGGCTCGGTGTCGGAGAGGACGGGAGCCGCGACGAGGTGACCTTCCGGGCGACGCTGGTGATCAGGCAAAACGACTGTCAAACACGCGCGAGGAGTACATGAAGTGGACAGACTTTCGTACACGGCCGTCGACTTCCGCGTCGATTTGGGCAAGTTTTCTTCCACGACAGACTGGGTTAAGGGAAAGCAAGGGAACGCAGAAGGAGTTTAACGTGTTTGTTTTCCGTGTACGTTGCAGCCCTAATCCGCGGATTCAGTACCAACAGAGGTAAGCTCCCGTGTCATTCTGCTTGTTTATTTTCTTATATGCTTAAGCTATTGGGGCGAGGGGAAGGGGAATGAGTTCGTTGGTCTCCGTTCCTGCAGTGGTGGGAGGTAAATAAAATCAAGATGGCAGTTTGTAAAAACTATGTTGTTCGACAATCTTTTCAATAAAAACCGCCTGCAAATGTTCGTGATAATTCGGATCAGTTTAGTGCTCATCATCTGAACGTAACTTATCCGATCAGAAATTCTCCATGCAGTAGGGAGTGCTATTTACGTGACTTCCGCAAATTTCAACTGTCACCGCATCCATCATTAAAATTGCAATGTCATCCGTAGGCATGCTTTTGGTCCTTGTTCCTTGCAACGGGTGTCTACATGACGTGTTTCTGTTTTCCATTCACGGTAGTTTGGTGGATGCTTCACTTAGACTCAGTTGCATTCACTTTCTCCTTTGATGTCGCGGCAACAAGACCAGACGAACTCTGGGGGACTGGCCAATTGCATCTGGGTCAGAAACATTTGTATATTTATGTACGTAATTGCTCCTTTGTTTTTCTCTACGATAAACCCTCCGTGCCCGTGTTACAATATTTAATACCAGGTTCATTTCTGTGATGGTGCCAAGTCTGGCAGTGCCGTCTGATGCTGATGAGATCGATGTCGTGCAATTAGTCCTAATGGACCTTCGCGGATGCAAGGCAAGGAATATAATCCTAGCATAGGGCGAGTTCTGACATGCACATTCTCGCAGTAATCCGCTTTCTCGTCTCGCACCCTTTGGAAGCCGGACCGGTTCAATCCCAAAACTATCTATGAAATCAAATCAAAAGAGATCAAATAGAAAATAAAATCATATCTATCTATTAGACAGAAAAAATCGATCAAAATCAATCAAACTATCATCTATCAAAGAAAAACTATCTCCAGGCTATTTCCGATGGAGCATGGTGTTCCAACAGTGCGTAATAATTAGTACTTTGACAACGCGCCAGGTGGCATTGCACTACGAAGTTATCCTGGAGTCCAACGCCCTCAAACATCGTGCTGTTTGGACCTTGCGTTCTGTGAAAGGAGTTAACTCAGCTGGCTTGAATGGCCCCAGTTGAGAGTAAATTAGTCTGTCAAAACATTACCATTTTAGCCCACCGAGGCCTTTCAAATAAAGTCCTTGTCAGCTAGACGAATTCTTTTTTTAAGGCAGTATGAAAACAACAGATGAAGAGCTTCAAGCTTTCTTCAATAAAGTTTGTAAATTGTGATAGTCCTGTTCTAATATGACTGAGCCAGTAATAGCTTTGGTGGACGGCTGACGAGCGACGCTGATGCGTCTTTAGATGTCCTGGTGTGGTTACGTGTTCTCATCGTCAGGCAGATGTACGCCCTGAAAAGGGGCAGGCCGTGCGTTTGATGCAGACCTCGTTCAAGTAAAGCGGACAAAATGAAGGTGGCCACATCAGATTGCTTGTAAACATCCTGTCATTTGAATCTTACCGTTAGGCTAGTTTTGTTTTTCAGATTGAAATGATATTTGGTACGCGTGGCTGCATTATAACGGCTAACATTCGCTGCGTTATAACGGCACCGGTTTGAAATGAATGAGGCTCAGGCGTAAAGACTGCAAGCTGAGCTCTGATAATTACCACATTATATCTGGCGCAAGGGACAATATTGTAACGTTCCGCCTCAATTTCGTGGTGCGATAAACCGCAGTATTACAGCGATCAGCCCTTTCGCTGGTGCACTTAAACCGCATAATGAGCCGTGCTACATAAGTCATGAAGCGAAAAGTGCCAAGTTTTTGCCAGCAACGCGCCCGAGTTTTTGTTGGTCGGCCTGATTTCCACGAGTTTTTAGTTGCAGTGTTCCGGCGAAGCGCCAGCAAAAGCGCAAACAGACCCATCATTGGGGCGAGCGTAGGTGGCAAGCCCTCACACTACCTATGACAAAGAGTCTGCCGTGAAATTTGCTTCCATGCGACCCATAAACCTGTTTTGCCTGAAAATTTCCAGTGGTAGCAATGATAAATTCCACCCTTTTTAATCAAAGGCATGCTTTGATTTGGGAAGTTGGTTTTGGAAGCCTACCACATCCCCTGTTGCATGAAGGTGGTGATAGTGAGTACCTATCACGCATCATGTGAGAACGGAAAACATTCCGATTAAAACCGTGCTGTCTTTAAGAATCTTAATAGCTTATGCTGCTTTGGTATTTCGAAAACAAGAACAAAACTTACAAAGAACGAAAAACCCGATGAGGAGTAGAATATGACTGAAAACGAAAGCTAATAATCTTCTGGAGATGGAATATGAAAGTATGAACGACAAGTAAACGTAACAGACAACCTCGCGCAGCAAAAAGTGTGCAGACCATAATCACTGCCAGAACAGTTCCTGCAAAGAAGACGATAGTCATTGTTTGCACCAGTTTTGCTGAATTTCCATTTTCTGCCGCAGACAGCCTGCCGCTGGAATCCGCTCCCGTCCCGGCGCGGGATTCGCCGATGAGCGCCAAT
Source organism: Capitulum mitella (assembly GCA_030062745.1). NCBI lineage: Eukaryota > Metazoa > Arthropoda > Thecostraca > Pollicipedomorpha > Pollicipedidae > Capitulum > Capitulum mitella. The sequence continues at coordinate 23,632,186 of CP099850.1, read as the reverse complement.
GAGCGGCGCGGCGAACATGAGACGAGCCGCCGCCGCTCCCCGAGCCCGTCAGCGCGAGATTAGCCCATCCGTTTCAGCCATCGGCGGCGACGGCGCGGCTTCGATTCGCCGTTTAGATACGGCGGGCCGTTTACTCCGCTTTTTTCCCCGGGCGGGCCGTGACAAAGCCGGCCGAGTTCGTCTTCCGCAATTGGCCTGTTTTCAATGGGGAGGCCCGCGGCTCGCTCGCGCGGCGGAGATGTATGCATGCGTGAGGGCTAGACGGCTCCGGTCGAGAATCCGCAGACGCCAGCTCCAGACGAAAAATCACCGACGGCACCGTTTCCGGCCAGAAGGCGATTGCTTTCAGACTCAAAACAAGTTGCGGCTAACGACGTACCGAGGAGGGTGAAATTCCAAAAGGCAGAAGGATGTTTAATTTAAAAAGGACGTCCAGCTGCATAGGCTTGTGCTTGAGTGCGTGCACGTCTTTCTTTACACTCTTCGAGCCCGACCGGTCCGCTGGCTGCAAGCCAATCAAGACGTTTTCACCTCATGAAGACCGAACCGCGGACGGTATTTCCCGCCGCTCCGATCGGTACCGATCCAACGCCGGGTCGGGTCGCGGCACGGCTCCGATCCGGGTCCAGATCCTCCTGCCGCGCGGCGGCCGCATTCACGCCTGATTTACCGGGGTCGCCGAAGGTCGCCGGCTCCGTGACCCCTCCACGAGGCCCTAAAACATAATTAGGCTTCCGCCGTCTCAGCCGGCCGGCGATGACGGCTGCCCGAATGGATTTACGGCTCATTTGAAGACGGTAAAGAAGACGTAGGTGCGATGCCGGCGCGCCGGCCGGAGGAGCCGTGTCGACGGATGCCCGCCGGCTGGCGGGGACGACTGTCATGGGCGCGTTCTTCAGCACACTCCACTGAGCCGCCGTCGACGGCGTTTGCCCGCCGAGTTTATCTGCGCTTAACGTCAGGCCGGCGCCGTTGCCGTCGAAGCTCACCGCCTTTTTTGGATCGGCGGTGGGCGGCTGCGGAGCTGCGCGCGACACCATTGAAACATTTCTGGCCCTGTGCGGCAGGCAAACAGACATAAACTAGCACAGTAAGCCCTCCAGGATATTAAGAGACACTGGTCGGGAAGTGCTTATCGCTCGCCGCGTTGTGGCCTGCGGCAATTTTATAGCGCCATCGCTCCGCGATTTTGTCGAGTCAGAGTGCATTTCGACGTGTTCTGTTGATTGCGTTCGGTCGTAAATCGGCCGTCCCTTTTCGCCTTTTGTCGCGAATCGATAAGTTATTCCTCGGAATCATCGGAGCTTTCGCACAAACAAACTCATATAATGTTTACGAGCGCTCATCTGCGGGGCGAACATCGACGACGCTCCCCGGTCGCCGCCGCGCCTATTGAAACCAGCAACGATCGCCGGAAACGGGCCTCCCGCCGAGCAATGTTTTTGTTTTTCCCGGCGTCATTTCCTGCGTTCATTTGGGCGCGAGCGGCTATCGCTGTCCAGATTCTATCGTCGGCGATGGAAGCCCGCGAGCGGAATCGACTATGAGCTTTGTCGCCGGCGGCGCGGACGGCGGACGGGCGGTCTCACTGCTGGGAGGACTGAGCAGGGGCCGGCTCCCTGCGAGGGACTGCCTCCGTGTCCTGCACGGGAGCAGCGGAGTGCTGACATTTTTACAGTAGGAACGGGAAGGGTGGCGAGGGCTGCACTTTTCCTGAATTTCAAATTTAAAGCCACCATCAGAACAACGCCTTACATAAAGTTCCATGGAAAGGGTCGCCTACAAAACGCAACCGATTCCCTCATGATTGTCCTCATGTTCCTTCTTCAGTCATGGAATGAGGATCCTGTCTTCAACTATAGGCTCTTAAAGTAAGAGCTCTTTCTAATTATTTTGCCGTTCGCTTCGTGGCCTTCTGGTTTCTATGAATGTGGAAAATCGACAAGGGCAGCAAAACTGAAAATTGCAAGGTGTTTACTGAAGGTGTTTAAACTGAAAACCGCATTCGTCTACGGTAGCTTTATTTCATGCTAATTCTGATCAAACAACATTCAAAACATTTGCGTGCACTTTTGCTAAGCTTCAGGATAGAAAATATTTGTGTAGACTGATTTTTTAAGTGACCATGAGTGCTATAACCATTAAAAATGGTTTAACAGGGGATGTGGTCCAAAATGAAATAAGAACGTTATCACGGTGCTAAGGGACTGGTAAATGATAGACGCGTTGACAGTTTGTGTTTGTGTCTTTTTCGTATAAGTTGATTCTGGTTTAACTGGGCGAATGGAATTTTCCCTTTACAGAAACTATCGCAAGGAATTCCACGCGCGGAATCCGAGATCATCACCGACGCTATTGCGTGGCAGTAAATATAATCTGGCACGAAGTAAAGTGGATCTTGCACCGGGAAGAAACCGTCCAGCCTGAATTACTGGCCGTCTTATTGGTTCTTGGAACCAACAAGCTCTGATCCTGCTGTTTGTCGTTGTTTTCTAAACAGCTTACGGGGTTCAGGACAGAATGGGGTGGCGACGTCGTATTTCTAGTTTCATCGGTTTGGATTGGTGCAGCCTCCGGCCAAAGCCGACGAGAAATATCGCTAACCAACGTTCTTTCGGGGAGCTTCTTCCCCTGTAACTGCAACAAGCAGCCTGAAGGACAATCTAACTTTACATTGGCCAAGTCTACTTGTAAAAAATGCTCTTTTCTCTTTTATCCTTCAATGGAATTTTGCTATCAAAGCATTAAAAAGAACACCGAAAGGACTAAGTCAAGACTGAATTGGATAAACGCGTGAAGTAAGAAAACGAAATAACCATGTCACGTGCTTCATGTATTTGCATGTTTCGCTTTTTGAAACAGTCTCGTGTTGAAGAAAGAAGTCCTGGCGGGTAAGCATTAAAGACAGTGGCTATTGGGGCTCAACTATACTACAATAGTGATTCAGAGGAATGCAGGGGAGCACGTTTGTGGATGTCTGTGAACTTCATTTTGAAGAAATGGCAAGTGACCCTCCAAACTTGACTAGCAGGCATCCCCTGGCAGTGTGCGTGAATACAATGCAATATAAACAGGACAATACGCTGACACGACGCCAAATGATTTTTACCAAAGCAAGCTAATAACTCCACGCAGCAACACTGTTTAACGATATGAAGTAAGGAGCCTTCAAGTTTAAAGCGCGAGAACATTCTCATGACTACTCGGAATTTCTTTGGTGTTGGCTTAAATGGTTTAAAAAGGCTTAGATGAAGAATCTTGGGCGCATTGGATTTAAGCTTTTATCTCAGTGTTAATACACACCATCTTTTTATCATAGCCTGTTTCCTCGCCAACACGAAACAACCACCACGGCCCGAGTTTCGCAGCCGTTTTCCGTCCGTGAACCCGGGAGCGCTGATGCCTAGCGCATGAGCGCGCGCCTTCCTGTCGAACACTCTGCGACGTCACCCTGCCGTTCGGGTTTCACCCCGACACCGGCGACTCATTAAGACAGCCCATTGCGACGTGTGCAGCACGCAGGGACGGCGCGACGCAGACGCCGCAATTACACGCGTCCTGAAGGTGGGCAGACGCGACGGCGGCGCGACGCAGGCGGGCCGGCGGCGGCCGCGCCCAATTACACCGGCCATTAGAACGGGAAAACGCGCCGCCACCTCCCCATGCGTATTCCGCGGGCTTTAATTTGCATAATTCGCCCGGCGTTGCGCGCTTGAATCTCCTCGTTATGCGCACGGTGTCGCGGGCGGCCCGGCGATGGCGAGCTGGAGGAGCCGGTGCCCGGATCGCGGGGTCTGCCGTCGGCCTGTTCCGCGCCTCCGGGACAGGCGGTTCGCGGTGCAGCCAGGGACGGAGTCCGCGTTCGATGAGCGGGCTGCTTCCCGAGTTACAACCGCCCAGCCATGCGAGCGATGCATTTGTCAAAAGATTTTGACGTTTGAGCAGAGTTTGCAGTTTTGAGATGAATTGTTTACAGAGATCCCTTAACCTGGCTGAGCTACCTAAGAGTATTAATGATTGATTCTAAGGTAAGTTTCCACATAAACGGATAAATCATGCCACGTTTTAAACGAGTGTTATAGATGACGAAAGTAAATGTATTAATTTACGGCACGCCTGTCGAGACAAGGAAAACGTATTTGCGGCTCAGATGCCGTTTTTTTCGACGACATCTTGCTGACATTCTTGCTTCTAATGCTAATTTGCCACCACATTCAAGAGCATTGCCGCCGGAGCTGCTCTGCACAACCACCATATTTCGCCGAGCGTGGACGCGCAGCACGACTGAAACCGTTATTTTTGCCACGTTCCGTGCCACACGTCGCGTGTCACTGTCATCATTTCAACAGCGGCGGTCTGAAGGCGGCCACGGTCCAGGCGCCGGGATCCCTTCCGTGCCGCCTCGGCCTCTTCGTGACGGAATCGCCTCTAAGTGCTCCGCGCCCGTGCAAAAACCCGCGAAAAGCGGCATTGTCGGGCGCCGAATGCGCGGCCGGGGAATGGTACGGTGCGGCCGGCGCGCCGCTCTCTCGCGACAATTTGTCATAGTCGCGTGGGAGTGTTTTTACCCTGCCGCCCCGATTTCTCGGTTTTTATCCACTCGTTTTTCCTCCCGCGGCGCAGCTCTGTCTGGAGCCCGAATTAGACATAAATAGATGACTTTCGACATTCATTTTGACAGATCCAATAACAGTTCATCCCGGCGCGCTTTCCTCTTGAGCTCTATACATCCCCCGCAAAAAGTCCGGCCAAAACACGAGCTGGAAGCTCTGGTCAGAAAAAGCGAGCGGCCGCGGTTTTTAGGTTCGCATGCGGAAGAGGAGGCCGCGCATGACAGATGGCTCCGCGGAATGACAGACGTTTGGGTGCGCTTCGGCGAAAATGATGTGACACGTGCATTTAGCACCGGCTTGACTGAGTGCCTGAGACGCTCCGGGCAACGGCTCCGCGGCAATGGGCGCGGGCGCAGCATCCATCAGACGGTGGACCCTCCCGGCCCTCCGTGTCACAATGTTTGGCAGCTGTGAGGTCGCCCCGAGCGCCCTGAAAGAGCCGAATGGCGCACAGGAGGGCCATCCGTTTTCGCCGTCCGTTTGTTGTCGACAGCCGGCCGGCCGGCGATTCTTATTCGCGTGGCGTTTCAGCGGGGAAGTTCGTCGTTTTGTTCGACGGCCCTCGCGACGGTTTTTCTCGCCGGCAGGGGTTTTCCGTCGTCCGAGCGAGAAGTTTCTTATTGAATCGCCCGGAGACACTTAGACACGGGAAACTTTTGAGCCTTTGACTGGCTTTCAGGCAGCCTTTCGCGCAGGACTGTCACGTAAATGGCTAGAGTAAACATTTTCGGGAGGCTATCCGAACCCTTGCGCCAACCCGGAAGCATCCGTGCTGTTTTTCGGCACACGCTTCAGCTGAGTATGAGCTCGCGGATGGTCTGAGGCTTTTAAGCCTCAGACCGTAAAACTAAAACCGAATTACACTTGTTTGTATTGAAAAGCTAAGTTGTGCAAAGGGCAACGATATTGAAGATACGAAAATGAAGATTGCGACGCACAGACAGCAACCAGTGAGCTGTTGTGAAGGAACAAAAGGCATCCACTTTTATCGTACCTCTTAAATGGTAACGACGAAGACCTTATCATGCATATACGCCCATTACAATATAATTGTGTCTAAGAGCACTAAAGCTCCAACTCTGAGCATGCCACCACCAGGAAACGCCTTTGAAATGTGAGGCAGTAATGGTTGCGTAGGCTTTAGGCGTTTAATTAAACTAGCATGCGAAGACTTGTGATACAATGTTATGGAAATACATTTCCAAATCGCGCGCAAGTCTTCTGCATTGTCCAAGTTCGGAATGCGTGGCCGGCGATGTCGGGAGCAGGCCTGCGCTAAGAGCACTCTGGTGTTTATCGAGCTATCAACCTTACGCCGCTATAAAGCACTTTATTAAACATAAAGACTCTTATAGATGACCAGCAGCTGCCTCTCCTTTGCTTTCTGTTTTTTTATTTTTCAAATTTGGCGTCTTGGAAGTGCTGACTGTGTACGCAAATCACATTGGTTTCAGACAACTAACAGTTCAAGAGCACCGTGCTTACCTCTGCCGACGTCGTTCTTACCATGCGCTAACTGAGGGGATTGTTACCTTCCGGTCCTTTCTCACTACTCAAGATAGCGCAATGCAGCGGAAAAGAAACGTATAGCGTACTTTTTCTGTTTCGAACAACATCCTATACGGCGCGCCCGAAAACAACAATGAACAACAACAACAACATCCTATATGTTGTGCTGTGATATCTGTGTTCAAAACTGCCGAGAACACCTCTGCATCTTTTTACTTTTAGCGTAGCGCAACGTCTGGCACCATTATGTCAATATCCAAATCAAGGCATTTCCGCTGGGGAAGCTGGATACAAAAAAATGGTCGACACCTGAGTAATTCAAGCAATCAGACTGTTATTAACGACAAGTTCGTAGGTTAACTGGTTATGCCCTTATGCTACCGTGTCCGTTGCTTTTAGATCTCCCCGGTCGTGGTTGTTAACTCTTTCCAAATGCGTATTGCGTATTGACTCTTACCAAAACGCCAAAACCTGTGGTTGACGTTCTTTTAATGCACGGGGATCCTACTCAACAGCATGCCAATTAGCATGTCTTTGAGGTTATCGATGTTCCCCTACCAGTTAAACCCAGAAATCCACAGCGGACTTGTTGTTTCGCTTTTAAAGTGTACTTCACTTTAATGATGAATACCTCTCATTCACCCAGAGCTTGATATAAGTTAACATGGAAGCTCTATAGGGAATTAGGAACAATGTTTTTTCCTGGAACTTACTGATATAACACACCGTTATTCTGGCGAGAGCTGCTGTGGAAGCTATTCAGCACAGGATTTACCACGGCAATGCATTGGGTTGCAAACGCAATTAACTTTCTAATGGGATCATAAATTTTCCTCGCTTCCACGGAAGGGTTTTTCTCGCGCACAGCTCTTTTTCATCTGAACGCGTTTCTACAAAAACAGGCTGCATGGGCCTTTCCGTTCCCGCATCGAGGACGTATCCGTTCGCGCCGACACCTTGCCTGAAAGTATTTCAAATATCCAGCAAAGAAAGGTCTGTCTCACATGCTGGATAACATCAGCAATGGTACTCTTCCTGCTGGCCTTACTCGACCCATATCTCATGGGACATCTCTTCCGCAGGGGCCATATCTGCCATCTCCACATCAGTCTCCACGATATCTGTCATCTCTGTCGCCTCATCGATACCTGTCACCCGTGATCCCTCTGCCGTCTCTGCCGCCGCCGTCACTCGCGCCATCTCTGCCGCCTCCGTCTCCGGCGTCAGTCCGATCCCTCGCCTCTGCCGTGACCCGGCCGTCGCACAGCAACCTCGGCTCGCTCCGCCATCCTCGCCGTCTCTGCCGCCTCTCCGCCGTCTCCCAGCCGTCTCCGCAATCTCGGTCGTCGTCGGCGTCGTCGCGCCGGCCGCGCCATTATCGGCGGGCCGTCGCCGTCGTCCGGGGCCCCCATACCCCGTAATGGCGCTGTTTGGGCCGGATTTTTTGCCGATTCCGGCGCCGCAGGTCTGCGTGAAGGCGATCCGCCGCCTTCGGCATCGCGATGTCGCGGCGTCCAGGCAGGGGCGTCTCCAGGGGGGAGGCGGTTATGAGGTGAGGACTGCCGTCCGCAGAAAGCAGAGGGAGGAAGAGAGAAAAGGAGAGACAGAGGAGAGGGAGACAAAGAGAGAGAGTCTCTGCTGTCAGACGTCCTGGATCTCTCGAAAGGTCAGAGGTACCGCACCGGACCGGCGGCCGACGCCGGCGCCGCCGCTGCCAATGCGTCGCCGTCTCTGGTCGGGCCGGCGACGGGGGACGGACGGACGACGAGACGGGCTCTCAGCGACGGCGCGTCGACGGGCGCCGTCAGCTGATGGTCGTCCGCCGGGACTGACTGGGACCGAGCGCCGCGGGCCGGCCGTGGCCAAAGCTCAAAGCGGGAGCCGAACGAGTCGGCCGCGGGCGCGGCTTTGCTTCGGAGCTGTCGGCTCGGCTGTTGGCCGCTGGCCGATCTTTGACTCAGCTGAGCCGCTATCCCGAGCTGAAACCTCCGCCGGGCTGGGCCGGGGGAGGGTCGTTAGAACCCCCGCTGGTTTTGTGAGGCTTGCCTCAGAAATAACAAAGACGTAGAAAAATGAAAGATAGGGCACCTGACACCATTCTCACACCTTGTGTCAATTTTTAAGCCCAGGACCACGCCAGTTCGCTGACCTGGGACAGGTCAATTAAGGCAATGTCCCCAAAAATCTGAAAGAGCATAACATTTGTGGAATGTATCAACTGGCATGAAACTCGGCATATTGATTGAACGTCACAAATTTAACTACGTTGCTGTCTTGCATTTTTCGGAAATGTCCAGGTCATTGATATTAGGTGAGCTGAGCTTTTGGCCTTGGTTACATTTGCTATTGAGATTGTGGGTCTGGTTCGACGATCTTGAAGCTTAAATATACACCTGATGTTTCTCACGTCATTTCCACACGTGACTTTACCCCTTGACCCGTGACCTGGGGTCAGTTCACGTTTCATACTGAATTCTCAGACTCGCAGCCCAGCATAATTTCCTTGGTTTGGAATGTTCACTGTGCTTCGGAAACGCTAAAATATGATAAGAACGTATTTGCCAAGGGTGACCATTTGACCCATGTTGGTCCTATTTGTCCTCTCGAAATATTATGTTTGTCTGCGATGCGGACATACTTCGTATGGCCACAAATGATAGGAACTACATTCATGCCTCGCTTCTATGCAGCCTGCCCAGCCCCAGTCCTCTTCTTTCATTCCTCTTATTTGTGTGCACATTCGAAGGAAACGAGGCTCCTGCCCTTACAAAAGAGCGATGTTATGCCTTTATTTCTCATAAATCAACTAGGCTTTTTCACGGTTAAACCTCTAAGGACCCAAGTATAAGCCTTAGTTATCGAAGTTTCTACCAAAAATGTAAACAGGGTAATTTGACCTAAGATGACTACTTGGGACCGTAATATTGACCATTGGCCTTATCTGAACAAATCTAGGTACTTTCTTTTAGTTTTGCTAAGTACTTCCCAACGTTATTTTTTTTTTACTTTTTCTGTGGGGCTTATAGTTCTCGAAATCATAAGGGGGTGGGTGGGTATGAGCCCCGCCCGGCGAAAGTGGATCCAGATGCCGGTCTGGCGAGGGCTTGAGTGCTGGAAATTAGCTGGCAATGTGAAGCTATGCTCGGACGGGCAACGTCACGTCAGTCAGCGGTAATGCAATTCCTCTGCGCCGCGCCCGCGTGATGTCACTCTCTGTGATCGAATTGACTTATCCTTGGCCAACGTTATGCCTTTAAGCCACGCACAGCTGATGAATAGTACAGACGCACTGAATACTGCAAGCCTCCTCTTGCAAAGGCGCGTGCGTTCATCAGTTTAAGTGCAGTATGCATGTTACATGAAGAGCACCCCGTTAGAAGAATAAACTCATCGCATCTCCCGCATCAAAGATTCACCGGAGCCCTCCATTGCCAAATCTGCCGCTTCCTCCGCCTCGGAGTCTGACCGGCGCTTACATTTTCCGCGGCGCCGTAAAACCGCAGCACCAGGTGCCTCTGAACGTCTTTATTTTTCTGCGCCAGCTGATGGAGCGCTGGCCGACCCGATAACGGAGCGCGGCGCATCACCGATAGAGGGATGCCTTTGTCCGCCGGCCCCGCTCGGCCATTGATGTCGCTATTTATCACCGCTCATTCAGCGGCGCTCCGCGGTGGCTTGGCGGCACTCGCGGCACCGCGGGACAATTTAATCAGGAGCCGACCGAGCTTTTCGGAGACAAAGAGCGACTTGAGGTGGAATCCGCCGCGCCGGCAGTTGCCGGAGATGTATGGCGGGGATCGGCCGCCCGGCCGTCGGAAAACATCTTCAGGGAAGGGCGGCGCCGCTGCAATTTATGCAACGCCCATACGAAGCCCCAGATGATAAACAAGATACGCGGACAATCTGCGTGGCGCGGCGGCCGGCGGCGGTCGCCTTTGAACGTAGATTTTCGCTAAGTCCTCTCCGCGCGCCGGCGAGCTTTGCGCGAAATCCGAGCTCCCGGACTCGGGCGTCCCCGCCAACGCGCGACCGCCCCGGTTTTATTGGCCGGCCGCTGGACATCCCGCGGGCTTTCAGGGCGGGAATAACCCGGCCGCGGTGCAGACTTATTTCCTCTCCTCCGCGATCTTTTATCCCATCGAGGCTCAGACGGAGCGCCATCTATTTAATACGGCTCGTCCATTTGGCGTCGTCGCGCACTCGGCGGCGCATTGTTCCTGGCGGGCTGGCGGGAGCTCGAATGTGTCCACTCATCCGGACGGGGCCGCGCCATCAGCGCCCGGAGGACCCTCTGTCTCCCGGTCCGGCCGCGTTGATACGGTCATCAGGCCCATTAGAGTCGGCCGGGCCGAGGACGAATCACCGCGCTCCTCGGAGGGCTTCGTCCCAGGACTGGAGCCGGAAGAGGGTTGGAACGCTCTGTCCAGAACATCCTGCCGTTTCTCCGCTTGATTTGCGCACGCCACCGCGTCTTCAGTCAGGCGGCACACAATAAGAACAACATTGCAGCGACGAAGTCGAAGTCGACACGAACAAGTCACATTTAGCTAATGCGCCGTCGTGCCACGTGAGGAAGCAATCCTATTCTCCTCCCCAGCCTTTCCAGGTTAGCCAGGCCCCTGGACTTATTCAAGATCTCATCCTTTAGCCGTTTTAGGCTGTTCTGCTTAGTTCCGTTGAACAACCATATCGTGGATCCGCAACCGCATCGGTCGTCGTTTTGAGCCGTTCTTTGCATTGAATGCACGGAAACTGTATCATGAAACAGTTTTCCCCATTTGAAGGGAATTAATCTGAAGGCAGCAGCAAATAGCGCGATTACCATAAAACCATCCTATGCATTCTTGAACGTAATTTTGTTCGCAATGTTTTCAAAACATTATTCGCGCCTTTATCTAAAAAGATCGGCATGCAGCTGTTCTTCGCCGATGTGTTTCTGAATTCGAGCACTGGCTCTTTGCTCCTCCCGGCCTTATTTACGGAAAACTTGTTTAACGAGGGTAAAATCAGGTTTTACAACGGTCAGTACCGAATAGTTCTTAAACAACAATATCATAAAACTGAGAAAGCCGTTGTACAGTCTGTATATATTCCCCAGACTTTCTCTTAGCCTCCTTGTCACGATGGCTCAGAAGAGCATCTTAAGAGGGCTGTGGGTCAAAGTGCCGGCTTCGCAGCTGTATAACGAAATTTCTGTCTTCCCCAGATATACAACTAATCTCTTGGCTTCTCTTATATAGCTGCATATAAGTATATATACGATGTGCATATCTTATATTGGCGCCAAATAGCTGGCGGTTATCACTAGTCTCAGCCCTGTGGTTATCCGGCATAACATCCGAATAATAAAAGCCAGCAGCTTCAAATTGCCAGTCCTCCTGACTGAATGACATGCTATTCACTTGCAAATAATGTAGTGGATTAGGCCTTGTAAGTCAGGCCATTATGACGTCATAACCCGAATTATAGGCATGATTTTCAGGCACCATCGCGCTCCCGTATCTAAACCTCCCTTGAGGCTAGAACTGACAAAAGTGCGTCAGGGATAATAACAGTTCCGTGTATGAGGTGGTGTGAGTAGTTCTTACAACGAAAGTCGGACTTTCAGCGTCATTGTCGTCGAGAGTTTTGTATGACTGCAGCTGCATATTAGAAAAAGTTGTTGAGGCTGACCTGGAAATTCATAACCTCGTCTTGATTTTTCGATGAAGAGTTTTAACGCTGCAGTGCCGGTCAATAGGAACAGCAGGCCATGGAACACTGCTGTATCCGAAATTTAATGAGACAGGTTACTTGCATCAGAAAGCGGATTTGCAGTTACGCATCATCGATCCAGAAAAGTAGTGCAGTTTTTCCGAGTTGCCAGCCGAGTTGTCTGTTTCTTGCGTAATTATGCTTCAGATATTTCCAGGCGAATTTAGCATGCGTACATAAAATGCCGTAATGTTTTTTTTACATTCTCCTTTCAAACCCCAAAACTACTTTCCAGAGAAAATTTGTAAAGTAAGTCTCTTAACCTTTCTAAGAAAAAAACAAGGACAAAAACTTAGAAAACTCTGATATTGCTTGCTAATTACATGGCTTTGGATAACCTCGTGCCTCTATTAAAAAACTGCAATGAACGCACCGTAATTCCCAAAGACCCTAAATTACATTATTGCACGCTCCGTTAATCTTCAACGATGTTCTTGAGCAAAGTAATATCTGGCAGTCAGAAGCTTTTACCACTGGTCCATGCTAAGCTCCAGCAAGACTGCTTGCTACAAACATCCATAGGCAAGCAGCCACTGCTCTAAACCGGCACAGGTTAGCTCACAAAATGGCGTCGTCATTCCGACACACAAGCTTTGCCAGTCCTTGAAAAGATGCCGGACATCATTTTGACTGCCTCGCTCCACGCCGGGTCGCCTGCTTGTTCCAGTTTGTCGGCGTTCGTCGGGTCAACCATCATCGAGCTTCAGCCCATTAAGTTCGGCCAGCGTTTCTTGCAAAGGATGTCTGGCTGCCGCCGTGCCTGCATTTGTCAGCCTTCCGTTCTTCCCCCACGTCCACGCTCGCCAGCAAAAAGCCTGATCACCACGCCACACAGAGCAGACCAACACAGCCGGATGCGACGATGGCGGGTGCTTGAGTACGTGGGGTAAAACAGAACCACGGCTTGCCGTCGGTCTGATTGTCCTCTACGTCCATTAATAACCGGGGAAACAATGGGGACTCAAACACCGCCTCGAACCGGCTCGGTTTTTGCGTTGGTTGTTTATGACTTGCATCACAACAGCCAGTTTACTGGGGCCATTAGGTGTAATTAGCTAGCTTCAGCTATTTGTATGATTGATAAAACTTCTTTTACTTCTTTGTGAAGGTTTTGAGCCGTTCTCAAAGAGACGATCTGTTTTACTTTACAGGCCTGGCACGAGTTTTTTTTGGGGGGCTAGCGCAGTAAAACGGCGATTCATCTTGGCTGTTTGTCGTGGATTGACGGTAATGTTTGGCCCCGCATTCGTTTTTCAGCCGTTTTTATGCGTTTTCGTGTTCATGATTTACGTCAGCCGAAATCTCGAAAAGAACGTGGCAATTCTGAGAAGAAACTACTTTCGTTTGTATCGCGAAAGTAACATTAATGTGGAGACTGCTAGGATTTGATGTTTTACGTAAAACTGGGGGCCAAAACAAAAGTGTGCGTGGCTTAAAATGAAACCTCCAAAGCAGGATCCTTGTGTCTCATTTCCGCTTTTGGCTACAGCGGGCTGGCGTTACACTGTTTTCTTATTCTGGACCGCTGGCTGGAATAACATCTGTAGTTTTCCTCTTTCCCATCAACTGCCTGAGAACCGTCGTGCTCCAGCCATTCCACCTTGAGGAAGCTCCATGATTTATTGTTACTGCTCCGACTTCAGGGAGGGCGTGTTTTATGAGGCTCCGTCGTCGGCCCTGTTACCTGAGGCCGCCATCGAGGAGATAAGCTCTAATGAGCGGCTGTAAATTATCGCAAACATCCCAACCGCTTCCGCTGTGACGAAACTGGGCCGGCCGGCTGCCAGATGGGGTCGCGCCGGGTGATGCCGTCAGGGGCGGAGAAATTTTTCTCGCAGGAAAATCGCGTCAAGCGGGGATGCAGTGCATCGGCAACCAGTACAGCCTACGTCGTCGGAATTGTTTGTCATTGTTGCCCAGAGAAATGCAGTTGTAAAAAAGTAGGCGGTTTTTCGTTTTCGAGACGGGCAACGTTTTCCAGTTACCCGAGCGGTTTCAAACGACGAACAATTTCTCCTCAGGCACGAAACAAACAACGATTGAAAGGCGTTTTCCGCGGCGCCAATTCTCGACGTGGCCGTGCCATGAAGATGCGAACATTTGCATTTCGTTTCCCACTTGGCGCGAGTTCCGGGGACGGAATCAATAGATATCGCAAGTCAGCTTCTTTGTTCGGCGCTAGTCCATGCGCCTACGGAGTGTGTGATTGTCAAATGCCCTTAATTCCCAGGCTCAAAAAAACAGCTAACAGTATTTTTACCTGGACTGCTGCGCTGTTTCGCTTTGCGTCAGACTCTCCGCCTGCCAGTGACATGCTTGTGTAGCAGCACGTCCTTCCTTCCAAGCGACAGCGGTCACCGCGGCAGCTTCCTGGCGCGGGCGTTTTCTCCGCAGGACGCAGCCCGATGTGGCGCGCGCCGGCTTTGTCTCACGCGAGGCGAGCCGATATCCCGAAGACAAGGAGTTTTTCGCGCTGTCCGGGTGAAACGCATTGTTCTTGGGACCTAAGCTGATTGCCCAGAAGGTATGAATAGTCTTAGATCCTTATAACTGACAAGGGAATTCGTGAAGAAAGCGAAGAGAAAAAATGCACGTGAACAGAGAGAGGGGAGGGAGAAAAAATTAGTTAAAGGATGCCAACAAGTCCATTATCGGTCTTTCCTGCTTTCCAGAAAGACGCTGGAAGATGGAGGGGCTCTTTTAGTTTCCGCGCAACTTTTCCCTCGCCAGTCCGTGTCTTGTAGCACGGCCTGAGTGCGGAAAAACATCTTTACTGAATCCGCGAAAGAGAGAATACGTCTTGAAGGTTCTAGACGTTTTCGACTAGAACTGCTAGCAGGTCTGGCATGCAACATAGAGCTCATAATTGCTGAGCGCGATGCTGTTTGTTGAGTCAGTCGTGGGCAGTTCAGCGCGCGTAAGTCGGTGAAACACTTGAGATGATGATGATGATGACGATAATGAAATGAACACAGTGAAAGAACAGCTTGTCAACCTGCCATCACATGCAGGTTCCAACGAATCAGACACGAAAGTCTGTGGTGCTTCTGGCGGAGCTCTTTGAAGTAACGCCAATATGAATGAAGACTAACCCAGCACAGTGCAAACATGCCTTCAAGAAGAGACGGTGTTGGCTTCTGTGAATCCCTCAGTATGTTTTAAGTTCCGTTTTTTTTTAACGGTGGCATCATGCGTGGGTCCAAAGTCTCTTGAATGCCGAGATGGGGGTGCTTTCCAGAGAAGAAGAGATGGACTTTCCACTAAATATCTCCACCGGATGTATTATATGAAATGGAGATCATGAGAATAACTAATGATGGTAATAACAGTAGAAGTGCCTTACTGTGCGACGGAGGCAGCCACATCGCTTCTGTCTGTGCATCCACTGACGAAACCGTCTAGAAATACGCACTGACCCTAAGAACTTCAATTTAGCCCTCCGACATTTGACCTGGACTGACACAGGCATTGTCCGGGTGAACGCCACATTGTCGGTTGCCACGAATAAGCGCGGCATGCTTGCTGTGCTTTACATCCATACACGCACTGTTATTAACCTGAAATGGCCGGAATATGACGGTGGGAAAATGTCAACAGGTCGCGGCCAGCAAGCGCAGCCAGCAAGGGCCTCCGCCGACCGAGTATGTTACATTAAACATGACTGATGTCGAGAGGCCCAGTCTGGCTTGTGAAGTCGGAAGTACACACCTGCGCCCACTTGCCTGGTGCAGGATGAGACATTCATCCTGAGTTACATCTGGCCCATAATGGGATACGTAATGCTGCACCCAATTTGAAACATAATGCGAATATGCTCCTGACAAGAAAACAGAGTGTCGGAGGCAGCGTTTTTCTTAATGACACACATAATTCTGCATGCAGCTGCGCTCACAGGGCCTCGACGTTGCCTTTTGTTCATTCGCGCTATAAAAAAAAAAACAGTATGAACTTCTAGGGTTTCTGGAAGCAACGTCGATTACCACACTTTTGTCTTTTTTCAGAGAGTAATAACACTTTTGAGGATATCATCTTGCCCTCAACGACCCATTAATAGGTAAACCATGAATGTTGGGGGTTGCTCAATGACGTTACTATGAAGCTGTCACATCATTTCACTGCAAAAACCTGAACCTCTGGATCTCTAGCATCTGGATTTGAAAAGAAGTATCCATTCCCATATCACCAGATAACGGGAAGAAACCTCCTCAAAATGAAAGTTTTTCCTTAATTTGTTTATTTATTTTGTAATGTGGTGTTCAGGCGGGACGAGATAATTTCCAGCCCGAAGCACGTTTCGTGTTCGAGGCACTATGAGAGCCATCTATGATGCAATCTGAAAAGCTCTTGGCAAGCGGGTCTGTCACTGTGCTTGGTCCACGCGGGCACGTAGCCAAGGGGGGAGGGCCTGGGGACCATGCCCTTCCCCCGAACCAAGCGATCTACACTAGGTATTTAGCGATTTCGCGGGAATATGGAGGAGTGATCATACAAATGCTGCAAAAACAAACATTTGTTTTTCCTGTGAGTTAAACCCGAAATAAATTACATAAAATTGTTGCTTTTACTGCAAATTTTGCCATTTGCCAATGGCATGTCAAAAATTTGGAGTCCTCCCTGCGGAAAATTCTGGCTACGTGCCAGGGTCCACGCTGCACGGCACTGGTTACTGGAGAGCTGTGTTGGTGTGGCCGACTAATATGTTTACTGCCGAGTGATTGTGTTTTTATTTCAGCATTGTAAATTGTCGAAAGTTTCATTCAGGCGACGCTGGTTTTTCGCCTGAAGTTTATTTTAGATATATGTTTTGTCGGCGACGAGCTAAGCTTAAGAGGCCAGCACTTGCTAAGCGCATATAGCTCAAGTACCTATCAGGAAAACAACTGAGATTCTACAGTATCATAGAATGAGATGCTCCAACCTTTATATTGCATCTTCCACAGCGTCCCCTGTTTCAACATCTACATTCTCCCTAGGAGTGACCGGCTCTGCGACATTTTAGCCCAGGATGTCACTGACGTAAGATGCCGATAGGATGCCCCAAACCATTTTCCGTTACTACCCGACTTTGCACATTCCGTCGCAACACACCCCTGTTAACTGTACTTACTTGTACAATCAGCAGCACTGTCATACCATTGCAGACCAACACTGGCTGCTATGAATGTATACACGGTCCTGCGTTCGAGCATTTTTGACGTTTCTTTTTGTTTCTTCGGCCATATTCCTCGGTACTATGACAAAATCTTGGCTTCCACAACATGAGGAAGCATCCAGCCAGGAGAATCGCTCTGACCTCTACGCTTTTCTTCCGTCTGCTGAGTTTTTCACCGCATTAACCGTCGGAACAAAGATGTGACGATAGTTTCCGTGTGCCTCAAATGAGGCAGACGCATTCACAGCACCACAGATGGGCTAAAGTCCGCCGCGAGACAACTGAGAACCATTGATCCAAAACGTCGGCCCAAAACTGGCGTGGCTTGGTACTGCAGCCCGCATATGCTCTCATGCACGATGCTCCCAAAAATAATTTTTTCCCTGCGTGTAGGAACGTTTATTGGATTTGCCGCATCAGCGTGCGGTTACATTTTAATCGGAAGAAAATCTTGTGAACCAGTTTAAAAGCGCGTGCACGGACAGCTGGGAATTAGTCTGTCACGATCTCAAACTTGCTTTTCCAATACCGACACCAATCATGTTTTTCTACAATGCCCACCTCATTCCCCACAAAAATACAAGAGAGCAAGAACAGGAAAAGAAAACTGCAACTGCATTCATTCAGTCACCACGCACATCCTCAGGACTCCGGACTCCCGACTGCCTAAGTCAGGACTCCGGACTACCGGTTGCCGGGCTAGGTCAGGACACTGGACTCCCGACTGCTGTGCTAGGCCAACACTTTGGACTGCCCGACCCCCGACTAGATCAGGACTCCGGAATCCCTTTTCCCGGACTAGGTCGGACTCCGGGCTCCCGATCGCCGGACTAGGTCAGAGCTCCGGACTCCCGACCGCCAGACTAGGTCAGGACTCCGGACTATCGGACTCGATGCCGAGCCTCCCGCGCCGCCCGAGCCGGCGCTCGCAGCCGGCCTCTCTCCGGGGGCCGCGTCCAGGCGGCGCTTTTTCTGTCCACCTCTAATCCGATCAGGACGGCGCCCCGCCGCCGCCGCCGGCGCCGCTAATGACCGCGCCAGCGCCGCCGCCGCGCCGTTTTTGCCCCGACAGCGCGGCCGCTCGCCGCGACGCCCGAAGTTCACACTCGCGCCGCCCTAATTGGGATCCGGCCGGCGCGGAAAGAGGTGTTCGCTTTTTTCTGCGCGGCGGCAGCCTCGTGGGACCGGCGCGGGCCGCCGCCGCCGGCGCCGCGCCACGTGAAATCCCCACAAAGCGCCGCGCGCCGGCTAACGACGCCGCGCAGGGCCCACTTTTCGGCGGCTAACCAAGCGGCCGGCGGGCGCCGGCGACGCCAGATTGGCCGGCTGCCGCTGTAACTCCCCATTTGCAAGTCGTCGGTTGATTGTTTCGGCCAGTGCACGCGTGGAAGGAGCGCGGCGGCCGGCACCGGCGGCGGCGCACGGGACGGCCGCGACCGACGGTCGTGAGTGCCGGCCGTCGGGGGCGGTCGGCAGCGGCCCTCTGTCGGCGCGGGTGGAGAGGCCGGCACAGTTGGGGAGTGGTCAGTTTCCGGCACCGGGAACCGAATGGAGCTTAGGCAATGATGATGTCTTGAGACTGATCGGAATATGAATGGTGTACGCAGCCATTGTGGCTTTTTTATGCTGACGCAAACGTTTTGATGTTTCCATGTTCTGATGCATTCAGAGTAGGAGAAGCCAATAAATAAGTGACTGACATCGATCCAGCGATATGCCGAAAAGTTATTAAAGTACACGTCCTCACTCATGCAAATGAATCCACGGACCCACCGTGGGCAATCGTCCAATGAGATACAACTTAATAAAAAAGAACATCATTCAGAAAGATATCCACCACAGCGTCGTCTGCACGGCCCCGATAGATCTCTGTTTGACGTTATCCCCTCGGGGCGTTTATTTCGATCCCCTGTCCGGGACGCCGTGTTCGGGCGAGCAATGGCGAGGTCCGGCTCGCCCCGCGCGCGGTTTTTTATCGCGCCGTCCGGCCGGCAGCCAGCCGCCGACCGCCGGCCGCCCAATAAGCCCGGGTCCATTGGAGAAGCCGGCCAATCGGGCAGGGACAGTGGCCAATTAGCCGGGCACCTCGGCCGCCGCCTCATCGGGCAAGTTTCCCGGCCGGGCTTCGTGCCGAGTACCTTTTTCCGTTGCCAGGTCGAATTATCCGGATTGGCGCGGAAGGCATTTGAACCAAGAGCCCACAGGGAAAAGCCATTTGTTTCTCACTCGCAGTTTGCTCTTTCGTTCTGAGCTGCCGTACATGGAAGAAAGGAGCTTTCAGAACTGATTATCCTGCATGTAATGGCGCTGACCATAATATCCACCATGTAACTGGCTATGACCTTAAATGAATAAACTGTTACCTTTCAGCTTACTTGGTCTTTTATCAGTGCATAGTTTTCCGCAAAATTAGGACTTCTTATCCTGTCAATTTCATCAGCATTCTGCTCAAACTTTACGATTTTTGCTTCAACGCTTAAATGATTGTGCATAACATTTTAGGTTCATTCTTCAAGAGCTGACAGTGAAAACTTCAGACCCAAGAAATTAGAAGGCATTACCAGAATACTGAGACTGCTGCCCAATTCAAGTCGTTCTGGCATGCCGCTTCTATGATTATCTTTACTGTGATTGATTGACTTGACTGACTAATTGACTTGACGTTAGTGTGATTGATTGATTGACTACTGTGACTAAACGTGAGCAAAACGGGCTTGGTGCCATGAAAACCTAAATAAGGTGGCATGACTTGATATGCCTTCGTCATTGGGATCAGTGATCATTGACAGGTGAGCCAAAATATCTGGGTTATTATAACATCAGACTCGTTTTACGCACGCATACTCCCCAAAAAACTTGAGAAAAAATGCAGTCTTGGTCTGAAGCTGTTATCAGGAAAAGAAATTTGCGTTATCCCATTAAACGGAAAGCAATTTGCCGAAAATTTCCCAGCGTGTTGATAATCTTTTTTGAACTCTCGCTTCCGCCTCTTCATCAGAACGGCAAGGCAAAACCAGCTAAATGATGTATAGTAATATCGTGCAACATGCGAGTCACTGGAGGCTTTTTGTCCCCCGTTTTTCCGTTTTCCCGCACGACAAACACCAGCTGTCCCAAATCCTCCTTATCCATTTCCGAACAACATAGCCATCTTTTGAGAAAAAGATAGTGGACCAGGTCACCATGGGTCAGGTCATATAGCCCTTATACGCCGAATCATAGACTCGGGTTTTAGGTACTGTTAGGACTCCGGCATTCGTCTTTTCCTTTTGAAATGAACTGCAAGAAGCTGGTGAGGAATGGCACAAAGACCACGCATCAGGCCACTCAAATCACGAATGATCTACAAACGAGGTCAACGTAGGTCATTGACTTACCTTGCACAGGGTCCGTGTAGCCCCTTCTCTGAGATGACTTACCAGTAGCGACCAGACTGTTAGAGACACAGAGAAACGGATGCCATTTTGGGCTTAAAAAATTACACGCAACGGAAATGCAAAAGGTCAAGTGTATTATGACCGAATTCGACATCACGACTTCGACTGAACTCGGATCACTTCTTCGAAAAGACTGTTCGCCGTGCAAAATGAGTTCATATGATTCCACATACAGCCAATTCCGACTATCCTTTGCCATGTTAATGTGCTTCCGAAGCTGCTTACAAATTTCTCACTGAGGACTTTGACCTGATCTGCGACGTGATCAGCGACCGTAAGATCAATAACTGGGATGTATCTAAAGCCTCAGGATGACGGGCTATCGATTACCCTTCGAATCGTGGAAATCGGACCCTTGGTTTTTGCGACAGACGGGAGCAAAAGTGTCTTCCCTCAGTGACTGCCGGATGGCGACATATCCGTCCGTGCAGAGTTAATAGACAAAGGTAGGAATTATGTAGGCATTTATCGTGATTTTACGAGGAGAGCGTGTTTTTAATTTCATTTTATGCCAATTGCATCACTGCGTTTCCATTACCGTCGACGCTCACGTTTTCAAGGAGGTAAAAGCAGCCCCGATCCTGGTTCTGGTATGACAAACCTTCAGAGAATCTCTGGTGCCCGTTCGGATGAAGCCTATCCGCAGTTAATACCCGTAGAAAGCATACCTCGCGATCCACGCGGCGTCATTAAACCGCTGCAGGATTTGCCAGTATTGCGCGACAAACCATATGCTGGTTTTTCACAAGAGCCGGTTTTCCGTCGCACGGTCGCGCCAGCGCACAAGTTTTTTTATAGTGCCAAGTTGGTGAGGCTTACGGCTAAATCTCCTGTGACAGATGCACGTGCGTTGCCGTAGCACCGGCCAGGATCCCTGCACGCAACTCTCAAGCGGTGCACATCAAATGGGGAAAATGGGTCTCGGTTTGCGAAGCGCCAGAATCACTTACCGCCCACAAACAGCACGAATGAGCCTCCGGCAGGTTTGCTTATGAGCTGAGGTTCTCCTTGAACACTAAGCCAGAGCCTATCCAGACACCTTGCTGTTTTCAAGCCGCATCGCATACAAAGTCGACTAACCTGTTTGTTGTGACGTGTATCATATGACACTGCAAGACATTGTTTCCGTTCCCCCTCGTGCTGTACACTGCCCTGCTGTTAACTTCCTCACCTGTGTTTAAAAACACGCTCATAATATGCCATATAGGATATGGGTGTATGTCCATATATAATCAATCGGACTCCCACGTAATGCATTTTCTCGGACTTTGCCTCCGTCTCTCTGTAACGTGTCTGAGGCCCATTGTCTAGGTGCCTATTTCTTAGCCTTTAGTGGAATATCATCACAAACATTCTCTTTGTGATAGGTCCTAATAGTGGAAAGGTTCTGCACCGGCACGTTGTGCAACTGATTCCTGAAGTAGAGAAGAACTAATGGCATGTAACGCTACTGGGCCTCACAGGCGTGGAAGAGTGCTACTACCTACCTGTCAAGGAATAAGAGATTGCAATGCAAAATTGTTTTGGAATTGTCTGACAAAAATCCCCTTTGGTTACCACCCAAACAAAATCAGACCTATCAGATCAAATGCAAAAACAATCAAATCTAATGAACAGACTGCAGTAATCATACCCGGAGATCGGATCCAGCTGTCAATCCACAATCGAAATACAGCGATCAGATCCATGCTCTTTTCGTATCGCTCCCACGCACCCAATGGCAGCCAGCACGCGAACGTTATGCTTCCAACGCTCCTCCAGCCTCGCTGAAAGAACTTTGCGGCCTTAAAGGGCGGTCTGCACTCGCATTCGCTTCCCCGGCCAGGATTTGTCAACCTTCGTTTTGTCACTGGTTGTGCAAGGCGGCGTCACGCGTCACAGCGGCGTCATCCGTCCCAGTGACGTCACTCATCGCGGCGACACCAGCTGCCACGTCACGGGTCACGGTGGCGACACTCGTCGCATCGATGTTGCACGTCACCATGAAGCCGTGAGCCACGGCGACGTCACCTGCCACGATGTCGTCACCTGCCGCGGTGGCGTCACGTGTCACGGTGACGTCACGGCAGGCTGCGGCAGGCAGGCCGCGTCCTGACCGTGCTCAGATCGATCCGCGGCAGTGCTGCAGCAGCCTTGAGGCACCGTCGGAGGCCTTGGGAGAGCGCCTCGTCCTCCGTCGGAGTCGACGATGGCCTTGGAGCGTCGTTTCGAGGCCGCTCAGTCGCGCGCGCGGCCTACATCGGCGACCCGGTTTCGCCCGAGGCCCCTCCGCTGCCCCAGATACACGCCAGACGTCGAGCGCAGCCGGCAGGGGGTCTCCCACCTCCGACCTCTGGGCATGGAGAAGGTCGCGCCCTGTAGCGGTCCGCGTCACGCACGCCGCGCGTGCTTTGGCAACGGGCGAGTCCATTTGTCGCGAAACTGCCTCCCCCGCCAGTGGACTCGTTGCGAAACCGTCTCTCCCCGAAGCAAGTGGGGCGCGTGGCCTTGCAAACGGCGCACATCTGCGCGTGAGCTGTGATCAATGGCTCGCAGGGGCGCTTCCAGGAAGGCTGTCAGAGGGGGAAGAGGAGACGACATTTATGTCATCGTGCATAGATTGGCCGTGATGGTCACGTGAGCCTCTTTCTATCCCGAACTCAGAATTCAGCCTCCACCTGGCCATACGCTGAACTTGTTCACGCCTATGCGAGTCCGAAGATCGATGGCGCCGGTGGAGGCAGACCCCAGTGCGAGCGCTACCTGCGCGGGGGTGTCCGCCACGGCTGGCGGCGCTCGTGACCTGATCCGCCACGGGGCCGGAGCAGGGGACGCTGCTGTCGCACCTGCTCTGCGGGCCCTCTCAGAGGGGCATCGATCTCGACGGGACACAATGGCTCGGACTCGGCGATCCGGTGCTGCGGTACCTCGCCCGCCACCCCTGCGGTGTCCAGTTGCGAACGCTGAATGACCGCGCTAACCCCACGGGCTCAGAGAGCTAGCGCCGAGATCAATAGCAGTGGACGCTGATCGTAAAAGGCGAGTGAGGCGCAGCAATCATCGAGCGCGACGAAACAACTGTTCGGCGAGTTTACATCATACCTGGTGTTTTTCACAGCTGTGGAAAACACGAGGCCGGGAAGGGATAGGATATCATGTAAATTTACGGCTAGCGAATGCAAACAACCGGCGGGATGCAAATTATCCTCGACAAGAAATCAGACAGAGGCCAACAAATAAGACGCAATCTCCCATAAGAGCGACCGCGGTGCGGTGACTGGGGATGTTTTGCACACCCTACCCGCGTGGCCATTGTCTCTTTCCTGTTGACAGGCGCTGAACCGAAACTGAACGCCGACGCCGATGCATCAGCGTCAGTTATTCTCATAATCACGGCGCGGGACGGCTGCCGCGTCCATTGGACGCGCTGCAGAGGCCGGGTATGCGCCGCGTTGGCGGGGCGTGTGTGTCGTAGGGCGCAGCTGCTTTGTGCCCCTGTCTGTCAGGCCCGGCTGGACACAATGCCGCCCGTGGAGGACGCCGCCGGCGGAGCTCTCCCCGGCTGCAGCCTATTAACGGGCCGCGATTGATGGCTTCCGTCGCGGCTGGCCGGCCGAGCTGGGCCGAGCGGGGCTCTGCCGTCCAGCCAGCTGTCCGCGCAGCTGTCCACCCAGCCGTCCATCAAGCCGTCCGCCCGACCGTCTACCCAACTGTCCGCTCAACTGTCCACCCAACCGTCCAGCCGGCCACCCATCCAGCTGTCCGAGCAGCTGTCCCTCCTGCTGTCCGCGCAGCTGCCCAATCAGCCGTCCACCCAACTGTTTAACTAGCCGTCCACCTAGCTGTTTAACCAGCCGTCCATCCAGCTGTCCTCGCAGAGAGCGTCCCGGACTCGCTTACGGCCGGTCTGGCCATCATGACCTTGTTTTCGGCACTTGATCGCCGCGCATTTCTAAGGATCCGCCCCAGGCTTGAATGGCATAATTAAACTGTCACAGGACTTTCTGTAGAGTGGTCTGGACGAATACGAAGCTGTCACGAGATGACGCGTATCGCCACTGACGGTTCAGGTCAATGGCACCCAAAAGCTCTAACTGACAGCCCTGGCCCATGCTGTCTCAAGTTGACACCGACAGTTTAAAACGATGTGGCCCCCGCCAACGACAATCAGTTGTTACGCGATGTCACAAGTGGTCTGAAGCTGTCACATTTAAAACATTCCCCTCCACTCCACTCGATGCATATGACTTAAATTATCATTATACTTCTCGCGTGGTATTCCGTTTACTACGTGCGATTTTAGACAGACACAGTCATTCGTGCCCGAACAGTGCAGTTTCACGTCTGGGGTTCGCCGCTAAAATTACCATCTTTCCATCCGTGCACACGTCGCCATCTTCCCACGTTCGGCCGCCGTGCTGCCGTCGCAGCGGTCACGCTCCTGCCGCGGAGTCGCCGGACCACTTCTCACGTGCCGCAGACAGCGCCAATTCCGCCGCTGCTCCGTTCCGCGCGGCTCGCGTGATCAGCTAATCGGCTCGGGCGGCGGCGTTCCCAGCGTGTCGCCGGCGGCGCCGCCGGCCCGTGCTGGCGGCGAACCGACTCCGCGCCAGCCGTCACCTCCCGGGCCGGCTCACGACATCCGGCTCCCGCCCGCGCCGCCGGCGCCGGCCGGGCGGGCGCTGGCCTGACGCCGGGTCAGCGAGACCACCGCGCGCTGACCCCGAGCCGCGACGTGAGCGCCCCGGGCGACCACGTCGCTCCCGCCCGCCCGGGGGCCCGGAAGTGGAGCATTACCGCTGCCGGCCGGACGGCCTCTGTCCTGCCCGTGTCGGTCACCACGCGGCAGGTACGTGGCGCTCTCCTGCCCAAATGGTCGCCGCTTCCGCCCACTGGCCGGTCACAAGGTATAATCAGTCGCGTATTAAGCAGCTAGGCCGGCGTCATAGCTGGCATTAGGCCGCGCGATTTGGCTGCTTTACGACCCACGTGGCGGCCCGTGCGGGGACCGTCCGCCGCTCATGTGGCCGGGCACCTCAGAGACGGGAGATGTCGGTCGCGGTCGGCTGATTGCCGCCGCAGACCGCAGATGCCCGCGACACACCGTTTACCGTGTGGCGAGCGAGCGCCGGCCAATGCCCCCCCCCCCCGCCGGAGTCGGAAACAGGGAGCGAACGACTCCGAAACTGAACCGGGCGCTTTGCTGGGCGCCCTGAAGTGTTCTGGCAGCGTCCAAGGGCGGTGCGAAGACAGCATGGTTTGGATGGGGACGTTGTTTTTTGTGACGTTGCTTTCAATGCCCATGGGCGAAATGTCAATGGGAAAGCTGAGGACCTGGACCCCACGTGCTCTTCTGAAAGATCCATTATTGGAACACGAGAAGCTTCTAATGGTTAGAAGTTACGCACATCACTCACTCGCACCTTCAAACTTATTATCAAGAGATGCATGTGTCAATACAATTGCACAGTTCGAAGATCCATATTTGTATTAATAATAGCAAGAAATCTTAATGTGTTTTCTCTGAATAATATATGTGCAAGGCTTATTAACGTGGTTTTAAACCGAGCTCGAAAAAGCCTCGCGACACATGATCATTGCGAATGGTACACATGCAGTCTTTTCGATTAGCTGTGAATGATCGCGTCAAACAAGCTTTGCCCAGCTCAGATAACAGTAAGTGTGCTATTCATGTCAGCACTCTCATTAAAATCCCAGACATTGCATGCTGACTTCCCCTTTCTATGCTATCTCGTTTCACTGAAATCATGTTCTTGCATCTCAAAATCTGGCGCAGTAAACTTTTACGCGTTTTGTAGCACAGAACTCGTTCGCTACAGCCGAACTGTAAATGTCAGGAAGTCCTCTTTTCTTTCTCCCAGCCCGTAACTTCCATGCGGCGTTTCTACGGTAAAATATTATTCACGGCCCCAAATGAAGGAGTCTGGACGCATTACTTTATTGCTGGCAGACATGCCACGTTGTTTTCCGCTACCGTTCGAGCTTCTAATTACTGTGACGGGCTGGCAAGGCTCTGCACAGCCCCAATTATAGCAGAAAAAATGCCACAACGGCCGGCCTAATAGGAAAACGACCCAGGCTTTGCACGTCAAATGAGAAGCGTTTTGAAACGTGCTACGCTACTATCAGGGTGTAGGTCCCTTCGCTCTCACCATTAAGGGCTGTTTTCAGCGTTTTCTGCTTCCATTCCCTGGCACCATTCATTCATCTTTCCCAAACTTTTCTTGCTTCGCATATTTTTTGTCCGGGTAGCTAATAAAAAACCTGCCATGTGACGGCATCGTCTTTGTTGCGTGGAACCGTGACTCTCTTCCCACGGAATACGAAATATATTTGCAAAGCACTCTTGTTCCATTCATCGGGAAACATGATGATGGCGGTACGTGAAGGCACTGCTTTCTTTCTTACCAAAGGGTCTGCACTCATCAGCTGTCAGTTTAGTTTTCAGCATGACTGCAACGCGTTATGAAGCTCATGTTTAAGAGTCGGTAACCGCTGCCTGGCCATTAATCTCCTCGGTGCCACACAACGCCGAGATCACTTCCTTCGCATTACGATTTCATTAAAACACAATTTAATTTGTAACATCCGAGAAGCCCGATCTTGATCTGCGTCTTTTCATTCCTATTTTTGCCCCGGCGGGATATGAAACACCATTAGTAGATTGTGTTTTCAGTTTGCAGATAATTCCCTGGATTTATGGCGGCGTCATTAATTGTGGGGAAATTTTCAATTACACTGGGGCCAGATAAGGCCGAGGAATATCAGCAATCAGCGGAGCGGCCGCGTGCCGAGTATGCCCCACGCCGGGGAAGAAAGGGGTAGGCCGGCTCACAAAAAGGCTCCGGTCCCAAAGAGTCCAATAACTCAAACCGGCTTTAATTAAGGCAACCATAAATAGCGCGAAGCGATCGTCCGGCCGGAGCTCGGTGAGCCCCCGGCAGGAGGCAGCTCTCGGCTCTCCGCTCTTCAAAAGGCGCCCCCGTTTTCCAGACCATTGAGCGCGCCGCTCTGTTCCATGCACGCTGCGAGCGTGCGACTAGTGTGCAAATCTGACAATCCGCCGGGGACAATATTCGGGGAATGGCGTAACCAGATTAGGCGGAGGGCCGCTTAATGTCGCCGGCTGGGAGAAACTGGGCCCGCTGTGAGGTAACGAGAGCAGGGCCGGAGCAGAGGCCGGCACGGCCTGGACGGACAAGGACGCCAGCTGGCGCCACCGCACGGACTGCATGGTCATAAATGGGGTCGAACGGCCATGCGCCCACCGAAAAGCATTGCTTCCTCACTTGACCTGATAGGAATTTCACCTCACCTCACCTCACTTGACTTGCTAGGAGTTTCTGCCACTATCACAGAGAACACGTCAAAAACTCAACAGCGGGGAACCGGAGACGAAATTAATTCAGCTGCCGTTCCGCGTGACATTTGCATGAGCGATCGCTTGTTTCAGTTCCGAGCTAGGGGGCCGATTTCCAGTTCGTCTCGAGCTCAGATCGATCGCGACGATCAGCGCACCCTCGGAGTCGTCTATATCTGTCGCTGCCACGGCGGGGTCACAGATGATCGTCGTACGTCTCGGCCGTTCTGGCGAAGACGGCAGCTTTCCGCTGAAAAGTGTCTTTACATTCCCATGACACGCTCAGTTAATCCGGGGCCCCTCTGACAAAGCGGTCGGGTCTGAACGTCTGGTCGCACGGCACGGCCGGCCGTGGCTGTTCCGGGAACCCGGAGCCGGCGCGGCGGGGCACGCGCCGCCTTTTGCCGCGGCCATTGAGCGGCGCCGGCGGAAACGTTTGGCCGGCGAGTGCGTGTCATTGCGGCATGTGATTCGATGCAGACCCTTCAGTTCGGCGTGAACGACCTCTTGAAGTGAAATTTCCTCCTAGTTCAGACCACTGGCACGGCGAAGCTGCGAACGTTCATCAAAAGCTGATGCCTGGCGCGGGCTATAAGACGTTGCAACCCAAACGAACGGCTCTGTTTCATATGATTGCAAGCCATTTTCAGATATGTACGTGCCTCTCACGCTGGCGAATCACTTTGCTTAGTAATTCGCGAAGGACCGTTCCGTCCGAACCGCTTTCTGTGAACAGCTTCACGCCTTTCAGCTGAGGCTTTTCTCGTTCTGCTTCACGGCCCTCAATCTGCATGTATGTTTATGTACCTGGGAGACACTGATCCTGTTTTCGTGCATTGGGCCCCCTGGGGAAGCGGTCGCGCGGAGGAAAACCAAACAAGGCCGCTGCGGACCGCAACGACCGACGGAGGTGTCATTTGTCTGGGCTTGAAGGCTCATCTCGCACTAAGGCTTGCCTTAGACAAAAAGGCTTAATGGGTCAACAAATATCTGAAAAAACCTACAAGACATTGGTTTGGAATGTGTCGAAAACGTGTGAGCAGTGTTGTTGGTTAATCGTGTTGGACAGAATCTGCCTACGTGACGTGTAACAACAGCCGGCGCACTCATGCACGAAGCTAAAATGCGTTATGGTGCAGTGCGTTACGAGGCGGAAATGTTCACCCTCGCCGGAAGAGGAGTGAATTCCCCTGTGCCTTTCCCAGTTGCTGGTGGCCGATTGGTACCAGGAAACTGATGTCCTCCTGCTCATGTTACATCGCTTCCACATCTTTTACAAAAGACAGATGCGCCAGGTCATATGAGATCACCGAGTCATGACGCCATTCCCGGTGACTTGTTCGGTGACTTCCAATGACGTAAGCAACATTTTGTTCATTTCTATAGCGGTTTGATAAGGTACAAGGCCATCCTTTCCAGAAAATATGGTTTGACTTATAAGCGAATGATTAAGCGAATGATCTTTCGAAAACTTCCAAATCAGCAAAGGTCAAGTTAAAATCATACTGAAGTCACTGATATCGGTTTCCCTCAAAATGGCCTCGGGCAGGTGGCCGAGTATTTACCTCTGATTCCACTGACGACCGCAAACACAGTTCTTTCCAAGCCAAAAAAATCGCTAAAATCCCATGGATGGATTCCGGGAATAATTATGATCGCAACAGAAACGCACGTAGGACTATGAGGTGCTTTCTTTTTTTTGGCCAAAGATGCCACTGTGAGACCCACGTGGATTCAAGTACAAATTATTTGAATCTGGAGGGTGTGTGCTGTACATCTATTGTTCTTTTAAGTCTCGTATGTCTTGAAATGCAAGGAAAGGACTTGGGTTTGACAGGAACCCGTTCGGCTGTCGCGTAACGGAAAATCATCATGGCCGCGAGAACTAACTCCTGACGGGACAGTCGTTCAGCGCTTTCCAACTACCAAGAAAGAACTTGTCACGGTCGGTGGCCTTCATACGAGCTCACAGTGCCAAATAATTGCGTTGCGGGATTGCAAAAGCAGCCATCTTCGGGCCACCTAAAATTGCCGTATTTCTATTAAACTATTAAGCTTAAGTGACGTGTTGTAATTGAGAACGCTGGCAGTCTGCCGCAGGTGCGCGGAAATCTATGTTGGCTCAAGTGAAACGAAGCCTGAAGACATGTTTTTCCGGAGACAAATAGCCCGGGTAAAATTATGATTTAGGACTCTGGGAGCGCTGCCTGCCCCAGTCAGAACACTGGGAGTGGCTCTCAAATTGGTAATCTGCCACCAGCGCTGGCTTCCCCGTGCCTAACGGCAGCAGCCTCATGGGTCCTAACGAACCAGTTAACGTTACGTACGAGCTGTGTGGCCTGTTTATGTTCCAGGTGTTGTGCCACAGCAGGTAAACCAGCCTTGTGTGGCCGTTCACAATTCATCATTCGGTTTTCAGGAGCCAAACAAGCGTCCAATTTACGCGAAACAAGCGGGCTCTCCACCGAGTCCATTTAGGCTGCTCATTGAAAATCAATGCTTTTTACAATGTCAGTCATTGAGCCTTACAGAGGCTGTGTGTCGAAAACGTTTATTCAATTTACTTCACATGAGCAAGGAACGAAAACAGATTTTGGGTTGAATCACATGCAGGTCGCTGTCGTCTCTGTTACTGGTAACTGGAACATCACCCTGTAACCACTCATGACGTACCATCTGCTGGACCAACATCGCCGCCCTATTTCTTCCGGTGACAGAAGGATGGGCCGCAACACGGCAATCTCTTTTTAATTCAACATACGACGCTATTTTACGGCAGTTTCTTTCGGGAGAAAATACCGTTATACGTTAAACTGACTACAAGATGATCAGTCAATAACGTCTTGACAGGGTACTTTATCTGAATTTCAGGAAAACAACTGAGTCGCTGAATTCCCTTTTGCGGCGCGCGGAGAGACAAGCTTGGTGTTTAGGGCGAAACAGGTATTGAGCATGTTGCTCGTTTTGCATTTTTGGCAGGATAAGCTAGCAGCATGGCTGAAGATTTCCGAAAATCATGGGAGGTCTTCATAGAATTTCAGATTGGTTTTCGCCCTAGCGATATCCAAAGGTCTAATATTAAAACCTTAGGATATTGGGATGGGGGTTGAAACCGTCCTTCCCCCCTACAGGCTCTCATGCGAAGGTTAGCAGGCTTCTTCCCGGTGCATGCTGATGGCATTCAGATAAAAACTAAGCAGCATTATGGATCCGAGACATTTCATGGATCTGCCAACGTAGGCATTTATCTGAGCGATCGTGCATCACTTGACAGAAATATCACATCGCACAAAAATCAAATCCTTTTAAAGCTTTTCGAAATCTGTCTTGAATTCGTTTTCAGTCACCTTGAAAACTGTTTAGGAATCGTAGTCTTGGCAAAAAATGGCCTTGGATACCATTTAGCTGTACAGTTTCTACCATCGCTAAGACAAATTCATGTTAAAGCAGACCAACAGAAAACTGCGTAGCACAGTCTGTTTCATTGCAAATGGGCTGAATTTAGGCGGTATCGTAATCTTTTTTTGATGGAGTAGAGCCAGTCCTATGCCTAATCATGCATTGACGTTTTTAAAACATTAGAAGTAAAATGTGACAGGGATTTAACATTTCGCTAAAAATTGACCGTATTCATTGTATTTCGATCCGTGCACACTGTTGTTCTATTGCAGATGGCGACGTGAATTTTTCAGCGAGCAGAATGCTTTTGCAGCTAACGCATGAGAAAATGCTTTGCCTGTCTCCACAGTAGAGCCAGTCCTACGCCTCATCACGCGCTGAACGTTTTCAAGGCATTAGAAGGAAAAGCCAACAGGGACGTATTCGCTAAAAATGGGCAATATTGTTTTTCGAGCAGTGACCGTTACTGTCCTTTTGAAAGAAAATGTTTAGGGCATCCTGTAGAGGTGCCAAATTTCTGCTATCTGCTCCGTATTTCCGGCTAGTCACGTGCAAAGTGGAGAAAAGGACCGAAAGAATATGGCCGAACTTCCGTCTGCCGCCGCCGCCGGCGATTCTAGTCCCGAAAATAATACGTCATGACATCTCATTACCTTAATGACCTCTGCATTACCACCCTCGACACGTGGATGTTCTACATTCAGCCATGTACAGTTAATCAGGCAGACCCCGATACACAAATGGCAGAGCCCTTTCACGATCTCAGGGTCCGCTGGAATCCCTTCCGTGCTTGTTCCACTCCACGTCCCCGCTGGACACCCCTGAACACTGCCGTCACCGCCCCGCCGTTAACTTCCCTGCTCCGCATCCGTCTAGTGTTGTCCCAACAGTGGCCGACGGCGGCGACGGTGGGGGCCGGGCGCGGCCCGGCCGGCGGCCGTCGCCGACAGTCGCGCCGGCGGCGGACAGCCGTCATACGTCATCCAGCCGGCCGGAGCGGCGCACGTTTCAATTAAACG
Source organism: Capitulum mitella (assembly GCA_030062745.1). Lineage (NCBI taxonomy): Eukaryota > Metazoa > Arthropoda > Thecostraca > Pollicipedomorpha > Pollicipedidae > Capitulum > Capitulum mitella. Next base: position 23,599,943 of record CP099850.1, on the reverse strand, counting down.
CGCCGGCGGGGACGCGAGCGTAACTCAGCGGCGGCGCCCCCGCCCGCCGCCCCGCCGTCCCATTCCGGCCGGCTGCATGCATTGCGGTCCCGGCCGCACCGATAACGGGCCGCAAACGGCCGCCGCCGAGTGATTTAGGTGGACGTAACGCTCGGTGCGGTCCGCTTTCTTCCCGCATTTTCGGCGAGTCGGAGAAAATAGGAACTGTCCCGTCGTCTTTCGCCCGCCGCCGGCCGCGCTCGCAGCGCCTCTGGCGGGGAGTCGGCGAAGCGCCGACTGCGGCCCTGGGCTATTTGCTAAACGTTTCCGCCTTGACTAATTTCTCGGGAGCTTTAGCCGCTTTTCGTAGGCTTCTGCTGGGATACCGTTTCTATTTATGCGTCACAGTCGCCGGCACCGTGGGGTGAATTCCGCGTGTGCGGACGCCGTGAGAACTGAAATTGCGCCGGTCGTGCACGTCGTTCACTAATTACCGGAATACGTGACGGGTGAGTCGTTGGGCGGCTGCAATTTGTCGAGGTGGCTGCGACGGACGCGGCGCCTTCTGCAGAGCTAATGTTTATTTTGCATGTCGCCGCTCGGTGGTCGACGACGAAAGGTTTATTGCGGCTCGGCGGTTTTTGTTGCCACGTATTGGGCGCAGCAGTGGGTGCTGCAGCTGATGAATGAGTGTTCACTGCCAGCTCGCGGTTTACCACTGCCGCGTGCTTATCATTGAGACAGTGTTGCGGTCATGGCCCCAGGACAGTTGGCATCATTCCGTCGTTAGCGTGATGACATGAATGGCGGAGAGATTGAACGTTATTATCGGGAATACATGGAGCGTCCAAAAAGAGCGCGCTGTCGCGGCAAACGGAGCAGTTTGAAAGGCAGGGAAAGAAAACTAGTATCGGCATGTTTCCGAGTGTGCGTGCAGTGGACCGCACAATGTTTGCTAAGGAGACATTCTATGGTTGGCGTAAACAGAATGAATAGATGTGTCTTTGATGTTGCTTTGATCTCAACAAGCTGGAAGCCAAAGATAAAAACAACAATTCCGTTTCCTCTTGGTCATTTTTTATTTCGGACGTTGAATACCATTGCTGATTAAAGAAATGGGAACAGTGTTAATGCACTTACGGGACGGCACCTTTACTTTCGCAAAATATCAAAATATCGCAAAATATCAACCCGACTTCATTCATGACAGTTTCATTCAGACATGACATAGACATTTATGGCGTTATGTAAATGCCACCAGATCGTAGCCATTTCACGTTTTTGCACTGGAACGAGAAACCGGTTTTTATGGCACAGGATTTCAGTAGGTATACTAACTAGTTTGGCTCTCCAGTTGGGCGCAACGACCACAGCACAGCAGAGCAGGATCGCAGTCAGCAAATACGAACAGCAAAACCTGACGCTGGTCCTTCTTTGACCTGTTGTTCTCTACAGGCCTTTATTCTGGCCATTTTATCGCCATCATGTAGCACGACCCATGCGCACCGCGTCCACCGGGATGTAGGGGCTTACCAGTGGCTGGCGCACAGGAACCGTCAGAATTTTACTGCAGGATGTGCAATCCTGGATTAAAATATTTCTTGGGGGATTGCAGGAGGATTCTTGCGGATTTGACTGCATTGTTCTGCAAACCGTTTTGCAATTCTTGTTCACTGTCCCTTTAACGTAGACACTGACTATTTCGAGTGATTCATGGCCTTGTGAATTTTTGACAATGAGGATGCAGTGTTTTCTTCCTCCCACAAGGTATGGATAAGAAACTCCGTCCCTTTCCCATTATCTGCGGCGACCACGCGACTATACTGCCGCCTAGAGCGGCAGAGTTATCCGTAGCAGGTAAACCGGGTGGCGGTGTGGAAAACTGATTCCAGGACAAATCTACGTAGCATCAGTGCGAGTAAGGCAAATATATCTACCCAAATGTACGCAGGTAAATGTACTCAAGCGCAAATGGTACGCAGAACAAATGCACTTGCACAAATGTACGTCGGCAAAAAACGTCCGCAAATACACGCATGCGCAAATGTACGCATGGCTCATAAACATGAGCAAATTTTTGAAGGCACTCTTGTACTTAAGCGTCAATGTTCGTATACACAGTATGCATGGAGCTCTACTTTTAACCTGGCTTACTTTGGTGGAGACCACGGTTTGATTAGTAGCTTCCACACTGATGCCAACGAAAATGATTTGAAAACGAGTCGACTTGAGTCACGAGAATGGACTAAGCACCATCCGAAGTCTGATCCAGTCACGTGACCAGTATGGAGGGTACTGCATTCCTCCCTCCCCGTTAACCCGCTACCAGGCACGTAGCCAGGATTCTCCTCGGGGGGGAATATCAAATTTTGCCAATACCAGTGGCATTTGGCGAAGTTTATAGAAAAAACAGGAATTTTACGTAACTGACTTCATGTTTAACCCACAAGAATACATATAACGTTTGTTTTTGCAACACATATATGATCACTATTCCGAATTCGTGCGAAATCGCTACATATCTTATGTAGACCGCTTGGCTCAGGGGGACCATGGGTCCCATGGCCCACCTTGGCTACATCCTGCCCGCTTATGATTGTGTTATTTCTCCATCCCCCATTGTCTGCGAGTTTCACACTTAACTCACTGCAGCCTCGAGGAAAGCCACCGATTCGACTGATTCAAATGATTATCACTACCGTATGATCCAGTGGCATACGGTTTTTTTTGCTTTTGAGTTCATGATGTCGCAGTTCAGGTCAAACGTCAAAATCGCCCCTTTTCTCTACATTCGGCTCATCACAAAGAAGCTCCATACGGGCGTTTGCATGCAAGAATATCTCAAACATACCGGGTCATCGCAGATCAAGGACATATGCTAAGTCAAATTTGAATTCCGCACTATCATTTCCTGTGATGCATGTTTCCTGGTCCATTTGACACGTAGGTTGCATAAATGCTTCTTCAGAGGGCTAGAAACGGAAGCAAGCAAAAAAGTGCATAAACAAAGCATTGATATGAAAAACTGTGAGAATCGCAGCAAAGTGGGTAGGAAATCTGGCTCAAGTGAATATCCCATCGTCTAGGCTGTATTAGAATATCATCGATAATACCGGCGTTACGCGGGGACGTTGGAAGTGAGATGTAGGATGCCCATGAAGCAGACGCCAAAGAATATCCCTCATAATCAAAGAACGTTTATCAGCACGGGCACAGCCAGGACTTCCGTAAAGGGGTGGGGGAGCTCAGTGTGAACTGAAATCATACGAAAGCGTCGGCTGGGAAGGCGATGCGCAATGATTGCCAAAAAATCGGGCCTAAGGGGAACCTCTCCTTTGGTTGCACCAGTGTTTGTCAGCGGTCTAACCAAACGACCCGCTTCATTCAAGGATTTGATCACTCGAAAGACAACGAACAGCCGCTGCGCCAGATGCTTTGAATGAAAGGGAGGGAAAACAGAATATCATAACTGCGCCGCCAGATGGCAGTAAGGTCTTGTCACCTTTATGTTCTTTCAACCTCTTACAGGTCAATGTAGAAGCGTGCATGCAGCTGCAAAGACGGATCTAGGGGGTGGGGGGATGGCCTCGTCCCTTGGTGTTTTAGAGCCCCTGCCCACCGAAGACTGATAAGGACACCAAATAAAAACATTCCAAACTGCCGGAGGCGGCGGTAGAGTACTGGCGCCTCTGCGATGGAGCATGCGTGTCTCGCCGTTCAGAAGGTGCCCCTGTGACACCAAGGATGCGCCCCTGTGATGGAGTATGAGCTCGCTATCGCCTCAAATGTCCATACGACATCAGGGAGGCATTCCTGTGATGGCTCATGCTCAAATTGTCGATCAAAAGGCGTCCCCTTCGACACTAAACAGGCGCTCTAGCGACTGAGTATGGTTGCGCTGTCATTCAGAAAGATGCCCTGTGACACCAAGGAAGCGCCTCTGTGAGGGCACCTCTTAAACGAAAGGGTGCACGTAGGTGCTCATAGAGCACACATAGGCACTATGTCGTTTAAAAGGCACCCCTTGACGTCAAGCAGGCGCCCATGTGATGGAATATGGATTGCTTGTCGTTCAAACACGGTGCTGTGGTACCAAGACATATCACTCTCCTGTGATAGGACATGGGCGCTCTGTCATTCAAAAGGCGCCCTTAAAAAGACAAAGGCTCCCCGGTGAAGGGCCACGACATCTTATTGTTTAACTAACGTCCTAGCAACATCGAAGGTGCATCAGCGTCGTGGTAACAGATCCCTTTTATTAGAATGGCTCCCTTGCCAAACAGAGGAGCAGGGCCAGACTTAACGTTCAGACTGATACTTGGTTCCAGTTTTCACGGACGGGTTTTGTCAGTGAATACAAAGGCGTCTTGTCGTTGAACAGCGCACGTTTGACATCGTGCGCTCTTGCAATACGACGGGGGCGTCGTTCTGTTAAAAAGTCACCCTTACAGCATCGAGGAAGCAGCCATAATAGAGTGCATGTAAAATACAACAGGCCCATATGTAATGTGGGCCCTCTCAGTCGCCTAGGAATCAAAATGCCATGGTATGAGTCGTTCTGACGGCGTCATCGCATAGAACTGGATGCTTGGCGTGATTCTGGCGTTATTTCGGTCGAGTTTGACGCTTTTCCGGCGCGATTTTGGCACCTCTAATAAAAACGCCATACCCTTCTGGCAAAACCTTGGATCCATCCCACGCCGTAATAACTACGAGGCACGAGCCAGTTTTCACTGGAAAAAGCTAAAAGAATAGCTAGTGCTGGGTGATTATACGGAGCGAGCATAGATGCAATTTTACGGCTTTTGAGGGAACCATAGTCCAAGAACAATTCTGAAATTAATCCCTTTGCGCATGGGCGTTGCACGGAAAATTCCTTGGAATTCCACATAATCACACCAAGAACTATCGTAATACTGCCTCCATTGGCGGAAGGATGGACCGCGCATTGTGGACTAACCAAACACGTCACTGCACGAAGATATATGTTCTTGGGATAAATATGCTTTCTGTCTCGCCTAGAGGATAAGGAAGAGAGCAAAAGAGACAAACGAGTGGAAGAGCGAGAAAATGGATAAGGCGAGAGATAGAGAGAGAGGGAAGGAGGGAGAGAGAGAGAGAGAGAGAGAGAGAGAGAGAGAGAGAGAGGGAGAGAGAGAGAGAGAGAGACGGAGAGAGAGAAGAGACCCAAAGTTTCTCCTCGCCATTTAGCACGTCCACCACATTTAATTAAATCGTCCCTGAACGAGACGAATCCATCAACTGCCAGCGTACCGCAAGAGGAGCGCACACGACAAAATAAATGCCTTGGAGGGAGTGCGCTGGCCGAGCCGCCCGGGATGTTTAGTGGCGATCATACTGGCCGCCCCACCAGGCGATAGTCAAAGGCGAGGTATTGCTGGATATCCTTAAGATGCTTGTGGTGGGGGGCTCCAAATTTTCTGGCATTTTAACATTACGCCTGTGGCAGTGTCTGAAAAGCTGGGCTGGAACAGGGAGCTGGACTGGGCTGACTGGAAAGAAGCGGCTTTAGACCCACAGTTTTCGGCATTGTAGCATTAGGCCTAAGGCAATGACTGGTGGAAAGAAGCATCCCATTCAAATCCCAATAATTTGCGGGAATCTCCACCCATGGTTGTTGGAGGGGGGGGGGTAAGACTGCGTTTCCTCAGCCGAATATGTAGGGTCTACTTTATTTCGTTTCCCGCACGAGTTTTTATTACTTTGCCATTAATGTACTGAAGGCGCTGAGTTAACTGCTGGTTTTTCAGTCGTGTAGTGCGTTGTTCAGCCGCGGCATAGGGCGACACCTACAAGCCAGTATAATAACATCAGCTTACACAAAAGCCTGATAGATGCTGCACCACGACGACAGGCCAGGAGGCATTTGGCCTGTCGACACCGTTTGGGTCAACAACGCCGGTCATGACTACATCAAATAAGCTATTAAAGGGAGTTGCGGGTATGCTATGCCAAGGCACACCGTTATGTCATTCGAGTTGTAGCACAGTTTCCAGTGACCTCAGTTACCGAAAGCTGATCTTATTGTAAAGATCAATCGGATGCCAATTGATTCCGCATTTGACATGGTCTCGTGATTGCCCACATGCTGCGAAGTGTGTTTACACTGTTGGATCCATCAGTCGTCGCATGACGAAACCACCCATCCCATTATACACACGTTTGTCAATATTAACATCGAGTGCACATCCACCTTGTAAGGTTTATCTCACCGTGTTGATTAATGGAGTCTTAAATCTGGGTGACACATTTCCCATATCTGCAGGAGCAGGTGCAGCACACTGTGCTTTTCCCAGCACCGGAGCAAGTGACTGGCTGCACTTGCAGGTCTGAGATATCTGCAGCGTCTGGCGCCCTGGCATCAAAGCTAGCACGGAGAGCTCTTCAAAGAATCCTGCGTGCTTTCGGGAGCGCCTGTTGAGTGTCGTTTATGTAATGGCCAAGGCGATATTTTCAAAACAAATCCTTAAAAAAACACGGCATTCAGTGAGCGTGCAGATGAAAACTCTACCAGGAATGGAAAGCTGGGGAGGTCAATGAGGCTGCCATTCTGTGCAGGTTGGACAAAATAAAGCTGCGCAGATTTTCTTAATGTGACGTTAATTTGCTGGGAGATTGTAGGTATGCTCTCTATTTACCTTCAGATGAAACGTACCAGCGAAAGGCATATGCCATTTTGCAGCATTTTCAGTAGAATGCAAGCGTTTGCGTCGCCCGCTTGTATTCATATGTTCATGCAGTAACCTACATGGCCTAGCAGTGCTTGTAAAGGAAGTGCTCAATAACGGCGCCATGTTTTCAGGACACTGGCGGGGGACAAACGACATTTCTTGAATTCTTTCTTTCGTTACACCACCCATAGGATAATGTTCAATGTTCCCGAACGAGGAGGGACAGCAGCGCCCGCGGGCTCCCAGTGACGCCGTCACTGGCAGTACTACCAGCAGTAGTGCAATGATTCACGGACAGACACAAAGGCTTTCATGCAGTTTCGACAGCTCACCCCCGTTGTCGAGGATCGTGTTCCACTGCCGTGCTTCCAGTGCCAGTAGCCGCCGAGTCGAGTCGCAAACGAGTTCCCCATGCCGGTTTTCAACTAACCCGCAGCACGCCGGCAGCGAACATGGACAGAATCCTATAGCCCGAGACGCCTGTGGCGGCGGCGGCCGGCCTGGCGGCGCCACAGGAGCCGGGTCTCCGCGAACAGAGACGGACGCTGTTCTGCCGATGGGCCAGGGCCCGCCCGCTCCCCGCTGGTAGAGCTATACACGGCTGTGCTCTTCCTTGGCCGCCCCGTTCCCCAGTCGTAGCCTAGCTCACACCCTAGCCGCAGACAGCCGCAGCCCAACTCATAATCCTAACCCTAGCCGGGTTCAGCAGCCAGCCGCTGGCCAACCGTGTCAGGTTTTTGAAAATTTCATTTAAAAAACATTTGCTTAGGGTTAGGTGATCATGATGATGGTACATGTGGTGTTGATGTTTGTTATTTTATGCACTAAAATGTTGCTATTACATAGTAAGTATGTTGGAAAGTGTCAAGTGAAGCTTAGGATATAAACACACGCTAATTTTTCGTGTAATCCCCCGCCAGACGACAGCCCTGGCCACGGCCGCAGCCATGCTTTGCCGAATTTGTGCAGCCGCCCCATTCTCGTCGGCCATATGCTGCCGCTGGCCGCACGGCTGGCCGCGCAACGTAAATCTCGACCCGCTGGACACCGCCTGACAGTTCACCAGGGGCTGGCCCGCGGTCTTTCAGCATTCAGACCAGTGTGGACAGTGTTCTGGTTTTCATGGTCAGTGCTCTGGTTTGCAATCAATGCAAGTGGCTGTAAGTGACTGTGGCCACTTGCAGCCAGTGATCCGCGTGGACAGGTCTGTCGCCAGTGCACTGTCCTGCGGTCATTTCTGACCAGTGGCAAGTGCTCCGGTCCGGAGCCATTGCTCTGGTCTGGGTCAGAGGCCGGTGCTCCGGTCTGTGGTCATTGTACCGGTAATCAGTCAGTCTTCAGACCAGTGGCCGGTGGCCTGGTCTGCCACTTCTCCGCGGTCACCAGTGACCGGTGCTCGGGCTCAGCGATGGCAGAGACGCCTCGCACCTCCCTATTTCTGTCGGTGGACTGCATGACCCGCCGGCCGAGCTCCTGTTTATTTGTGTATGGCTCGTGAAACCATCGGAAAAATCGACTGCTCGTCTATTGGCGTGCTGTTCGATAATTCAGCAGCGTTATCGCTCTCCTCACCCCTCCGTTTGATTTCATGCGAGACTGGCATCCGTGAAATACGGAATCATCTGTATCTGTCATGCCTCTAAATGAGATCTTTTCGTTCTCGCAAGTTATGCTATTTTATGTTTCCATTCATCTGTTTATTATTCAGATTTAACAGCCATCATGTCCCTTGAAGTTACATCACCTGCATTTGCTTGTTCTGGGAAGCCCGCACACCAGATCCTTAGCGTTTTAAATGTCGAGTAGGTGACGAGTTCAGCTGTGAGGAGTGTTTCCGGTCGGCCTCGCATTCGTGCGGCTAGTGAGGCGGACGGCGCGCACGTACTGCCGTATCGGGTGACGGCGGCCCCTTCGGCGATAACGACGCGACGGAACGGCGTCGACGGCGACTGGACGGTGTCACTGCCGGTCTGCAGGCGCCTGGTAAACCGACAGTTATGGGTTCTGATGGGTCATCGAGATACTCACGAGAGGCTCCCACACTCCCAGCTGCGGTGGACTCCGGGCTTTGCCGTCTGAGTGACGTGGCGGGTCACTGGCGGGCGGACTCCTTTGTCCCTGTGCCAGTGAGCGTCGGAATGTCCCACTGATCTGCGGTCACTGGCCTGGTCAGGTGATTGTCCGTGCCATTTAACAATGTCCCTGGCCATTCCGTGCCTGATATGCGCTCGTCCTCCTGCCCCCGACGTCCCTCCATACATGTGACCCGAGGTCATCCCTCTGTCCCTCTTACCTGCGGTCGTCTCTCTGTCTCTGTTGTCTGAGGTCGTCTCTTTGTCCTCCGACCCGCGTGGACTCCGTGCCTGTCTGATTCGATGTGATCTCCTCCGGCCCTATGACCCGATTTCATCCAGCACAGTTTGTCCGTCAGACCTGGCGTTGTGTCGCTGACCAGGTGACCACAGCGGTGACACCAGTCTTGGCCTGTTGACTGTCCGGGATGTTTTGAGTGCTCCGTCCGTGACATGCCCGGCGCTGACGTCAGCGGCGTGACCGCGTGATGGCGACACGCCACCTGCACGCGTCACGTGACATCAGCCGGCGGCCAGCTGCGTGCGTACGTGACGTCACGCGCCGACAGCAGCCGGAACCTCAAGGTCACCGTCAGGCGTCAAATGGTAATGTGAGCTCCCTGATTGGCAATGTGTGTGCCGACCAGCGCTACCCAGGCCGCCTGCTGACTTCAGCACGAACGACGCTATATGGCAATGACAGAGCTTGCCGTGAAATAAATTATTTATGGCTCTGGTGTATGACTTGTCTTACGAGTCTCATCTCACACTCGTATGAATGACTCGCAGCTGGGACGCAAATGATCTCCATCGCAGAACCTGGCGGGAGCTTTGTAAGGCTGGAAAAAGTAGATCGGAAATATCATTTGCGTGGGATTTGTACAATCGATTGGGACAGTGTTTAGCACTTAAATGCAATAACCTTGTAGCTCTATGCAAATCAAGGGCTTATCATGCGCACAACTACCGTTAGCAACTTGCAAGGCCAATTTTTCTGCTCACGTAGCTCGTTTCTGACCGGAAGCGATGGTGCGTCCACGGTGCGGATCCACATGGTGCGTCCTGGTGGTCTGGGTGCCTTGTCGTTTGTCACGGATGACCCTAAATCAAACTGCTTTAAATTCCCGGCCGAGACGGCATCGTCGTGCTGGGTCACGACGCTCCGTGCAGCTACAATCGGGGCAACACATTCCCCTGACAGCAGAGACCAGATATGTCTCAGACGCAGAGTGTCGCGGGCCATGTGGCGAGTGGCCGGTGAGTTCAGCTTCTGGAGACAATTGTTTCTCTTATCGGGAGAACATTTTAGAAAACTGAGAACTCGTAGATAATTTTGGAAGCTGTGCATTATCATCGCGGCGACTGACTGGCACACTCTCGCGACGTTTAAAAAGTTGCAAAATATATCTCGGAAAACATATACTGCGTATAATAACTTCAGGAAAACAAATGGTGCGATATGGTTTGGCAGTCGCGAGATTCTCCATTGTGAAGTGGAAAGCCCCTAAAAGACACCTATTTTCTACTGGTTGGCTGATGGAGAAAAAAATTGACGCGGCCAACAGATTTTTTTTAGCGTCCTCCAACTTATTCTGCGTGCCGCTCCGCACCAGTGGCGGAGTCCCGTCCGTTCTAGGCAGCCGGTTCGTGACTCGGGGGAGGACGTGCGGGGATGCAGGCTGCACGGCTGGCCGACGCCGGGCCGTCCGCGGGCTCTCCGCACCGCTGACGACGCCGCTGACCGTGCAGGGGACGGCGGTCTCCCGGGTTCTGTCCGCTGCCCCGCTGCCGTCCAGGAGTTCATTTGCCGGTACGCCTCCGGGCAGGCTAAGGGCACGCTAAGGGCACGCCTCCTGACAGGCCTGAGGGGATGCATCCGGACAGACTTACGGGAGTGACGGGAAACTGGTATGAGGCCTAGTAAAACGATGATGCGTTATGCTGGTGCCTTTTTGTGCTTATCTTATGCATTCCATTTGCCACTTTTTGCAAGACGTGGACTGTCACGCTATCAGTATATATCACGTCGTCAGCAATGTGTAATCTGTTCATCCTTTTATGTGGGTTGACCAAAGAATGCGTGAAAAAAAACGAAAATATTTAAATATGAGGAGCATGGTTGGGCTCATCACGTGCGAAATGGGTGCAAAAGAGCCAGGGCCACAGTAAAGTAATGTTGCAGTAATTAGTTGTTTTAGGGCAGAAAGTGGAACTGTGCTGTCTCCGACAAGAATTTTGGACACGGGTGATAGTACCTTGCGCTGAGGCCATGAGGAAAATGGACGGTTCAGTTTCAGATGGAGGGTACCGGATTCTATCCCGTTAACACCAGGCAGCCACGACTATTCATTTTCCATTCAGCGGACGCCAAGGGCTTCAGTGCAAGGGCGCCAGTTCTGCAAACACTACTGCGTAGCCGCCGCGGGTGGTCACCCGATCTGCCAACTCTGAATGTCGAGCGGGCGAGGAAATGCGAGACCGAATTAGAAACGCGAGCTGAGCTGGAGCGCGCTGCGCATCCGGCCCCGACCCAGAGACCTGGTGCTCCTGCACCAGCGGCGGCGGTCGGCGGCCGGCGGCGACGGCGGCGACGGCGGCGACGGCCGCGACGGCCCAACGCTGCAGGCTCCACGGCCGGCTGCCCGTGAGCTCTGTTTGCGTCCCTGTCAAAACAAATTGCGGCCGTCGCCGGCGGTGACGAGGGTCGGCGATAGCGAGACACGATTCCGCGGATAATTTGCACCCCTGTGACGATAGCCGGGTGGACGGACACGACGCAGGTCGGCAGCGGCGCCGGCTAGGTCGTGACGTGTGTGCGGATGTTGCAACAGACGACGCGCGAGGCGTCTCTGGACCAGGCCACCGCGCCTGCGGATCACCAGCCGAAGCAGAACCAGCCGGAAATAATCAGCACTTAGTTCTGTGAAAGAGAGGTAAACCAGGAGTACCTACAGATGCACAATCCCCTTGCTATACTCGTATGCTGAAATGCCATAATGGTAAAATGCCTGAAATGTTGAAAGGCCATATTTGCTGTGTTCGTATTGACATACTGTGGCGTTCACGGCTGAAGAAACAATACACAATTAAAGACTACAGCAAAGTGTCTGAGGCGATGCTGCCATTTTTAGCTCTGGCCAGTTTTCGCCATTTAGTCAACTTAGACAAAAGAAGGAGTTGTTTTTTTCAACCCTCATCCCAGCCCTGTCCAAACATGGCATGAAACAGCCTTGAAATGAAAACGGGAGAGTAGCTGGGTTCTTGGGGTACCCCATGATATCAAATATGATCCATTTAAGTCACACAGTGAACACACAATCGATCTCAATGGAGGTCATGTCAGTAGATTCTGGCTTCAACTGGATGCTGTGTGGCGTAATCTACAGCATGCTTTTGATGAACACAGAATGGTTTCTTACGATGAAAAAAAACTATGGGATGCAATTCAGCGCTTCCGATGTTCAATGGCCATAAGAGATCACTTAAATCTCAAAAAAGGCCAGTGACCTGAATTCACGATTTTAACCCAAGATCACCTGGATTCAAAGAATGTCCCTAGCGCAGAGTTAACCGACACCACGTTTTCAGGGAATACGTAAAAAGCTTTAAAGATAAGTTATGAAAAAATCCAGAGCAATCGAAGCTGTGGAAGTGGTCAATTTTCTGAAAAAACTGGGGGGCCGCACTAGTTCCACGTGTGCTGGCAACGGTTAAGCCTATTTCCTTATTCAAAAAGAAAGGAGACATTCCCATATGCGAGGAGCTTGTTCGCCCCCTCCCACGAGATCTCGAGAACTGCCCATCCGATGTGATAGTAACAAATGACAATCGATTCGCCATGACGTAAACTTCACTTTTTTAAAAACGAAGTTTTCGGTATCCTGTTAGGATGGATAAAGAGGATATATGCCAGAAGGGAACATTTTTGACTTGTTAAAAGCGAGTTGTTCATGCACTGATTTTGATGTAAATGGCATGAATCGAAACGTTTGATTCCGATGTTGATAAATGGATTTTGATACAATAGGCATGAGTTGAAAATGGATGTGAATTTTCCTTTCTCCATTCCCTATGAATTTCGACAAAACTCATAGGCGTTCACAGGGTTTAGAAAATGAGAGAAATATTTTTTTTCGAAAGCTGAACCAGCAGAAAAGATGAAAATCCTTTTTGCCTTCTTCTAGACGTTGTATAACTGCCTAAGCTTATTGCATTGTTTGCATAATGTTAGCATAGGCGGCACTTGGAACATGGAAAAAATTAGGAACTGTCATGGTCGTATTTCCATCAGGTCAACTTACGCCCTCTGACCTCAAATGGCCCTAAATGACTTCAGTCACAGGGTTGGCCTTGGGTTCATTTTATAATGTTTGGGAACGATTCTAGTTACTTGAATGAACTGTATTTCTAAAAGTTCCTATTTATGGTGTCATTATCTAGTGGAGGCGCACGGAAATTTTAGGTCATACCTCTGTGGCCAAACCTCATATCGATCTGAAGCTTGAAATGCAAGCAGAGGATTCTATGATGGTTCGTGATATGCCGAATTTTTGATTTTTAAAATTTACGCACAAAAATATTTACATAGAGCCAGATATTGCCAATCACCTTGACCTGGCCTTTTGAAAGGTAAAGTTTAAGACAAATAATTATATATTGTTTCGCATTTATACAACTGTAGAATCATATACAGTTTTGACTTCTTTCCCAAAATCCCTATTGTTGGCATCCATTTTCTTTTGTCTTGAGCCATGCCAAAAAAGCCGGAGGTGGTGCCAAAAAATTAGCACGGCTCCGCCGCTGGGCAAAATAAAATTACAAAGATTTGACATAATACGTACAAAGCATAGTTAGAGGAACATGAGCAAGTTTCGTGAAGATGCCATTAATAATCCTGGAAATGGCGAACAAAAAAAAACAGGACGTGGCTTATGAAACCTTGCCATGTCGGTATAAGGTTAAAAGCTCAACATACTTTATATTTTATGCATGTTTTTTATGCGGACGTCAGCGTCCAATTCAAGCAGACCATGCAACCCTGCAGGCTTCCACGGTACAATTCAAACGCTTCAAACGATGATGTAATGCTTGTTCGAAGCTACGAGCCAAATTTGGATGGCAGCTTCGAACTTTGGTGCGCTTATATTGCTCCAAGGATTTGCTTGGTTTGAGATTATTATACGACTCCGGGAACGCTGGTTTGGTGCCCAAGATGAGTCGAAGCCGCAGACACTTGGTCCCAACTTTGCGCAGTTGTACGAAACCGTGTCTTGCATCAGGAGAAATGAGTAATTGACGGTGTTCATTAAGCGCTAACTACATTAACAGTATTGCAAGGCACTGGAATAGTGAAATAAATTAATGTGGATTCTACAAAACACAGAACAACATTCCAGTGATACGTCAAACGAGAGAGACGATAATGACCCTTGAAATGTTGGACAAACTGGGTCTGTATGTCTGAGGAATACAGGAGAAAGAGAAAGAAAGACAGCGCGTGAGAGAAAGGGAGGCAGGAACAGAGAGAGAGGGGGAGATAGATAAACAGATAGGTAGGGAGAGGGAGAGAGATAAACGAAAAGTGAGAGGAACTGCTACCAATAAAATATACTTAAAACCTGGGCTCCTGTCCTCCTGCGGTAACCCTTCCTCCACAACATGAAGCCCAGTGAGACCCGCCCAGACGAGCGACGAGCCGACGGAAGACGATCCACCGCACTCCGTCAGCTTGATAGCCGCCGGCAGCGGCGAGGCAGGCCGTGACGTCACGCGTCCGGCCGGCCGCTGTATTTCCGTCGAGGCCGACGTGGCCAGCTGTCGGCCGCCGTCCGACCCTCCGCCCCCCCCCTGACCCCCAGCGCCCGGTCACTGGGCTTCAGCCCCGTCAAACTCCCTCGCGTCTACTCGGTTGAAGATTGGCTGCAGGACCGGAGGAGCTCTGCGGTCGGTGCTGAACCACTCCGATAACATTTGCGGACGGCCCAGGGCTGCGGTTCAGACACCGCCCGACTCCGAGCGCCCGCTGCAGCTCGGCCTCGCGCGAGGACAGCGGAGGACGCAGCGGTGGCGTACACTTTATTGAACGGAAGGCCGCACGGGAGCAGAAACAAACGCGACGGTCGGCTAACGGAGTAACAAAGGTGGCAGTGTTAAGGGGCGGAACAGATTCCTGTCACGGCGCCGTCGACCTGCAAGCAAGCGGTTTCCATCGACTCAGCTGAACACGGCCGAGCGCGGTGACAAAAGCGGTGGGTCGGCTGCGGAAGAACGAGGCCCCGGCGGGCCCACGTGGCGCTGAAACAGGCACGACGCACGCCAAGACGGCTACGCTTGATGTGGATCCAGCGCGAGCCGGCCGACGTGGCGGCCCAGTTTGGCACGTCATTCACTTGTCGTGGGCGAACTCCAAGCACGAGTTCACTACGCCCCCGGCTAAAACCGACCGTACTACAACGGCCAGGGGCAGGGAGCCAACATTTTTCCCGGTTTCCTATCGAGAGAAGCCTTCCATTTTGCAGCACTCGACTGGCATACGGTTTACATGCCTGCATTATGGGTCTCCTCTCATCTGTTGCAATATTTCATATCTTAGTTCCACCCTCTCTTTTTCGCTACTTCCTACATCTATTCAACCATGTATGCGTTCCGAGATTGGCAGTTGGTGTCAACTTTTGATTTTGGCCCACAAAACTGTGGTGACATTCTCAGACGAAAAAGCGCAGTTCGAAACAAACAAGTCAGAAAACCATCCACTGTTTAGCTGAACAAAATGGATTTCGTCCCAGTAATAACGAGAAGTGACACATCGGCCTGCAAAAATGAATGACAAAGTGAAAGAACGTCACTAGAAAAAAAGCAAATGACGGCACAGTCGGAAAAATCATAAAGACTTTGGGGCGCCTCGCCCCCTTGAATACTGCAATTTAGTATTAACCCAACAGCACTGGCTGAAAAGAAATTACTTAAAAGCGGATTGTGACCCCCCACTCTGTAAATCCGGACGTTGTACTGTCCGTGCATTTCGGTCACAAACTTTGGCAGTCTCATGAATGGTGGGATTATGACATCAAAAATATGGAACGATGGGAATCTGAGCACGACATAGTGGCCCGATTGTGTCGCATTTAATGAGCTAGACAAGTAGGATACCTGGTACCGACGAACCCGTCGTCACGCCGAAACCGTTTGCATTTCTAAGTAGGACACAGCGATTCAGCCGACGCAATAATGCCTTTCTGGCTGCAGCCGTGAGCCGTCAGAAGCTTGCGAAAATTCGCGACAGATACCATATACAGCCAAACAATTCAACTTCAGACGACAGTAAGTGTCGAAAGGACATAAGAAACGGACCCGCATTTTCAGGGGTGGACGAAATTGTCGGGTTAATTTCAGCAGCAACACCCAATCCAGCGCGTCACCACATCAATCATGGCGCGTCCTGCTCTTCTCTCCGCACACGACCGCTTCACATCGACGAGGACAGACAACAAGCTTGCGGAAAGCCGCGGCTGCTTCCTCATAATCCTCCCTGGAGCGCGACTGGAAGGCTCATTTCACAGTGGTGGCAAGACTCCGCCCGGCTTCCTCACTCTCGCCTCTCGCGCTCAGCCTCAGCTACAGAAGGCGATGCAAAAGACGGCAGGCGCGCGCCATCGTCACAGCTTCTCCGCTCCCGCTCCGGCGGAAGCGGCCCGCCCGGAAGAGAACCGCTCACTTCCGGCCCGCTTCCGGTCCGCTTCCGGCGCGCCTCGCTGGCAGTGCTGTAGCGGGTCCCGCCGAGCCCGCGCCTCTGCCGGGCCGGCGGCACCGGCAACGCAGCCCGGCCCTCTACTGCTTGGCGGCATGGTGCCGCTTGGCGCGCGCGCGCTGATCGCGCAGATGGTGGCGCCGGAAGCGGCGGTAGTTGCGGTAGCCGCGCGACCGGCGCGAGTCGCCGCGGGCCGGCTTCGCCCAGGCGCCCACGATGAACGTCTCGATGTCGGCCTCGTTCTGGCCGCGCACGATCCGGAACAGGCCGTCCTCGCCCCACTGGCGGCCCCAGGAGTTGGCCACGATCTGGGAACACGGCCGACAAGGTCGGGTCAAGACCATCGCGACGGATCGGTCGCCGTTGGCGGGACGGCGTTCGGTTTATCCATCACGCGCCGACACATCGGCTCATGCTGGACAGCATTTCATTACCAAATGTGGACAAAATAAATAGTTTGGAGTGAGAGTGTGCCTGGTGTGAAAGTAAAACGTGAAGTACGGAAGAAAAGTTTCCGCTGGTCACTTCGGGCTTGAGGAGAATACAAAATGGACAATCTACAGCTGTTTTCACTTGAGTGCGGACATTTATTTCCCTTGCATTTTTCAAACGATTCATTCCATATTAGGTGACGAGGTGACAAGACTACAAGGAGCTTGCAGACGCAATCACAAACCTGCAGGACTCGGCAACCGAAAACTGTGTTTCGTTATATCATTCTAGGGCGATCACGGATGGAAAATGACACAAAACCGATTTACGTCTTTCTCATGCTTAAAACAAACCAAAACGGCCTTGGACGGACGTCGATGAATATTTACGTGGGCTGAAAAGGCAGCTCACCATGCAGAAACCTCAATTAGGCAATCATTTAACAAGCAGCGAAATAAATTATCGCTGATGAACAGAACCCGTCAGATCAAAGGGCAGTAACAGACTGCCGGGATGAAGAGGGACGTGGGCGGAAAACGGACCACGATGCCAAGAGACGGATCCTTAATGTACCACTCTGACACCTCCACCAAATGAATGCGGTTACGGACTGACAGAGGTGCGAAAAATTTGGCGCGAGGAACACTTCAGGAGAAGTTAAGAGAGGCACATCGCATTCGCACGGACGGTCACCGTACGCTTGTGGTTTTGGCGACAATGGGTCAATACTTCATATTTAAGTTTCCCCAAAACCAAAGCTATCACTGATGGTGTACGAAGTCTTCGGTTCAAAACACTTTGCGCGACCCACCACATTAAAAAGGGAAATAGCAAAGCACTCGGGTTATAGGCACGACAGTCGCCATAATCACATGACGGCCACAACCTGCTCAAACGTGTCCCATACTGAGATAACGGGAGCCTAGCCGTGGCAGCAATAAGCCAGTCCAACAGCAATAATCAGCACGCTTCTGTAATTGCAACAACAGCTTTCCTGGACGTGCCAAGGTAAATAAGGTTGGCATGGGAAGAGGCGCTATTTCTGCACCGGTCGAGTCCGGCAGCAGACCAATCGCGAACCGAACTCTGTTGCAAAGGCGTCTGAGCATACTGGCAACTACGTCGACTAAGTGGTGGCTGATGTGAATGCCACCGCTTCGATTTCATTTAGCGTACTCGGTTGCTTGACATCGGTCCCAGGCTCATTCGGGTATCATATCATATCAAGGTTCATGCAGGCATCATACAGCTATAAACCAGTTTGCTGTTAACAGTGGAAATTGCGTGGTAGATCTGGAATACTGCTAACCGGGAAAGCCAGCAATGGTATCATCAGAGTAATAGGTGTGTAAGCTGGAACTACATCGCCCGGCAGCGCCATATAAATTAAACACGCTGCGCTTGCGCTGCGCTATGCCTTAGGAGCAATTCGGTCGTGCAACTGTGTGAATTCTTCTGACGGTAAAGCTAATTTTCCCCGACAAAATATTCAAATTTGCATCGATAACCCCGCATACACTCGCATGTTAATGCCATTAATTTGAATATGCAGATTATCGAACTTATATTTATGCCTCGCGCGCGCTCCGCTTTTCGTCACAGGTGCGCCAAAATAGCGCCCGGCCGGCGTCCCGCGGCGGGAAGGCGGACTCAGCGGCTCGCAAGACGACGGGGCGTGCCGCTGGGCGCCGCTATAAAACCGCAAGTAACGCGCCCCCACCGCAGCGTGCTCCATGAACGCACAAGGCCGCGCGTGAAGAGGCACCGCGGGCACGCGTAAATCCTGATAACGCCCGCTAATAGTCCGATAAATGTCTCCTTCGCTCAGTTCTCCGCCCCTCGATCGCGTTTCTGCTTTGGGCGCGGGATGAATCGCGCGATCTGCGAAACCGACCGCCTCCGTTCGTCCGTACCGCTTATTGCACGGCAGGGGCAGGGTGCGGCGCGTGGGCTGCTCGGCGCGGCACGTGGGTGACAGATCGGAGGCCGGCCCGAGATGAGTGACATCATTCCTCACGCCTCATCGGTCGCGAAAAACCGCCGCGCACGACTGCCGGCTCAAAACACCGCCCACGGCGGGCCTCTCCGCTTCTAAATCACGCCAGGCGACTGGCGGGCGCCGCCGACGTATGGCTCCAAATTCGATTATCGACGCTTATTTACAACTTGTTCGAATCTGAAAACATCCGGCGCCGATTGTGCGGCGCGACGCGCGAGCAGCGGTCGTTGACTCGTGCAGGCTGCGCGCAAACAGCGGCCGCGGCGTGGGCGGTGAGCAATGGGCTCCACCGGTCAGATTAATCAAAGACGGCAGACGGCACTGCGACGCTACATCGTTCACTGCAGCGCGGCCAAGGACGGGGCATGCCATTGTGAGGCGACCAGTGTCACATCCACTGTGCGGCTCTGCTAGAGATGTGGCCGTCAGGACATGAATGCTGCAGCGCACTGTACGAAGGCCTCATTATCTTGGGTTCCTCATAGCTCATACTTCACACTTGACGGTTCACTTATAGACTTAAGGCGCAGACACTTTAGACTTCATCTTCCTTTCCTTCCCTTTCCTTCCTCCTTTTCTTTTCCTTTGCTTCCACTAAGTCCTAGCCCCCACGCATGATTTGTCGCAAGAGAGCCCCGGGGAAGGCATGATCAGCACGAATTATACCGACAACGCAAAAACATTGAACATTTCGATTTACGGCAACGCAAAAGTTTCCCAGCGCATAACGGCAAAAAAAGCCAACGCCATTTCATCGCCAGGCACGGCAAACTCGCCGCAAAAACGGCCACAGGATGGCGCCTTCGCCGGCCTCTCGCCGCTCTGGACTCACCCAGTACTTGACGGGTTCGCCGCGCTCGTTGACGTCCTCGCCCCAGCCGAGGATGCGCACCGAGTGGTACGCGGTCCTCGACGACGGTCGGAGGCCGGTCGACCGGTACACGCCCGAGCGGTACGTGAAGAAGTCCTCGTGCACCTGCATGATGGCTGAGGACAGGCGGCGGAGGTCAGGTATGCAGACACGCGTCGCTGGCATTGTGGTGATGAGACGTGTTGTAGCTCGTTGCGACAGAACACAAAACATTTTGGGAACAGCCTGACCGAAAAAGGTTTCGCTTAAAGCGAAATATTCACATTTTTACAGTTACCACTAAGTAATGCTTACCACTAAGGAATGCTACATACAGCCAAGTCATTCTAAATTGCCGAGGAAAAAGTCCGTTATTATATGCGAACAGATTCCTACATTATGCGGTTAGCTAAAACCAAACTTGCGACCATTGGTCCAGAAACGAGGCTCTACAGGAGGTTTAACACTTGATCCATCGCCAAGTGGCACATCTTTGGCCGAAGAATCCATGATGTGTGGGCAGTCATTCGCGGAATGTTCGTTTCCGATCAAGACCACAGGAGCAAACATGAAATTCCCCACCCATCTGATGTTGAGTCTGGAGCAGACTCCATGGACACGTCGCGTGCGCTGTTTGCCGTTTCTGTCGGCCTCCCACGCGATTTCGTCATTTCCCCGGCGGAATGTCACATGTTTAACCGCCGGACATTCCGGCTGCTCGCGGCGCGGCCACGCTCCAGGTCGCACGACGCCGAGCAGGCCAGACTCTCGC
The DNA here is from genome assembly GCA_030062745.1 of Capitulum mitella. NCBI lineage: Eukaryota > Metazoa > Arthropoda > Thecostraca > Pollicipedomorpha > Pollicipedidae > Capitulum > Capitulum mitella. Next base: position 23,579,400 of record CP099850.1, on the reverse strand, counting down.
GAGTCCAGATGGACGGCCGCGCCGACCCCGGAACCGGCGGCGGGTCGCTGCCACCTGCTGCCGTCCGGACCGCTGTCACGCCACGCCCGCCGGCCGCCGGCAGCCAGCCGTCGTTGAGTCATTACAACAACGAACCGCCCACTTCGGACGTCCCCGAGGGGGGCGGGCGCTTTTGGCCCGGTCGGGGCTGACTAAGCCCTCGTTCGCTCCTGTCGGGCGGCAGCCCGCTGAGCTCACGGAGGAGTCACGTCCGTCTGACCGTCAGACCGGCCTGCCTGACCTCACTCAGCTGACGGCAGGCAGCCGAAGAACGACAGGACGGCGGAGAGCAGCTTGTGCGGGTGGACCAGTTCCCGAGCCTTATGTTTGTCAGGCTTGAGAGCAACACATCAGACGGCGTTCTGAGGGCGCCCTGGCGGTTTCAGCTGGCATTTTTAAACATACATTTCATCTGGACGATCTGCCGGGACGGTGTTAGGGATCAGAATCCGTCCTCAGCATAGTTTGTTGCGCGAATCTTGAACTCAACACCCGCCGTGCAATTCCAGGCCAACGGCTGATATTGGGTCGAAAGTGCACCGTGCCACCATAACGACAAGACTGTGAAGTCCTTGCGGTCCTCTCCTGCCCGTTGCCGGCTGCTCCGCGGGCGAAATAACGAGCGCGGATCCGATTCGCACCACTATTGCTGGAGCGAGGAGACCATCGTTCACCAAACGAGCCCCATGCACAGCTTCTCCCGTCCGACAGTTCTCGGGGCCATGGGTGGGCCGGGCCGAGGTCTGGCCAAGGGCCGTGCTGAAAGGGTCCGTCGGGTGGACCCAGGCAGACCCACGGACCGTATCGGATGAGGCCGCGCGGGTCAGACGGGTTGGGCGAGTCGGGCCGAGCTATGGGGGCCGGGCCGGGGCCAGGCTGGACAGGACTGCACGTGCCGGTCTGCGCGGGGCTGGGGGGCCGGGCTCGTCGGCCGGCCGGCCGGCCGCCGTCCGAGCGGCGTCCGAGCCCTGGCAGCCGGCCCGCCACATTCTGCCGGCGGGGAATTTATCACGGCCGGCTCCCGGCTCCGGCTCCGGCTCCGGCGCAGTCGGCCCGGTCGGCCCGGAATTCGGCGGCGTCGGCGGCGGCGGCGGCGGACACAGTTCGGGGTTCGGACACAGCGGACCAGCGACGGAGGAGGTGCAATCCGTTCCCGAGCGGTGCGCTCCGGCGGCGCTTCCTACGGCCGTGTACTGCGCGAGGACGTTCTGACGGCAATGCAACTCTCAGACTGCTTGGAGACGCAGCAAACTCTCAAATGTATCCCGCAAGTGACGTCTAAATCAAATGAATTGTCGGATCCCTTCATGTAGACCTAATTACAACTGGCTGCCTTTACTGCAGTGAAATTTTTGTTATTAACATTTCGCAATAGGGATTTCGTATAATGCGTTTCGATTTCAGTAAATGAAAACGTGTGCATTCATCAATAGTCGCGTATAGCCCCGGGAAAATTTGTTCATTTTCAATAAATCCTCTCCTTCGACTTTACGAAGCTGAAGGAAATTACTCCGATTTCTTTCGTAGCGTGGTCGCCGGCAACTCGATGGCCTCTGCTAATCACGTTGCAAGATGCTGCGTAGCATCCAGCTGGTCTCACAGAGCATTTCTTCAGGTTGTTATAAACTCATCGCGGAGCGCGCAAGGCTGCCAAAGCCAAATCACGACCTTGAATGGCATCAGAAAAGAGACACGAATGACAGTCGCACTGTGTACTAGGCAGAGAGGTAGCAGCGCGAATTCCCGCGAGCCAAACACATGACGTCACAGGAGCAACGAACTGCGCCTGCCAAGCGGCCGGTCCAACCCGCCACGCTTCCGCTCTTCTTGTATGCATCAGCCCGTTCGGCCTGCGTGGGATGTTTTGATGAGGTCATGCGTCTGAGCCCCCAGGCATTCCGAGAGGTCACCGAGTGGCCCCGCTCGGCGGGGGAGGGCGACGCACCGCCTCCGCCGCCCGCCGAGCCGAATCCGCAGCTCCCGCTCACATCCGCGTCGGTCCGTCGGGCTCGTTCGTGGCTCGGTAAAACACGATCCCCGCGGCGGGCGGCGGGCGGTCCGGCGGTCGCCGGCCGGCCTCTGAGACCGCTCGGAGGAGACCCGCGGCGGATCGCATGTCGCGGAAGAATGCGGCGGCGGCGCGGCGTGGGCTTTTACGGCGCGCATCTGGTACTGATCTATCCGTGCAGATATTCGGCCTGCCCGTAAACCCGGCTCGTTTCGCCCGGCCGAGCCGCGGAAGTGCCTGAACAAACATCGTCGGCGAAAGGGGGGGGGGGCGGCGGCTGGGGGCGAGATGACCCACGCCGACAGGGCAAACATCGACCGACGGGCCGAACGGCCGGTGCCGAATGGACTCGACAAACCTTACGGCGCCCCTCTGATGTCCGAGACTGCCCATCCCGCTGATTAATCGCTCGTTACGCAGAGCCTCGTCCGTGCTAAGTGTGGGGGCGCGTTTTTTAGGGTTTAACATGTGGAGTGATCTGTGTTTAATGGAACACCAAACGACCTGACTCAAACCCTTGGGCAAACAAAAATTGTTTTAATGTGCAATTTTCGTTTGTTCGGGTTGTTTCTTCACCTAATGATCTTGACTCGTTCGATGTATCCTAGTCAAATGTTTTGCGAAGAAACACAAACTGTAAGAAATTTTCAAGTCAGTTCGTGGCAGCCCGTTGTACAATTTGCGTTAATGTGAGATATTTTTGGTGCAACACGTAAGGCATTTTATGTGTTTCCACGTCTGTTTAGATGTTTGCGTTTTCCTTGCCATTTGAGTTATATTAGGCGATGAAAAGCACATAACTTTAAAACATCAAAACCATCTGGATAATAATAACAATAACCTATCTATCACCGGCGCAACCAGGCGGGGGGGGGGGGGGGGGGGGGGGGGTAGACCGGTCTTCCCCCTGGGCCAGCATTTTTTTGTGAAGAACATTACATCTCGTCTTCCCAGCAAGCGGTTTTCGTATGATTTCAGTTTACACTGAGCTCCGCCCCCTCCCTTAAGAAAATTCTGGCTGCGCCCCTGGTCTACCCCAAGGAACTCCACATGGTTTGGAACTGACCGCAATCGCAATACAGTATGCACAGTGGCGAACCCTTAGCTCGCTGGTTCTGCTCCTAATGGCCAGAAACGAATCTGTTGTTAAGCCAACGTTTTGCTCAGTTAGTTCCGCTGTATCACGGCCCACTGTCTACACTGTCACTGTTTACAAAGACTGAGTCCTTTCTCCACAATGGAAACCCCGAAATAGCATCGCTTAGACTTTCCACTGCCGTGGCTTCGTCTCTGATCCAGATATGCCGTGCAACCTCCTGCGCAAAGTTCATGCGATAACTCCCGCTGTTTGCGCCCTTAAAACTTTATCTCCCGCTGGTCTATGGAAGTTCATCCGGTTCATGCTTAACTTTGGTTGAACTCTTGTAATCACGCTGAGCCAACGGTCATGCGGTCCTTTCCGAGGCCATTAAGCTTGCCCAGCCAGTCCTTCAGTAAAACAACGCTCATTCCCAAAACGCGCGTAGAGTAGCCAGACAACATTCATACAGATAATAAGGTAGACGGCATAGAAATTAACACATACAGACACCAGTCGCCACACCATTCTGACACAGCCACGTCCACAGAGCGCGTATCGGCATTGCCGTGCGCGACCACCGGCGCCTTCCCACCAGACCCCGGCAGTCAGGCAAGACGGGCGCCTCGAGCGCCCAGCGAAGGCTACTCACCCTGCACCGGGCCGCTGTAGTACAGTTCGTGCATGATGTCCTCCTCCTTGCTGGCGATGCGGTAGGGCGGCTGCATGCCGATCAGCTGGTCGCGGCTCAGCTCGACCGTGGTGCCGTTGCTGCACTGGAGCCGGTACGGCCGGCGAGAGCGGCGCGGGGTCAGGCACTGGCCGTGGGTGCGGGTCTGTCCCGACTCGTACGGGTAGCACTGCTCCTCCGCGACGCTGCAACAGGCCGGACGCAGGTCACTGTCTGGCCTGAATGCGCTGGTGGGGCTACTGCGCTGCCTTCTGCGCGAGATGAGGTCAGGACCATCACGGAGGTGAAGAGACAGGGTGAAGGTATATTTCAGATTCCCCTTTCAGCGAAGTTTCTATGACCTGTAAACGACCACCGTTCTTTCCATCCGCGTTTCCCTTCCCCCCTTCCTGCTTCCTCCCTTCATCCTGCTTCCCTTCCTCACTCCCTCTCACTAACTGCATCTCCGCCTGTGCGCAAATCAATCTCGCCCACTTCCACGCCCGCTCTCGATTCGATATGCAAATCTCCGCCCCGGCTCGCTGTGCGTCGAGAGCCGGCCGGCGCCGCCGTGCCCCCGGCGGCCGCCAGCGTGACCCGAGCATCCGGGACGGCCGCCAAAACGTGCCTCGAGAGCAGGACACCCAAGGCCGGGTCAGCGAGACCGCTGAGCGCGATACCGCCCTCTGTGTGCCCCCCCCCCCCCCCGCCGACGCCGAACGCGTCGAGTCGACAGACGACAGACAACGAGGATGACGCTCAGGAGGGAGTCGCCCAGTCTGAGGCGGGTGGGCGAGATATGCGACGCGGCGGGTTAACTGCTGTCTAAGTGTCATGGAATTCGACCCAAGAGCCGTGAGTCACGGCGCTGGCGCCCGCCTATCGCACCTGTCTCTGTTAGGCTGCCTACCAAACGCGACTGTTTCAACGCCGCTGACGCGACCCAACATAAATATTTCCGTGAAGCGATACAGAGGGTCGCGCCCGTTAACGTTCGTTGTCCGCACGCTCTAACACTGGGACGACGCCGCACAAGATCATCGTCCGACGTCGTCGGCGCACTGGTCGAGGACCACGCTGACACGGCAGAAATCGATGGACTGCGTGATGCCTTTCATCACTGCTGACGCGACACAACGTAAATATTTCCGTGCAGCGAATTTTCTGTTATCGTATGTATGTATATACATTATATATAGATAGATAGATAGATATACCTATATCTATATAGATAGGCATATATATACAAACACACAAACACATATATATATGTATATATATATATATATCTATATATATATGCAACGGCATTTTGGTGATGGACAGCCGATTTCGCTTAACCAGGACTATTTGCCGACTTTATCACTCACCAGCCATCTACGGTTTGCTGTCTCAGAGCCTGGCAGTCTACTGTTTGTAACGACACAGTTAACGACAGTGAAACCGGATCGTAAAACCGCTTGAAGATCCTCGACTCAGGACCGCCAGTGTTCCCAGACAGAGGTTTATTGCGACATCACCTCGCCACATCGACAGAGAAACCTCTGGGTGCCCATCTCAGTTGATCCCAGTACAACCATATGTGCAACGTCAGCCACAGCCCCAGCCTCCTCTCGTCGACACCGATGGGCGGTTCCAGGTCCTGTCAAATCTCACTTTTAGTCGTATTGCCCTCCCCTCCCCTCCCCCCGGCAGAGCCAGACATGACGTCAGCCGACCAGGATTCACCCATATTGACGCAGGCAGTTCCAGGCAGACCAGGATTCACCCACATTGACGCAGGCAGTTCCAAGCAGACCGGCACTCACCCGTATCGGCGCAGGTAGTTCCAGGCGCGGTCCAGGTTACCCCCCAGGCAGCCATCCTGGCGCACGTAGCCGCAGTCGATGATGTTCTGCTCGCTGAAGTCGGCGCGCGCGGTGCCCGGGCTCTGGATGGCCATCCGGTCGGCGGCCGTGGTGGCCGTGGAGAAGGCCCAGGAGGCGCCGCACCAGCCCTGGTCCTCCACGGGGCCGATTCGGCCCCGCCACTCGCGCTTCTGGCGCGCGTCGAACGAGCGCGGCAGCTCCCTCGGGTCGTAGATCTTGGTGATGGGGTACATCTGGTTGATCTGCGGCCGAGGTGGAGGGTCGTCATCCTCGGCCGGCCTGCGAGGATGTCGGGAAGGCAAGACAACGCCGGCAGTGAGGTATGTTTGATTCATCCGTTGCCGGCGGAACTCCGATAAGATATTCGCCGCATTCTAGTGCTTCCTGCGCACCATTACACCGGCACCTCACGAGCCAACAAGCGTCTACACATACGACTAATGCAAACACCAGTCAGCCACTCACCATGTCGTTGGGGTAGCGCGTACCCAGCAGGTACTGCAGTCCACTGCTCAGCTTCTTGCCCCAAAACTGGGAGTAGTTGCTGGCGCGCCAGCCGTAGTAGCCCTGGTAGTTGATGTCGTCGATCAGGTCCGGCTGCACCAAGCACTTGCTGGTGTCGCACATCAGCTCGGCCAGCGTTTCGCTGACCTTGACGCACTTGCTGAGCGCGACACGAAAGGACCGCGAGTCAGGCAGCTGATCGGGATATACTTTTCCGCGTCGCCGTCTGCATGTTGAACTCGAGCTCACTGAACGTTGCAGTTCAGGGTTATATGACTTGCACAGATGAGCTTAACACGCAATGGCACGCGGTAGCGGCACGACGTTCTCGCGTTTTTTTGGCAAATGCGAAGGTCTTTTCATTGCTCATTACATGTTCATCACATCGCGATAAGAGAGCAGACATATGAGAACAACGGAAATACAATGAAAACGCAAAGCAAAACACCCATTTTTCTAAGACAAAATTTCAAAATTTTTGAAGGAATGTTGACACGTAGCAGATTGGCGTTTTGTCTATAGTTTTACATACGTTAAGACAGACTGGCATTGCTTTTCGTACCAGAGCTAACGCCGTTGTGGCACTTTTGAACACTCACCAGACGTTACAGTTTTCCTCTACGCTATCTTCAGGACGAAGTTTCCTTCCTTTGTAATCGCACCCAGCTGAAATGTTTGATGATGCCTCAGTTGCAGTCATGAGTTTCATGTATCGATTTCGAATGATTAGTGTTTTCGCTATCAACAATACCTGTGCACAGGGCATATGCAAGATATAAACATAACAGTGCACGAATATCTGCTGAGCGTTTACCAACCACGGTCGACCATATTCCACTGCAGGACAGCAAGACTGATTTTTTGACTCAAAAATAAAAAAAATCGAGATGCGCTATCAGAGAGTCCACGAGCGCCCCTGAAAAACCCTTTTTGTCCAGGCCTCGGCCTTCCCAGCGGAACATCAGATCCTCTCGCGACGACCGGCCACAGCTCACGACCGCCGGCAGCTGGACACCCCCGAGGGCGTCTGGCGGCCGCGGCCGGGCCTCGCCACGTACCGATGATCGGCGCCGGCGGCCGCTCCCCCCGGCAGAAGCTGAAGTAGTCCGGGCAGCAGTCGCCCGAGGCGCCGCGGTCGCAGAACTCGTCGCAGTAGCAGAGCGTGTCGCGGATGGGCACGCTGCACTCGTCCAGCCGGCTGGGGCAGCAGTTCCCTGGCAGAACGCCGGGCTTTAGGACATGGAGCGGCTCAGCGGGACCGAACGCCCTATGAAATCGAAGAGGCTGAAAAGGAGCACCCGGCGTGAGATCGCCTCGGGCGATGGAGCGGAGACTGACGCCACGGGAACGGCCGGCCACTGTCCACAAGGCTCTGCGAGGAGAAGGTGGAGTTGGAAAAGCAAACCGTCTCTTGTGTGATTGTGGCAGAGGCGCTTAAAAGAACTATGTTTAGTCATAAGACGGCTGAATATCTTCGTTGCAATACGAGCGCGAATGGTCTGCCCCCTCCTGTTTCCACGGCTTGGCATGGATAAGCACACGACGAGGATTGCGTGGTATCGTTCCTTAATCGTGACTTTCACCATACAGTCTTTCCGATGGAAACAGAAATGAACGCGATGTTCTTCTTGAAAGGCGGGAAGTATTTCAGAATTCAACCGGGGTTCAGATCGTGACGAGCAGCATTGCGTACTTACTTGGCCGCGTGCCCGGCAAGGTTGCGCAGTACCTTCCTGGTAGGAGGTCCCTATAGTCGGGGCGAAAATCCTGACCCACGGTCGACCCGACCGCTAAGGCTAAGGTCAAAATGGCCAACATGATCGGCTGTCAGCTGGAAAAAAAAAACAGGTGCTTTGTTACTGCAAAATCACTCAGCTCCTGTATGAGTTAATTCTCAAGACTAAACAGCTTTCTAGATGTGATTTAATCGATGGTCTGTTGATGAAACAATATCATAGGACGCCGATATCGGGGCATAGTGTGCGACGTTTCCGAGGACATTTGCGGTTTATACGCAAAGCGCACACCGTCCCGTTTGGTTGAATGGCTGGTAAATTACTGGGGCTTAAAAGCCCACCGATTTTGTGGTCATCTGACGGCTAGCCACGTCTGGTTGTTAACTTTATTAGCATGCCGCGCGTTTTCTTAATGAGTGTGTCGCTGCATTTGGACGGTAACGCCAACAGTTTACTGGCAGACAGTGGTAAAATAAAGGAAAACAATAAAAGGGAATATTCTTGATACCGAAGGCCGCTCGTAAATGTTTGTTAACTTAAAATGACTTCCACCAAAAATCCTGACCGTTTATTGCGTGTTTCCTTATTCAAGCGGAGTCGCTGTTTGTTATCGTAAACTACGGCGACCTCATACCAGACAGTCCTGACGGGGTGGTTCCTAGACGTCGATACGACCTTACCAGGGTCAGCGATTTAGATCCAGCCTGTGGTGTCAATCAGCGTTCTCTCCACCTCCGGATCGTCAGAGACGTGCCGGATTACGTCACGTCTTTTCAACCCGTGAGGAATGCTCTGGCAGGTTGCCGACGGGCCATGAGCAGAAAAATGCTGCTAAGGTGTAGCGATTCGGCGTTCGAGGCCCTAAATTCATCTACAGTTTGTCTGACGCACAGCCACCAGGTGTAAGCATACCCCGGGGAGACAGGTAAGCCACGAACGACGTGTTTACGTTCAGCCGAAACCGGGCAGGCCTCGTGAGTTCCTCGCCCGCTGAAATGGAAAGTGCTGGCAGCACCCCGGGATGACGACTGTGTAAACCCATTTTGTGTGCTACGAACCGAGGATCGGAACGTGGCAGCATTGCTGGCGCGGGTTCGGACATGAAATGCTGTCTGGAAATCTTGTTTTTTTACAACAAAAATGCCTTACCATGGAGAACCTACTGGAATAACCTGAAGGTCATTGCTGCGGTAAAAAATCCCCAGGCACACTTGACTCATTCAGAAGATTTCGTGTCTTTCCACGTCCGTAGAATCGACTCATTTTCCCGCTTCTCCAAGCCATTTTCTCGATATGAGTCACATTCCGCGTTTTCGCTTGACTCGGACGAGACCAGGAACCCGTTTACGATACCGCATTGTTTAGACGTCTGCTTGGCAATCTGTCGAGGTGGAAAAAATCAATGGCCTTTGAAAGGTCACGTGAGGTAACCGACCTTAAATGGCCCCAAAATGATTCTGTACCAGCCACAGGGTTGTGTTACTGTTTCCAGGTGGTGACAAGTATTTTTTTCCTCTGTGCTCAGAACCCCAGTTTGTGATGAACGTCATTTTCGGCGCTAGCAGGCAAGACAGGCTTACGATGGTATTGACATTTCGTTCATCTGATTTTGATCTCAAGAGGAAAACTGAATGCAATAGCCGAGCAATCTGATAATCAGGGCGCTACAAGACCGTGGTTTGCCGGCCGAAATACTGTGAAACTACTACGGTAAAAGCAAAGACGACATACGGTGAGATACTCTTCCCTGTAACCTGAGATGTCGCTAATTCACCAGCAAAGAACAAATTAGGTGCCATTTAAACGAAACTAAAAAAAAACGCTACATGCTTGTTTTTTCTTTGCTACTCTGCCCCGATTACGAGAAAAATTGGATGGATGGCATCCCTCCGTTCGTCCGGGCCTTTAGGTAAAAATCTCAGCGTCCGGGAATGGAACACAGGTTGGCTAGTGATGAGCTATATATGTGTTATCAATTAGTGACAGTTTCATGTCCCACCACGTCTTCTTACTACCACGACAGTAGATGGGGAGGAGGAGAACGGTCTTTCGTCTGTGGCACAGTTAGATCTTGCTGCCCAGTTTGCACAGATGATGTCACCATTTATCCCTCATTCCCAGCATTAACCGCTTGCATGGCATCTCTCTGAACGGTCATCATTTTTTCCCTCCCTCTCTCACACTTGACAAGACTAAATAACCGACAGAATCTGAATGTGACATAATTCTGCAGAGTTTGAGTTCCGCCAAACAACCTCGGCTCTCTTAACTTTGGCCAGACGAACTCGGAACATGAGGGAAAAAGGGACACTTATGGAACCTCGCGCCATCCACCAACGCGCATGAATAACATCAACAATGCATCTGTTCAGGTGTCGCTACCGGAATCTGGCTGATACGACGCCGTGAAGACTAGTTTCTGACGCACTGCTCCGAAGAGCAGAACATGAACTGATCTAGGTGCTCTCGAACGGCACAGATGAATCGTCGTCAAGCAATTTGCCTGCTATAAAAGGTCTCTTCAGTGCGACAACCGGCAATCCAGTCGGCGTGCATGGGTGTATTCAACAGTATGGGAATGGTTATCGACCAAAGTCAACACGTCTGGTTTGTTTGGGTTTCAGGGCGCGTCCATGTCCTAGCCAAGGGACCATGTCCAAGCCAAGGCATAACATGTCCTGGGCTGGCCGCAGTTTTAAAACTTTATCCGGTCTGCTGCTAATTTTATGCCCTGCACTTCTGAGTTTTGCATGAAAAAATTATTCCCTTAAAATTCCCTTACGAAACCTGGCTCGGCTATCGTGAATGTAGCGAAACACGCCTTCGCGCATCAAGATATGCTAACATGGATTGCTAAGCTAAGCATCCATGCCTCGATCATTTTAAGTCATCCGGCATTTGTATACCATGCCTATTATACCATGCCGTACCACGCCAGATGCTATGATCAAACGCACAGTATCGGGTCTGCGCGTATACCGTACAAAGACATATACGATATACACATATACATACACATATACGCACTGGCATATACACAACGCAAATAATGTTAGCATACACATTAATTTTTGAGCGTACAAAGCCAAAGCCAAATCTAAGCTAACAAATTTGATCGATAATGGTCAGATATGGAAATAAGGAAACATGGAGACATTCTTTAACGGAAAGGTAATTGCAGCTAGCAGGATAATTGCAGGTTAGTTTGTAAGAATTCAAAAGTCTTGCCAGCAGCGACATCTGCGACTTCCGCTGACTTTCCGCACCAGAAGGCTTCGGTAAGACGAGGCAAAATGTGATAGAACGGAAACTGACGTTCAAAGACGTTCATGCCATGGATAAAGAAATGCGTACACGTAACTGCAAAGACATCCGCAAAGATAACTGCGACAGGCAGCGCGGTAAAACGCCGCTGGAACGGAAAAGACTTGCATCCCGGACGTACGGCAGCCCCATCTACGTTCATCATAACACAACCCTTCACCGAACGGCGTACCACGGCGTCCTGTTCAGTGATGCGAGCATCTGCCGCCATCCTGCCATGATCCAGCTCCCAGCCAGCGACCAAACCCTGACCCCACCCCGCCCCCGTCTGCTACCCCCAGGCGGACCCGTCCCCCCCCGCTCCGAGCCGGGACCGACCCCCGGCAACCGCCGTCTCCGGGCGGATTCGTTGCAGCCGAGACGCCGCCGCTGCAACCGCGACCGGCGCGGCGCGCAGGAAGCTGCGGCCGGCGCGGTGGCAGGTTGCGGCGCCGATAGGCCACGCGCCGCCGCAGCCGTGTGTCACGCTGCGGTCCGGGCAGCGAATGACTCGACTCCCCCCTCCGGCGACCGCAGCCCCGACGTGTTTGTCAGAGCGACTGGACGAAACATCCCCCGACGCGACCGCGGTGTTCCCCGTCCTGTCTGCGGCGCCGGCAGGAGCGGTTGCAGAGTTGGGGGAGGCGCCCATGTTTTAGGTACAACGCCATTGGGTTCTTACGCAAAACGTTTCGACGGTGCTGGGCGACTGCCTGTCTTGCATTCCCGGGGACATCAGCGGCTGTGATTTCGTGTATTCGTACATTAGAAACGACGTCAAAAAATTCCAACGACACTGCGAGATTTCTCGAAATGTCGCGCTATGAAAATGAAAACGCTCGACTTGAAAAAGGTTGCAAAAATCGCCATGCTCTGCCCCGCCTAGCCCAGACCCTTTTCTTTCATCGTTCACGCAAGATCGTGGATGTGGAGCGTTGGAATTGAGGCCGGGAACCCAGCCAAACATGCGGAGAATACCTTTCGACAGGCGACATCGCTGCTAGCAATGAAGAGACCAGCAATAACAAGCCAATCAAAACCCGGAATAACAACAGTACATGTTCAAGGCGCCGGTGATCGCACTGGTCTACCGTTGCCAGAAAGCACAAAATATTTTGAGCGGTCTGATAAAAAATAACAAATGGAAAAGCACTGGTAAGTTTTGAGAAGTGGCAGACAGCAACAATAAAACAAAATGTTCCAAATAAATGCATGTTTTTATCTGAGATAGCCAAGTTAAAGCCAGCAACCTCGGAAATCCATAATACATTTTACATGTTAAAGCTCTGAACTTAAGGAGGTTTAAAGCGTTTTTCCGCTGTTTTCCGTGTGTCCCATTCGGCTGGAAGGTATTTACGGCAGTTGCGCGACGTTGCAAACAGGTGTAGGCCGTATTGCGTCATCTGAGCGAATGACTGCAGAATGTGTTTTCATTAATAGCATTTTCTGAAGCCTCTACACCTTTTTCGGAGAAATGGGTGCTTAAAACGTTATCATCGTTGTTTTTCAGCCCGATGAATTCTATTTATAAAAAGTCGATCAAAGCGGAACATTTTCGTTAAAACCGATGGAAGCTTAAGCATTTCACAAGAACCAGGAACCTTTCCGGTCTTATCGAGTGAGGGGCATTATCACACCACCATAACCCTTTCAATCTGGCGTTTAGCCTGATCAGCTGGGACAACAAAAATAAAATGCCACTGTATTGCGGTTTATCACTATTCGTCGCTCATGGAACATGCTAATATTCTTCTAATAAATGTATTCTCATCCTCATGTCGCACACCACGAGACAACGAGCTTTCATTAACACTGACACTAACTGCGATTCACCAGCTTGGAACCGGTGACCTATGACGACACCCAGTGTTCAGGGAAATCCAGTGCCATGTCCGCCCGTAATTTTAGATCTCCATGATGACGATACCGGCTCGTCTCACCATCGCAGTAACTACTTCATCGTGCGACGTGCCAGCAGCAAACTACGCTTCGGTGACGTCATAGTGCAACTGTGACTTGCATTTAAAGTTAGTTTAAAAAAAACAGAGAGCGCATAGAGTCAGATGCTATTATTCTCGGGGCTGTGAGCGTGATGAAATTGACAGTTTTGTGGCTGTCATTTTATGCGGCTTCGTCGTTTGTGGAAGCGAAGTCACAGATTGTTACTTTTTTACTTCGACAAAAAATGCGAACGTAGGCATAGTAACGAACCCGTCGTTTTTTGAGACATTCGTTAAGTAGATGTCATCGCCAATGCTCCGAGTGGTAACACGCGGCAAATGGAGGCGACCTTCATGCCAACCTAGGAACTGACAGATTCCGTAGACCAGAAGTTCGGTCTGGTTTATCGCATAGATCTTTAACGGATATTAGTGATGCGGGCCCATGTCTGGTATTCTGGGGTGAAGGCATCCAGGGCTACGAGCACGCCGGGCCTGCTCTTGACGTGTCTGGAATTTGTCAGGGGAACGCCGTGATTCGTGATTTATCTGGCGCCCTCAGGAGACGGCGACAGATTTGCGAGGAGCCGTGGCTGTCAGTTTGTATAAGGAGGCTCTCTTCGGTTGCCAAAAGAACACCATTTCATTGAAGAAACGCTGACAAAAAGGGGTCATACCTAGCCTAATGAAAATCAAGTTACCTGTTTCAAAATGAGCACGATTTCCGCGGCAGCCTTAAAATCATCTGGTGGCGCGAATGTTGATAGCTGAACGCTCGTCGGAGGACTGAATTACTTTGATATGTTTACGAATGATTCCTCCAATCGTTTAATGACAGACATCTAGCTGTTTTCTATCACAAACGTCAAACTGGTAGCTCTTTCCAAACATTTGATTTAATAACAGATATGGGTAGTTGATTGTTTGGAAGAGGTGACTGCGACCCAAGGATCATCAGAAACACATCGTACTGATGTGTTGCTTTCCAAGCGCCCACGACGCCCATTTATTTTTTTCGAAGTGACGCAAGGGGAAATGAAGCATTAGAGACACCGAACCAAAACGCAAGCCATAACGCATCTGCACCAGTAAACCATGAACGTACTGGCATTGTATGTCATGGTTGCGCCAACACTCACGATATAAATCCTACGAGTTTCCATTTTTTCGTAATGAAAAAAAAAACGGCAGAACGACGTCCTCGTCGACGGGCACGCGCTCCCCAGGGACTGGCCCTCGGCTTCGCCTCGTCCATGCGTGCCAGCCGTTCGCGTCGAGCGGCGGCAGGACCCACCTGCTGTCGGCCGGCCGGCGGTGCCACGGCCTGGTCTCGGACGTCCACTGGCGCCCGCTGCCGACGACTGGGCCGCCGCGGCCGGCCGGCTGCGGCAGCTCGGCCGGCGGCCGGCCCGGCGCCCCGCCGGCGCCGCCAGCCGTCACACGGCATCACCCCGCCGCGTGGGTGGGAGCGGGCAGGGCACTGGCCGCGTCGGACAGGCGGCGAGGGATGTTTTGGCGCCCGTCCGCCACCCGCCGCGCCCCCCCCCCCCTTCCCGCCCGATCTGAGTCTGTGTGGAGAATGATCGTCGTTGCTTCGACCGACGCAGAGGCGCGTGCGGCAAAGGCTCTCGTTCTTGAACGCCTGTCGTCGTTCAGCAGTCCAGCAGCCTGCAGGCCGATGCCTCCTGTGGTCAGGTCTGACCCAGGCGACACGGGCCACGTCATGGGCGGCTGACCTGGCGTCTACTCTGCAGGACTCAGGACGACCGCGACGCCGAGCCATCTGTCAGAGGCTGTCCGCTCTGGAGGTCAGGACAGATAACGGCTGTGTCGGACGCTGTCTGCTCTGGAGGTCAAGGCAGATAGCGATTCTGTCAGGGTGTGTCGGACACGGAGGTCAGAGCAGATAGCTGCTGTGCTCGAGGCAAGGATGCGTGCTAAAAGACCATCGACGTTCATGGTATTAGGATCAGCACTCAGATTCCTCACACGCAAGAAGATGCCAACATATGTCTCGTTTCAAGGTAGAAAAACGCCGAACGACACTGACCGTAAACAGCATTAGCTGCGACCAACGTATACCGCAAGGTTTTTTGCGTGGTAAAACTTTCAAGACATCCTCCCGCATGACCATGTATGCGTCTGTTCATAACGCACGTCAACTGGCCATCGGCCCATTGTTACAGCATGGCCCAGTTCATGTTTTTAATTTGTCTCGGCCATTTTTTCCTTCCCACCGCGTCGAAGTGCCAGAACACGCTCGTGGACTGGCGCAGCCAGTTTTGTTCACATGCGAGGTGTTCCAGTCTCGACGAAATTTTCCAGGATCCTCCTGAGCGTTTCCCGCCGCTCCTTCGATCGCGAATGGAAAAGGCGCGGAGAGAAGGTGCCTCGCGCATCATTAGGCAGTTTACTGGAGCCCGCCGAACGTTTTTGCCGCGTTTGAAGAGCCTGAAGGCACAATCCATCACCTGAAGAGCCCACACAGGCGTCGAAGAGTGGCAGCCCCGAAGGTGTCACCACCCACGTGCAGACATCCGGGTCTGGCGATCCATCAGCGGAACACGTCGAGCCCGTCTCCCGGAGCTGCTCGTGCCACGAGCTGGAACGAAGATCACGCGCCGACGCGCTCCGAACGAAACGCAGTTGGTTCCAGCTGGCTTTGTCGTCTCCGTGAAATGGTTTCCGAGACGTGAATGCTGAAGAATTATGTGCAGGGGCTTATGATGCAGTTTCGATTCTTCAAACATCTGAAGTTTAACCAAATCCACAGATCTTCCAGAGATTTATTTTCTCTTAGAAACACGAGTCCACATGGTTTTCAGTGGTGACACGTGGACTATTACGACTGAACATGGCGTTCATCAAGCTGAATGGTGCTTGAAGGGGACTAGAAGCTGCCTTTTTTATTTTGCACTGAGCAAACGTTCAAAGGCACAGTCAGGTCATACATCGGAGAGTTCGTGTAAGCAGCCGGAGGTTAAGAAAATAACGTCTGGCGGTGTACAAATGATCACACATAATGGGGGTCCATCATACATAAAACAGGGAAGGGGTCCCTATTTGCCAGGTATCTCACCAAGCTAACTGCAGACGTTCAGGCGGTTTGCTTTGTTAGAAACAGAAGCTGCACAGGAAAGTTTATTGGTAATGTGTTAAGACTGGAGACTCATCCATACATGGCCTGGTGCGGATTAACTGCTGTGGCTATTACGAAAAGCTATTATATTAATATTTATGTTCGTGTTATAAAAACGTCCCATCGTGACCGGGAAGATGCCATTAAGGTAAGTGTAACATTTCTCAGGTAGGTGTGACGATGCTAATTATCGATAAAACTTGTGTAGAACCCACGCGGGAGCGTTCGCGCATATTGAAATTCACCGCACGCTTCATTTCCTCAGACATTGGTTTTAAAAAGCTTAACGTGGTGCTTACGTTAAGTTGTCTTGTACCAACCGTGCACAAATCAAAGTACGAGATCGTGTTCAAAATGCATGACACATTCTAAAGGTGGTTAGCAAAAATAATGGCTTGACATAAACTGCCGTTTACGACCATTAGGCTTACTGTGTGCAAAATAAAGCGTGGAAGTCCATTGGCATTGAAAGATTTAAAGTTCAGTCAGCTTAGAGGGCAGTTAGGGCCTTTGTGACTTACGAGTATATGCCGCGCCTTAGATAAGATCTTTGCCAACTTTTTCTCACGAATATTCCTCCGAAAAGCTGAAAACTTTAATATTAGTCATTTGTCCGCATAGTCTTAGCTTCAAGCTTGAATTATGTTCAGTAAGTCTACACAGGCTTGAAAATTCAGATTACTGTGATTTCAAGCTCCATTTTACATTCCTTCGTGGAACTCGGAAATGAAATATCTTGTACGGTCGATTCACTCAGGAGTTCCCTCAGGTGTTTCGGTAACTTTTGGCGATCTATGAAAGAACACAATGGCGCCGACGACAAGCGGAGATGGGACTATAGCGTACTTAGTTGAGCCAGTTATTGTATTTCTCACCCACGTCCATCATGTTAGGTCTGTTTTCGGGTTTTTCTGCTGGATAATTTTGCTGGTGTCATTGTCTTCCATTGCTCATCGCCCGCAACTGTTCATACCAATCTGGATTAATTGCTTAAAAGCTATATATTTCTGTACCGGCATAAACATGGCATACGGTGTTGAACAAAATAGTTATCAGTATGAACCGCTTGATTGGCGTCTGTTTGACAGGCCATTGTCTCATGTAAGTAACCATCCTGAACGCCTCATGAATGGGTACCAAGAGCGCAGACTGGTCGCACGCATGGTGTTCTGCTGTTCTCAAACCTGATACCGCCTCCCTAGTCTTCAGTCTAAGCTGCCAAGCTGCATGCGGCTAATGCAAGCCACTAAGCCGCAATCGAGGTATGATTGCTTTACCAAGTAACCTCGCTGTTTGCCAAATCATTTCAGTCGGTCTCATTGTTTTACGAGGCCGACATGCTGCTTCCTTAGATTTATATTCGCCGCTGACAATGGCTGCCTTATCTGCAATCAGTCTCTCTTGAGCGCTTTAATCCCGCGCCTCACGATCACTGAATGGCCGTTGTTCAAAGCCTCTTTATCTGATGTGGACATGGCAACTCGAGCGTGCAGGAGCTTCCTGTTGCAGCCAAAGCGGCCACCTCCTATTCGACAGAGAGGGCCCCAAATTACGTCTCCCCCGACCACCTGGACCTATCAGGCAACGCGGATTCGCGCATTTCCGCCGACGGTGCGCCGTCGCGGGTCTTCGCTCAGACCGAGCAACACTCGCGGAGGCTGATCGTATCACGTAGGCGTGTCGGGCGGCGCTAGAATGCCTGCGGGGATTAGGACGCGCGAAAAGTGAAAGACGACGTCGCTGACGCGAGGCGCGGCCGAGCTCGGATCACTCTCCTTGATCGAAGAACGTCTCGAGGAGCGCCGCCAGTCGCGTCGGCTCCATCTCGCTCTCACGCGTCGCTGTGACAGTTTGAGGACAAGTCATCATTTGAATGTGCGAACGTTCACAGACTCTGCGAAATGTCACGGCTGTGCAGACGTCTGTGATCAGACGTGCAGACGGTATTGAGTTTGACATGGAGATGATTTGAGCCTGCCTCGTCATTCCAAAAATGAAAGGTTGATATCATTGCTCGGCTTTGGAATAATAATTATTCATTCTCCCGTTGAAGAAACAATGACGTAAGATATCGGTTCGCCAAGAACTCGAACATCTAACGTCAGCAGGAAAACAAGCATTACAACTGTAACTTCTCAAATGTATACCTTTGATATGCGCTATAAATGCGTTATGTACCTGGCCTTGAGTCTTACGTGCCACAGGTCCTTATCTCATCTCATCTCTTAGACATGATATTTTGCATAACCTAGCTTAACTCCACTCTCCTCCCCTCTCTCCATTTTCGGTCACCAAGGTGTGACGTCATTTTCGAAGCTCACCCTTGGCGAAAACGCCGGCACAATCACTCGAGCAGCGGCCACGCGCGGCCGGCCCGGGCGCCGGCCGCAGCTCAGACGAGCTCGCCCGGCTGCCGCCCGACGTGCAGCGTATTTACGCAGGCGGCGCGGCGACCGACTGACGTCCGATCAAGGTCAGGGCAGAAATTCCGCGCCCAGGCTCTGATCACAGATCAAAAGACGGCAGGGGAAGCTCGCCGGAGAACAATGTCTCGGGATCAAGCGACTGCGGGTGGCGCACTGCAGTTATATCGAACTCTTTTGTCACAAGGAATTCTAGAATTGAAGCGGCTGTAAATGTCTCGCAGTGATGCGTCATGCTCTTCGGGGCTTAACACGCACCCTGGAAGGAAGTCTTTTTGTGCCCCCCCCCCCCAACTGTTTTCTTGAAAGTCTCGGGAACGGATCACAGCTGGCTACTGTTACTCTGTGGCATGTATGACAGTTGAATAACTTGTCGACCGATGCAGAAAAATCGAAAATCGCCCGAACATTTTTGAACTTTGAAGCATTTGAAGTCAAGCAAACAACGAAATTAACGGTAGTTGCCGACAAACGGGAACTTTGTTAAACGACTAGCATTCTACCTAAGATTACCGCTTGAGCACAATCACACGACCTCATTCGGGCATAAGTGATGGATGTACCAAGACCAAAACCAGGGTCAATAAGGGTCAAAGGCCAAGATCAACCAGCTTGTTGCTTGATCCAGATTTGCTTTGCATCATGCCGGCTTGTATGAAATATGCATTTAAAGACCCTAATAAAAACACGTGTGCGCACACCGATACGCTTACATGTACCAAGGTTAGTGAAGGTCAAGGTCATCAAAGGCTAAGGTCAAATATCTTGTGACCTGGTCCAGGTTTGCTTTGAGACATGCCGATATGAATGAAATGTGTATTCAAAGATCCTACTAAAAGCACGTTTGGCACATGGATACCCATATGTATATACATATATACATGACACACATAGATAAATATAAACGATGGAAGTGATCAAATGCACCGATGCTGTCTACCTTCACTGGAAATATGCCAAAAGATTCGTGTAGCGCCCTCATTTACACTCAAGCTATCCCGTGTTGCTCGAAATCTGATCTGCAAAAGATAAAAAATGCCGCATAGGTCAATGACCAGACATGACCTCGGCCCGAAATCCTCAATCAAGACGTCAGATGAATGGAAGTTGTCGTATTCCACGTTTTGACGCTCAAACAAACAACCTTTTCCCCTTTCGTTCGAAACGTTGTACGGAATGGCCTGTACGGGTCGAGAAAATGTCCAAAGTTGACTTTTCGACCCCATTTAACCTTAAAGATATTAACCTAGGGCAATGAAAATTGCACACAATGTAAATAGTTATAGCCCCACCCTATCCACAATATTTTATGTCCCTAGCTTTCCATTTCCGAGATTGAAGAGGGATCTTTTTGGGGCCCCCTTCCAGTTCGCGTTAGCGCGAAACCCCCTTCCACTGCGCAGGTTAGAACTGCACTCCTCATGTCAGGCTTTTAATTCGATTTTCATTTGATTTGCTTTGATGATCGTATTTTACTTGACTCCACTCGATGCATTTTAGTTGCAAAAGGCGTAAAAGATGCACATCATACCACTGTTCGCTTGTTTGTTTTCTCTTCCTGATTTCATGTTCGACTGATACCTGATCTAAACAAAAGACATGTGTCGGTAAAATAGCATTTGGGACTGTGTTTTAAAGCCCTTGGTGCCCCATTTTGTCTTCCATCGATATTGCACTGCCATGTGTTGAAAACTGGGCGAGCATTGCGCTCCGACGCGCTGAGTTGTTCAGGGGGACATGATTCCTGATGCCCTCTCTTCCCCATCACGGGTCTCATGTTTTCCGCGCGATCTTGTAATGGTCATGCAGTGCCATCGAGTTTGCATGGTGTCTAACGTGCACACCTTGCAACGAAACTCTTAGGCCAGGTGTCTGGCACGAACCGCACACGCTAGCTCGTAGCTCAGTGCAGCAATCTCATAAAGTCTTCATGCCATCGACTACCGCACCCTATTGCCCACAGGTGCAGGCCGAACGGTCTTGCGCTCATCGACACCGCTGGCGCCCAGACCACCTTCTGCACTCAGCGCCGAGCCAGCATCTTCGCTCATAATCATACTCGCTCATCGTCGCAAATCAACGACGAATGCTGCCGCTGGTGCTGTGAGCCCGTTACTCCCCGCCGTGAACCTGCGACCCTGTTCAACTTCGGCTGTGAACCGTAGTACACCGTGTAACGCGCCGTGTGACGTTGTCGCTGCGAGATGGGGTCCGTCGGAAGCTGAGCGCCCCTTCACGAGACCCGTGAACCGCCGGCTGCTGACCTTTTGGATCTAGGGTTCCGCCACCCTGGATCCTGGTGCACTAGCGGTGAACCGCCGCCACTGGACACTCGCGCCTCCGACACGGAGGTTGGGTGCCGAATGACCCTGTAGTCGGTGCGCCCCTAAGCCCCAATAACCAACCAACCAGCCAACCAACCGACACGGAGGTGTGAATCCGTAACACCTCGTCTGTAAACTGCCCACTCAGCGTTCGACCATTCGTCAATTATGCTAATTCACTCACTCCATATAAATTTCCAGCGCAGGCAATTCAGTGTTTATGGCCGCCGGACCGTAGCTGTTTTCATGCATCGCATGTCGGCACGGCTGCTGAATATCGCGCGCCACGTGCCCTCCGGCCGCGGAACACGTGCCGCCGACGTGATTCGTGGTGGCGAGGACGGGTGTGGCGGCCCGCGGAATGTGCCGCCACGCCCCCGACGTTGTGGCTCGAAAGATGTTAGCTTGGTCCAGCCGTCTCGCACGCACGAGCGCCGGACAGGCCCAGCTGTCGACGAAATCGCATGCAAGAAATCGCGTTGCCGCACCGCCGATTATTCGTCTGAAGCACCGCGAACTTACCCCGTGCCGACCGGCCGTAAAAATCCGCCGTCCATCACGCCAGGTCGACGTCACCGGGCGCTCCCAGTCGAAATCCCAGCCGACGCCGGCGGCGTCCATACAAAACGTCACCCACCCGGGCAAATTGAGACAATCAGTTTCCGAGCGTCTGGCGGCGCTCTAATCTCCGCATATCTCGGCTGGATTTGCATCGGAATTCCATCCCGCGCCGCGGCCGAAGGATACCGTCGACCTGAGCAGGCGCTTCCATGCGCCGGAAGGCTTTCTGGACGAGGGGTGTCGCGCCGTGACCGTAACGAAGATCGATCTCGCGCAGATTCAATTGTTCTCGCTGAGGTTGGCTGATAGTCGCCTGCAGCCAGCGTTGCGCAGTGTGTCGTGTTGCCGAGGAGTGAAGTGGAAACCTTGCAAAAAAAAAACGTCCAGTTTGCCTGCATTCGTGTTTAAGAACAGACAAAGATTGCTGGTCTTGTACGCGTTACGCATTCGGGGATGAAAACTGTGTATGACTTTGACTGATATTTTGGCTGCATCGACCCGAAAGAAATATGTTGCACAGGAAACAGCTACATTGCGGCAAGAATCTTCTGCAAAACCCTGAGAGAAGACGCTTGGCGGAAATGAGCATTACCGACATCCAGGCTTTCGCAGTGTTTTTAAACTTTACCAGGATTCTTTATTTGGTCACCTTCGACAGTACATGCGGAAATTTTCACACCTCCCCGCACCACTTTCCAAACCTGATCAGGCATGAAACGAAAAGCGGATTGCAGCTTGGCCTTTTGTCTACACAATGATACCCGGTTCAGTTTCTTCAAGTCGACACACCGTGCAGGTGGCTTCAAAGGAGGTTACGACAGTGGATTATGGTTTCCATGGGATCCTACGGAACGTAATCTAGGGTCCTTTTTAAGGGGCCCAGAACGACGTTTGACGATTATATGGAAGTGCAACTACTGTTATTACAGAAATGAGCTCTTCCAATTATTTCATGACCCTTCCGAAGTCAACAGAAGGTAAAAACATTAGCGATCTTCATTCATGATTTTGACCTTAGATGGGCTTCATATAAATAAGAGCCCAAGTACGGAGGTCACTGACACTAGGGATGACACCAAAACATAAAATTGAGAAGACTAAGCGCCTAAAACATTTTTCACCGAATCATGGTTTTTCCATAGCATGTCCTTGAAAAAAGAGATCACCTGACTGGCCGAGCAGTCGTGGGTTACCTTTTGAAAAGCTTAACAGAGGGGGGGGGGCTGCCCCTGTCATGGCGAGGTTTTAGAATGTTGTTCATGGGTGTCAACGTCAATGCAGGTGAAGCAAACATAGAACGAATTAACGTAATAGAAATCTGACTGCGTCATTTTGTGCTGGCCCGTATCGGCCACCAGCAGCCAGCCTCGAACTTCGCATCAGGTTAACCAGGCAAGCGTGCCTCCTGACCATTTCTGGCACACGGAAACGCCCTGCGCTCCCGCCCTCCGCGCCGATAGCGACGCCACCGCGCGGGTTTCAGGCGCCGGGCGCATACATAAATCACTGACGAAGCTCGCGCGGACCGCCTCGGGACGCAGCCGGGCGCTGAACGTGCCGCGACCGCGGCGATAGCCGGCCGGTCCCGCCCGCCGGCCGCTGTATATCTCCACCCGTCGATCCTGCAGCCCCGCGGGCCGGATCTGGGCCCGAATCGGCGTCCGCCCGCGGCCGAGGCGGCGGCGGCGCGGCTGGTGAAGCGGGGCGTTTTCAGGCACTCGTCTGAAGCGTGGGCCGGGAAGGAGGGCAGAAGCCTACGACCCCACATGAACTGGGTGGCGTGCTGCTGGCGGTTCCCCGTGTGCCAAGCCAAACGGGTTCTTTTCGCCAGCGTCAGTCGACGGGACGGTCGGCGGTCGTGACGGCCGTCAGCGTGACAGGACCGCCTCCAGAGCCGGGCTTCCCAGCTAGCGGCGCAGTGCCGGCGCCGCGACCGCCCGCGGATGACCCGCCGTCTCCGGCCCGGTTGGCGTGGGCGCCCGCCGCCGACGCTAGATAAGTCTGATTAACAGCGGCGGACGGTGATGATCTGGAGCGTGGTGTAATTGGCTGCTGAGCTGGCCAGAGCTGTCGACAGCTCCCCGCTGGCTCTCTCAGCGCCGCTGGCACAGGCGACGTCTGGTCCCGAGTAGTTTCTGACGTCACCTGTCTGGCGACGTGAGAGGACAATTAATTAGCTTATCGAAGAACTGTTGATTATTTTTTTCGGCCTCGCAACCTCCGGAGGATTTGAATGAGTCACAGCAATGATATGCCAACGGGTATCCGCCATGAAAAGTATGACACACATGACAATGATGTGGCGAAAAATATCGCCAAAAGAAACGATGCCTTGCCCTCTTTGAACGTCAAAGATTACCTGTATCATTCGTGGGCTCCACTTACGCCAGAAGACTGTCGTCTAACAGGTATGTCTGGCGTCTACACTAGAGCATTCGGCAATCGCAAGTGACAGGTGATCAGTTCCAGTGTTAATCGGCGCCAGTGTGCGGTTACAGCAGCTTTCTAGCGTCACCCAGATCACAGGACGGCTGCCGGGTGATGGCGAGAAACACTGTGGCGCCACACCCCCTGCTGTTGATACTCGCAGACCACTCTGATGTGGGACAGACGCGATGCTTTAGACGGCCGAGAGTGGCCGTGATCATGTGACGACAGATGGAGGTCGTCAAAGTGATTAAGAGTCTGAGCACGTGACGCACTACCCCAGTGGTCCTTCGTCGCCGAAGGTAGAGGATGAGTGTGTTATTGGCAGAGCGCGGAGGCGGTCCCGTGTTCAGCGTCAAGGGAGATGTTCAGAAGATAAAGGCACGATCGTTAAACTGAGGACATTTCATTTCGCCGCTCTTTAAACTTGATGGCTTGTTGCCTGCAAGCAGTGTCGAAGATTTGAACAAGGGAGAGGAACATTAGAAATGAAACGATTTCGCTATGGGGCAATCTCCCAGCTAATGGTGGCACGATTGACCTAGCGTAGTTAAAGAATTTGTCATCATGCACTAGATGGCGTGTGTTTGGGCGTCTCCAACTCTGTTTGCTCGCGCCTTTTACTCGCTTTTCTCCTCTGTCATAGAGCCATTGAAAGAAGTTCACGGTCCGAGATGTTGAGGTGTAATGGATTCTGTTTGACTGCCATCTGATTGTTTTAACAGTCTTTGTCATCATCAGCTCCTTATGAGACGCTTAAATGCAGATTGAAATGTCAGTCTCATCATTGTTATCACTTGAGTTGTTTCCATAGGTGCCGACTAACAGCACAACTACGTGTCAAACCGTTAGGTATACGCTATAACGCTCACGCAATCACGAAATGCTGCCACTACGCTGTTGTCATGTGTTAAAAACGTCCGATGGCCTCTTTATCCAGCAGGCTGATCACGTGCTCAGCCAGGCGATCGGTGGCCTCAGTGGGTGCAGTGAACCTCGGAATCAGGTACCAGCGTCACGTAAAATCGCCGATTGTCTGCAGCAGAAGGCTGCACCTGGATTTATTGGCGCCCGAACGGACCCGGGAACTGCACGGCCAGCGAAGATGGCGGCCGATGAAAGACGGACGGCCAGGTGCTGCCCGCCTCAGGGCATGTGGCCGCTCCCACTGATCTGTTTATGTGTTTATTCGGTGTAATTGGTCGCGCTGTTTGCTGCTGCTTTTCAACGAGAGCCACGGGCGCCGCCGCTGGAGGTTTATGAGGCCCACGTGCCGTCACTGAACGGCTCGAAACCTTTGGACCCAATTTAACACTCGAACGGATGACCAGTCAAATGTGACGCGCTCGGGTAGTAATTAATCTGGCCCCTCCGCCTCTCTGAGATCTCAGACACTAACGGGGCCAGAACCACCAGATTTACAAGTTAGGTGCAGCCCTAAAGGAAGAAGCGAAGAAGTTTTGTGAAGAAGTTTAATGTCCCGGGGGTGTGACCTTCAAGGCTAATTGAAGTCGAAGAGGGGTCAGATTCAGTGTGGATCGCCAGACTTGCTTGTTCCGCGAAAATCGTTAGTCACAGCGCTGAAATGTTCGCACTGTTTTTGAAGGTCACGCAAAGCTGCAGTAGGTGGTGTACAGTTTCTGGCAATTGGTTCAATACTCATGTTAAATTGTTGTATGAGCTCAACGTAAGCAACGTGGCTAGAATTTCACGAAGTGTGATATGCCTTATTTTATGGTTCATGGGTCCTTATTTTATGACCTCTCAGGATACTTAGCACACAAAATGCCTCACAGGCCCAATTTTTTCCCACAAAAGTCGCTAAAAGCCACCTGCGGTCAACGTAGATCACTGACGTTAGGTGACTTGGAAAAAGTGACAACCGCGATGATGCGTTTTACAGAGACAACCACCGTTATACAGTGCAATTTACTGTCAAGTTAAGCATTTCGCACCGGCAAATAACAAGCTAATTTTGCATCCTCCTTTCTCAGAATAGTACTCGGAATGCTAGACCGAAGACAAAACCCATATGATCCACTTTCCCATGACACGTTTCTACCCCCTCCCCCCACATGTACCATACCTAGTTAATTTTGGGGGCCAAAGTCGAAATCGGCGCGGAAAAACATTCTAGAAAACATGTTTTAGCAAAAAGCCATACCTAAGTCAATGAAGCTCATCTCGAGTCAGTGGCCTCAGATGGCACGGGAGGGGTCAGAACCGTAGGGATGTGTGGCAAGCCATTCCACGACACTGCTTTGCAGGTTTAGCCCACCATTCGTCATCGAAAAGAAACTGGCCGCGTTTCATTGTTTTATATGCTCAGAAATGGATTCGCCCCAATCACATTTCTGGTCATCTATCCATGGCCTGACCTGATGCTGACCTGAAACTTGGTACACCGGTAGACGGGGAGGCTGTTTTTTATATATCTTCTGTTTTTTTGTTTTTTTGGGGGGAGGCTGAGATTATTTGAACGAAAGTCCTATGTTCGGAAACAATTTCTGAATCTTGCCTTTGGACCTCACGCTGTGACCTCATCTCAGGCCAACCAAATCATTTTTTGTATTTTTTCAGTCGATTATCTGTGCACTTATGGAAATTGTGAAAATCTGCCTTAAAATCTTTTCGATGACAACCGTTTTAAGTTCAACCTAAAAATGGTAATTCCTGAAAACCACGCCCTGAGTTTTACTCGCTCTAGCTCGGTGGCCTTAAAAGACCTCAACAATGTTTTTTTCTGTATTTTTAACACCAAACCACCTGCTATTAAACTTTGTTTGTGTGCCAACCCTTGGTGTGGCTGCGCCGCACCGTTCGGGCTTATTTCGGAAAAAACCTCATGTAATCTAATCGATCCCCCACCTCAGCGCTTGTTCAGATCCACATTATTGGTTATTGTGTTCGATCTTCAGTAATATACGAAATAAACGTCCCTTTCATTTCTGCTGGTAAGAGCGCTGAAATTCGTTGAGCTAGGAGAGCACGATTTTATTCACTTTCTTTGTGGTAAGTTTGCAAATCCCACTTATAAAATAGTCAGCGCCTGTTTGGGAAAGGAGGGGGATTTATTTTCTCGATATGCTTTATGTTTTCCCGGTATGTATCAAAAATAGCATAAGTATGTTCGGCCAGTAAATATTTTTACAAATATTGACGAATTTCAGAGCATTCGCTACCTCGAGAAAACGAGTTTAGCTTCAAATTGAGACTGAAAAGAGAGAAGGATGTTCGCTCAACTGGCGGCTTGTATGACAAAGAGGGTGCTTGACCTAGCTGCATGCCTGTGCACTGTGCAACTGAATAGGCGGTGCTGGGTGATGCAACTGAGGACTGAGACATACAGAGGTCAAATGCATTTTGCAGTGACAGCCTGCTTAAAAGACAGTCCCAGCCTGGTACCCCATCGTCCTGACCCCCACTCTAACCCATGCTCGGGTCAGGCACAGAGAAGTGTGTTGCAGTTATCATGAAAATCCACCTCCGTGTTTAAAAGGTATAAAACTTTCTCTCTTTTTATGATCACGTAAATGCCTCTGCAGTCTCTGTAGCTATTGGTTGCTGTTGTTTTTTCATATTTTTAATGCTACATGGTTTAACGTAAAAGGGGCGTCGAGGACAAAATGAACAGGCACCTACCTAAATGTACACACCACAGACACCGATTTAGTTCAAAATTGGTCTTAAAGGTAACCTCTGCCCCAAAGTTCTTACGTTCGATTTTCAGAGCGGTCTAACTAAGGATTCTGGAGATACGGTGGTAGGAATTTCGGAGTTACTGCGATTTTGGAGAAAATTGCACCAACGTATTGCTCTATGTCCACAAAAAAACAGCCAGGCCATTTACATAAAAGAATTTGCCTGTAAACAGCATGGTCTAACGTAACTTTTTTCAGTTTCGCTATTTGTTTGAAAACAAATATTTTCGTACGTTTGACCTCGTGATCTAGTTTCCAGGCCAATTGAAGTATGGTCACTCATTCAGGCCAAAGTCAACCATTACTTAAATGTGGCCTAAGGTAATGGTGAATATGATTTATAATAAAAATGACGGGATTTTAAGTCTAAAAATGATGGAGTGAGATCGAACTGCTGGCGTATTGGTGAGAAAAATTGATGAAGTCAGTACCCGCCTGTCAGACTGACTCGTTTTGCTGTGTTTAGGAGTCAGGCGATAGGTAATGTGATTTAGGCTAAACTTCATGCAACCCTCAGCAAAACTGCGAACTCCAGTATTGTTAAACATGTAGCCCGTCAACCCCATGCCGAAGCATTTTGCTATATTTCATGTTGGTACTAACACGGAAATAAGTTACCAAAAGCGGACGGCATAAGCTGTGAAGTTTCTTGATTTTCGTGGAGGAGCGGGGCGGTACAAGCTATTTTTGCAGCTAAATATAGCTACAATTATACATCTATACATATATGTGTAATATATTATATATAAATACATACACAAGCAATATAAATACAAACACAAGAAAAAAAATATTTGCAGTCAACGCCGTAGGGTCAACGGTAAAACTTGGCGTTCAAAGCAGAACGCTGTCCTGGTACCCCCACCTTCTCCTGTTCGGAAGCAAATTGCGGATGGATAATGACCATACTCATTGTTTTAAATAATATGCTGGCTTTTATTACAGGCTATGTACCTCAACACCAGGAAACATTTTAACCATTGTTTACGTTCGCCTGAATCGGTGGCCACATTAAAAAGGTTGACGTAAAAACAAGGTCACCAGGCCGAATTTACAAAAAAACATAAAGAAATAAAAATGAAATGCCAGAAGTTGCATTAAAGAATGCTGATGATAACCATATGCTTGCTGTTAAAATTGGTTGACAATTTTTCGTCATATCGGGTGGTGTGTCGGATCGCTATTCCTCAAAGTCGCGCTAATTATCAAAAATAGTCCGCTATATCAACTGCACTAATCATGTGATCGAGCTGAAAATTAAATATATGACATCTGGGCCACACATGACCCTCTGGACAAAATATCAAAATCTGACATTATGGTGTGTTTTTCCCTGGTCGATACCTCCCGGAACGCTTCAACAACATAGTATTGTAATACTATATATACACATGTATATACATATATATATATATATATATATATACATATATATATATATATATATATATAGCATAATACACATCAGAAATAATGTCGTGAATGATAATAGGATAGCACAATACTACAAAGAGTTACCATTCCTTTTGTTTTAAAATGTCCACATTTACTGAGGATATATGACTATCAAGTATGAGTACCTGCATGGATACGCCAGCTTTTTAAGTCGCCTTGGAATCAGCTTTTAGTCCATTTAGTTGTTTGGTACGGTTCTTGCCAATGAACCAGATGTAACAATATATTGATTTGATAAACCATGAACATCAGTGAGCTTTTTAAAAGAACCTGGGACTTGCCTTCGGTGATAATTAAAGATATAGTACTTGATTAGAGCACCCATTGCCCACAGCCACTGTCACCACGAGTTGTGAATGCCCGTCGACATCGTGACCTACAGTCGAAGGGCACGAGCGTGCAGCAGTTCGCTGGCGTCCACAGGGACGTCGGGCTTCTGCAGTTTGTCGTCAGACCTTGTTAAGTCTTCAGAGGCGGGCACAGCAAACCCCTTGCACGCTTCTGGCTTGCTTTCTGCAACGTCAGTCATGCCGGTTATACAGCCGGGTGCCCGCTGATAGTTCAACAAATTGTACAAGCAGAAGCCACCAAACATGTGCTTCGGAATTACCGCTAACGCTATGTGTGACCTAATGACGCGTTTGTTTTTATCAGGGTGTTGATGAAGAGTCAGCAACACAAGTGGGAAAACACGGCGACGACTCCGGCACCTTGACTTCGGCACTCCGGCACACATGACGTCCCTGTGGCATTGTCCAGAAGCGACCATATCTGCGATTAATGCCTCGAAGGTAGCCAAAATGCTCACCAGCGCGGCCTTGACCTTGCGACCTTGCATTGTGTGCGCACCGGACGCCGCCTCGTTCGGACCCGACGGCAAACATCGGAGGCGCGCCTCCGTGGCCTTGTTCAGCGCGGGCAGGACAATGAGACGATTCTGGCGCATTGTGACGTGGCGAGCCGACTGACGGCCGCGCCCCAGACGTGGCCTCTGGCACGCACTCCGTTTGGTCAGTGATGACCCCAGCACGCGGCTCCTGCGACTGGCAGAACTCAGTGGCAACATCAGGCAGACGGCTGACAGACGGCGTACTCTGCGCCGGAAGCTCAGAGGCCGGTGGCAGTTCGTCTTCGTCGTCGTGGTGCGCCCCGCGGCGGCGCAGGCAGGATTCGGCGCTCGGCCGACAGCACTGCGCAGTCGGCAGCCGGGCGCTGGCTACCTCCGTCTTCCAGCTGTCGATTCGTCAGAGATTAGCTCTTCGATTACCATGCAGTCACGGCAGTCTGCTGCCGCGACCCCGCCGTGAGGTTTGCCGGATCGGACTTTGGCTGAGCTCACGTCGCCTTGTCAGCTGTCCCCAACTGAATTACAGTGACGTTATGGAGACGTTAAGTCACAGTTCCAGGCGGATTTACAGGCCAATGATCGCTACATTTGCATAACGTAATTATTTTTCATTGCTGTTTCTTGCATGAATTCATTATTCATTCATCCCATGCAGGTTTGCAATTTTTATATGAACATTTCATTTGAATGAACTGCTTGGCCAAACAGTGCTTGAAACTACAGCCCGTATTAAGCTGAAATTGCTGTATGGATTCGCGGAATCCAAACTTCCGTCTAATTTCGTAGCAAGCTGAAGTCCAGTCAGAGACAAGACTAACGTGATAAAATGACCCTTTGTTGGTATCGTAAAGGCATATTGCTGAGGCATATAAGGCATATGACGCATATAAGGCATATTACCGACTGTAAAACATTTTGTTAAGTTCACATGGGTAAAGACGTTTTAGGAAGAAACTGGCGCCCAGTCGGCAGACATGGCAGCTTCGTGCCAAAATAGATGGATTTTCCCGAAATAACTTAACTTATACGCACTCGAAAAGCGACAGAACAAATATCGGGCTCTGAGGACACGCGAACCCTTGATTCGAACCAGCCTTGCCCTTCCAGGGAGACTGGCCAATGAGCTATCGATCATGGTGACACGGTTATCTAAGTGACATATAGCCGCAATTATAATAGTTCTAGATTAATATTGCTCTTCAGCTTGTGGTCATAATCCTATTTTAAGTTTTATACCTCATAAGCACAGCATGGGTACGGAGCAAGCTTTGTAAACATGAGCTTCGCCTTGATTTTCCGATTTGCGGATTCAGATTATCGAAAAGCGTATAACCTGAATAAAACTGCCAACAAAATTTAATATTGTTTCTTCAAAGACGAAGCGCACCTCATGCACGCCCCAAGCCCTTTCCCAGTATCACTATCCGTAACTGCACACCTCATGCCAAGTGGCGCACACTTCACTAATCGCCTGGGCGATAAACCCACATCGACCAGCGTTTCATTTCTCACGTGCTCGTGACCTTCGTCAGCTTCGTCAGCGGGGGCACCCCGTCTGAAAATCCGATACCAAAACAGGGCAGCTCGCGGGCAGGACCACCCACGCAGGAGCGAAAACGACGCGGAATCACGCAGCCTGCCGCTCACTCGCGCAAACCTGCATGCCAGCCCGTCCGCATAGCTGCACGCCGGCCTTACAGTGCGTCGCCCGGCGCGGCCAATGCGTCCGCTCGCGAACAGACCACACGTGTCCACACGTCTCCGCCGTGTGGACACGTGCCCTCACGTGCCTGCCCGGCGGACCGCGGTGGGGCGGGTCCCAGGCCGTCCCGCTGCTCACCGCTGACAGCATTAGCGGCGTATGCAGATACTGTCCGGCTCCTGGGACGTTAACGCTGCGTGGCCGGCGGAGGCGGTCGTAAAGCCGGACTGTTCAGGTCGAGGCGGGCCGATCCGCGCGCCGCCGCCGCTGTGGAGGTCGCCGTCGCCTGTCCAGTCAGCTCGGGATTCTCCGTCAGTTATTGGGCACCGTAAAACCGCTGACGAATAATTCAGGAGCTGTTAACTCAATGGTGAACGGACTACCGTCGTTTTGCGTAACTGCACGAAACGCCTTTGGTTCATTACATTGACAACATATTTCTTCGACAAAAGCTTACTGGTCAATCGTCTTTAAGAAAATTTGACTAGTCTACTAATTTCACAGCTACCTGTTCCGATCGATGAATGCTTGTAAGAAAAATGAAAAAAACAATTCACCTCTCAAGAGGTTGAATCACCATCCCGTTGCCCACACTGGCTTTAAAGTCGTAAGCATGTTTCCTGTTCGGAAGAGAGCGCACCTCATTGTAAAGGATGGTCCTCTTGTCTTTTCTTCTGCTGCTACTTCAAACCAAGATACCCGTCATTTAAATCACCGCTCGACCTCCCCAGAAGAAGCCGGCGACCACTAGAGCCTTTTGCAGATGATCACCCTCCAATCAGCGGGGTGAATGCTGCAGCCCGCACGCAAGCCCGACTCAGGAGCACCACCAGGATCCACGACAGGGAGGACCCACCGGCGGAGACACGCCGCCGCGCCGGAGCCGGGACCTCCTCTGCCGGCGAGACGACGTCTCCAGCGGCCGCCGACAGCCCACCTCCCCGGCCGCGCCGCTGGACGCGCCTCTGCGACGGCTCGCCCCAGCGGCCGGCGCGTCGGCGCGTCGGCGCGTCGGCGCCACTTGAGATCTGATGACCTAATGGCAGCCGGCGGCGGCGCGCCTCAAAGACGGCATCGCTGCTGCTCCGATCGCTCCCCGAGCCAGCTCTCGGTCTGGGCGTCTCCCGGGTGGGACGGCCGGAGACCGACCGGCTGCCGACTGCTGACCAGGAGACGCCTGGCTGGGAACCGCTGCGCGCGGCACGCCTGGCGCTGCTGACCTCGGACAAACTGACGTCTGAGATGGGGCCGGGCTGGGACTGACTGATGTTTGCCGACTGATGCCTAGCTGGGGCTGACTGACGCGCAGCTCGTCAGCCGTGGGTGGGGACCGACGGACGGTTCCCCCCAGATCTGTCTTACCCAGAGTTATCCCGAGTTGCAGGAGCGAAGCGAAGGGAGTAAATGTGTCGTTAAGATATAAAGACTGAGAAAACGTTTTTTCGTCACTAAGGTGCATTTCCATTTTTAAGGTGAAATTCCTGCATTTTTTTCCAAAACTAGACGTAACGAAAACGCCACGATCCATTTAGACGACAGAGGGAGGGGAAAGTTTTTTCTAATGGGGATGTTTTTGCACCTTTGTACTGAAATGCTTCCGTTTCTCCCAGAATTCAGCGTAAGAATGCTGAAGAAATAAGTGTGCACAGAATGTAGCAACATATACTCTTGCAGTAGACATTTTGTACGACTTTATT
Organism: Capitulum mitella; assembly: GCA_030062745.1. NCBI lineage: Eukaryota > Metazoa > Arthropoda > Thecostraca > Pollicipedomorpha > Pollicipedidae > Capitulum > Capitulum mitella. The sequence goes on along the minus strand of CP099850.1, from coordinate 23,545,978 downwards.
CAACAAATATGATTTTAGCTAGCCGCATTTAAAACGGAATCGCGAAGCACCCACGCCGCAGTCCCTCAGAGCGGTTTGGCCATCGCTCGCTGGCTGTCTGCATCCGGTGTTGTCGAGACCGCGCAAACAGCAAACAAACGTCGGTCACCGCGGCGTCGTGCATCAGCGTCGACATTCCATCTGATTCAGAGATTGCCTCCCTTGACCAGACCTCCTAGGTTTGTTGATCAATACTTGCTTGTCAACGTCGCGAAGCGCCGGAGCGGCTGGGCTGACGGCGTCTGTAACACATGTGCAGCGCGAAGGCGGCTCAGCCGGCTCGAATAGCGCCAGCGGCGCTCGTCAATGGCCGGCCGCTGCTCGTCGGCGCAGCCTCGGCCGCAGCAGGTAAGCTCAGGTGACGCTGCAGCTCTCTGAACGGGACTCCAGGCTGCTTCCGGCGTGCAGGCCGTCCAGCTCTGTACTCGAGACCGAGCTGCAGTGGTGAGAGACCGCGCAGCAGGTGATACGCGTTCTCTCGTCTCGCACGGAGGAGGGCGGGAGAAATTTGACGTCCACGTCCGGCGTATTGGTCCACGTCGTTTGCTCAAATCCTCCTGCTGCGGACAGCCCATGGCAATGCATGATCACCCAACCCCAATCCTTTTCAAAAAGTAGTATCCCTCCTGTGGCTGGACCTCGAGAATGTTGCGATGCACGTGCGCATCACTAGCGCCACCTGCACTAGTAGTTCTACTGCCACCTAGCGAGGAGCTGAAGAACCTGTAATTCTGGGGTACTATTGAACACGAGTCATAACGTCCAGGCTAATTAACCGACGGGAGGGCCACCGGATGCACCCTTCCCGAGCCGGGGGTTAGGACGGCTTATGGGCCCCCCCGCCTCTCCCAAACGTAAAACATCCCTGGAAAGGGTGACTAGAATAAAGCAAGACTAGAATTAAAACGCTTGTTTCACCACGTCAGGATTAAACCAGACATTTCCTCAGGCAAAATAATATTTCCTGCAGTTTTGGAAAACACTGGCAACCATGTTTTGAACGCAGCTCCAAATGGGTTAGTAGTAAGCATCAGGTTTGTTTTACCTATGCGATGAAGTAAAATGGCACTTGGAGAAAATTTGACCACGTCAGACAAGTCTAGAAATGAAGAGAAAATGTTGTGTTTTGGTACATGCAGGAGTCATATTTTCTCAGTACATCAGAACGTATTTTGACTCAAACCAAGGTCATCGGAAAAGGAGGGTAGCAGGGCAGCCGACTCTACACCTGCACTGGGTGTGGGGTAAAGCTTCGTTTTTATTTTCCTGTGGAAACTACGGGATATTCGTCATAAATTCAGCACAAATATATATATATATATATATATATATATATATATATATATATATATAAGCCACTCCATCGTTTACTGGTTTACCAAGTTTCAGGTCGATATTAAATCAGTTTATGGACAGTTATGGATGAATGCCTTCCGGCATACCGCTTTCTAGATCAAACAATGAAACACCGCCAGTCTGTTGTTCAGTACTTAATTTTTGGACAAAATGGCACAGAGCAATGTCAGGGATCACTGAGCACACATTTCTATGATGTTGGCCTCTTCTGATTCACCTGAGGTCGCTCGCCAGATAGGAACTTTAGTGATATTGGTATACCCTTCCCTGCAAAAGCTTATTATCTACGTTTTTTGTTAGGTGTTTCCGAATTCATCGCCCAAAAATGCCTAGGTATGATGTATGTTGGGTAAATAGGTGTTAAAAAGAAACGGATCAGATGGGTTGTATCTTCGTCCCAGTATTCCGTGTCATGCTCTCGCACTGTACCGAGGAAGCGGGAGGACACTATCCAATGTTTATTAACCAGTGCTTGATACTTGATTCAACGGTAAAATGGTACCGGACGACGGTAGTTGGCTCCGTGAAGCACACGCGGAACACACTTTCGCGATTTTCTTTTTTCGAGATCACGAAAGATCAGTAATCTGCGTTGACGTCATATGTGTTTTGGATACCTTTGCGGCTAAGTTTGACCTAAGAGGTATTTTTGGATGCCAATTGGCATGTAGCGCCAGAACCTGCCCGAAAGGCCACAGTGAAGAAATATGGTGCTTCATGAAATTATGGCGGGGCTAATGCTTTAAACATAAGTAGTAAGCTAAGCGCCAGAAACGATATATCTCCAGCTGCAACGTTTAGTGCCCGACAAAAATAGCTCATACATTGTTACGTGAGCAATGGTTTTCGCGGTGCAGGCTCGTCTGGTCAGCTGCGTCATATTCGACTACATTTGACCTCATTTGACCTTGAATATCATAATCTAGAAACGTCACACTTTTATGCAAGAGTTTCTCCCCTACCATGTGAATTTGGTGGTTAGGTTTTTTAGGTCTCGAGGGGTCAAACTGACGCCCACCCGAACGCTTTACATTTGACTGGCCACCCAAGCGAGTGTTAAGTACATATACCATCCTGAGTTCTTCGAAATTCTGCTGGATACGGCGCGGCGGTTTGGTTGAGCTCTGCTTCCGTGTTCTAGTTGCCGTAACTCCTTGTCTCGAAAGGATAAACTTACCATTTATATAGTTCATTACGTCATCTGGTATTCCACTTTACACAAAGGAAAGCTGTGCAAGACTCGCGATGTGAACCGTATTAATTACTTTTGCCAAGTTGACCAGTTAAGGAATTAAAAAAGCATTCGTTTTAATGGAACGCTTAAATGCATCAAATGATATCACGGCTTCACGAATTATCGGTGTGAACAGCTCCCTTCCATATATATATATATATATATATATATATATATATATATATATATATATATATAACGGCATATATATATATAGCGCGGTAGACGAACGTATATATATATATATATATATACATATATGTTCGTCTACCGCGGAGGGTCGTTTTCTTTCAGATATATCTTGTTAAAAGCGAATGCAGCATTACCTTCTACAAGCTTTCTTTTCGTTTTTTTTGATGGAGCGAGCTGTCGGCTAAGCCCTATTCCTAGCAGTGTGACTAAATCCTCCCCCTCTGTTTTTTTTTTATATGCCAATTCCAGGCCTTTTAACGCAGCTTCACGGAACTTGGTCACTTTTCGTAGCTTTTCTTTCTGCGTACTCTGACAAAACTTCGAAATTATATTCTGTTCAGTGGCGTAGTCAGGCAACGTTTTTGGGAGACACCTCAGGCCATTTTTGGCCTTGTTCAGGGCAAAAGGAAAATGGCTGCCAAAAACAGCGTTTTTAAGATGGAACTTAAAACTTCAAGTGGATGTATAACTAAATAGTTGGGCAACGTACAAACACAATTTTCTTTACCTGAAGCCACTTTAAAAGGTCACGCCAAGGTCAAAAGTCAAAATTCGGTTTTATAGTAATAATTTTGGTGCTCCTTTTTAAATGCCAAATCCCGGGTATATACGACGTAGAAGAGTGCCCTCTAATTCTGTACCAAGTTTCAGCTTGATATCGGGTCGGGTTACGGGACCATGACCTAAAATGTCAGTGGAGTAACCTGTATCACAATAGCCGTAAAATGGAATTTTTGAAATAAAGTGAATTCAAATGATTAAAAACGCTCTCAGATAATGTTAAATGCACACGAAATCACTCCAAGTGTTTCCAAGGTCACTGGAGGTCATTTAAGGTCAAAGGTCACAAGTTGATCTGAAGAACATGTTACCACGACTGCTCCCCTTTTTTCATGCCTATGCTAACATTATACAAACATTGTAATACGATTTGTACTTCTTTAGCATAACTTGACTAGGAGAAGCAAAAAGAGCGATTTTCCTTTTTTCTTCATTTATTTGTTGAAAAACTAATCTTCCCATTTTTGAAATGCTGTGAAAGTCAATGAATTTTATCAAAATTTCAAATGTGTGTACCAATAGTAAAAGTCCCATCCATGATCTCTCGATTCATGCTAATTTCATTGAAATCGGCCAATAAACAACGAAGGTATAAGACGTTCAAAAATATTCCCGATTTTGACATTTTTGCCGCCCTATATCCATCCCTTTCAAAATTCTTAGAACTTCTTTTTTTTAATGTGGTTTACGTCATGGCAAATCGATTTGCGTTTGTTGCGATGAAATCAGATGTGTAATGCTCGAGATTTCGGGGGAGGCGAATCCGCCCCCCCCCTGCCGTCCATACCGTCTAGCCCTCCGGGAATAGGACTAAGATCATTCGTTTATCGTGAAATCAGCGTCACAAAGACAGTCATTTCTGACGTTTCGAAAAATCCATTTTTCATTTGCAAAGTACAGATAGTTATCGTGACGCTGAACTTTGCGTTCAGACAATTACACACAAGGCCATGCGCATTACAGACCTCGGCAGGCTCGTCGCCCTAAATTTTCTCACCAGCACACGACACCAACGTTCATCAATTGCGCTGCGTGCTTCAGGCCGGCTGCAGTTAAACAGGTGATCGAGCTGCCCCCGGCACTTCTCCACAATCGCTCTGCGCGCTCATGTCGAAACAAACGACCTTCGTTCATTTAGTCTCCCTCTGTATCAGGGGCGTAGGAACCGGGGAGGGCGGGGGGGGGGGACAAGGGTGCAGCCGCCGCCCCAACTCTGGGCAACATTTAACATTAACCCTATGGCGGTACATGGAAAAAAAGAAATAAAAATCGTGTTTACCCTGCCCCACCTATCTCCACAGAGGTTCCTTCGATACTGCTATGTTTATCACACCGTCTAAAATAGCGCTGCGCGCTTGAAATAAGAATGTTTTTTCTTTCGTTATTATCAAATAATTCCTCTTCACGCCTAGGATACAAAGCGGCAACTGCCCGTCGTCTTGTGTTTTCACTTTCCCGGATCAGATAGTTGCGAAATGTTTTCATGTTCTATTCCGGCCAGATGTCACGGCCTCCGTCAGACTTCGTCTCTCACACTCTTTCTTTGTCGATCTTAACCAACATTCTGCCCCCATTCACTCAGTCCTTCATAACCCCACGGTCAATTTCATTTCTGTCCGTCTCTGTCCCTTTTCTACCTTCGTCTGATGCCCGTTATCTGTCTCATCCACCAATGTCTTTCCGTCTTTTTTTAATCCTGTGTCTGTCTAACTGGATCTATATCTCACGGCACCTACGTACATATTAAGGCGACATTTTTGGGGGTGTATTTGAAATGACTGAAATGGAGGTCACGGCAAATCGATATGGCGGCGCAATGCATTACGAATTGTTCGTGCCGGTGCGCCATGCAGGTCGCACCGGCACAAAATTGGGTGCGATCGACAGGGAATTGATTGGAGAATAGTACGATGTCAATCGCAGCGCGTGTTGACCGAAAGGCGGTACGTGCCGACCACAGGTGCACGAAAAAAGTCGGTTTGCATGGTTTCAAAATCGGATCGCCAGCTCGGACACGGCTGAAGATATGGCTGCGGGACACAGCGACCAAGCACAACAAAGTGCGCACTGCAAACCGTTCAGCGGAGTCGGCCTCGGCGGGCGCATGAGGAGACCGCGGCTCGCGTTCAAGATGGGACAATTTGCGGTGTTCGTGTCGTCTTTGTTTACACTATCAGGTATCAGGTCAGGTTACTGGGCTTCCGTTTCAATGTGCAGGTCGATATCAGGTCAGGCCACTGGGCTGTCTCTAAGTCTAAATGAGCTAAGAATTAAGGTATCTGCGCGCTTACACACATCACTACGGCTATAAAAAGGACATTGAGGAATAAGATCGATTCAAGTGATTGGAATCGTTGTCTAACATCATGATTTCAACCAAAAGTCATTTTTTGTGTCTCAGAGGTCATCTGAGAACATCTGAGGTCTAAGGCCGCAAGCTGAGCAGGTGAAAATGCGACATTGACAGTTTCCCCTTTTTCATGTCCCTTGCACTGTCCATGCCAACATTCTACAAACAATGTAATCCAATTTGTGGGTAGTATAAAGTGGCTGGAAAAAACACAAAAAGATCTTTAACTTTTATGCTGACTCAGCTTTCTAACCAAATGCACCTCCCGTTTTTCTGGCCCTGTGAAAGCCTTTGAAAATTGGGATTTTATTTGTACCATAGACGTCTAGTCATAACAAGAAAAAAGAATACCACTGTTTTTGTTTTTTGTGTGCCCTGTATCCACTTCTTACAGCATTTTAGGCATTCATTTCTATAAAATGCAGTTAACCTCGCGGCGAGGCGATTGCTGTTTTTTGGATCAGACCTGAAGTTCTTGAGATTTGGGGGAGAGGACCGAATAAGTCACCCCTCACTGGAATGCCTCTGTGCGTTATGGGTTCGGAAGTAGGACAATCTGTTCTACTTCAGTGACCTAAGGTGGCCCGAGCCCAAAATTAGCAAAAGATGCAGGCAGAATGTGTAAAGGGCACCTAAAGTCTAGCATAACTGTGCCTTTTTGTTTTTTCGTTATCCTAAAAAAAAAACAGAAGGGGTTCTCACGAACTCCCAGGCCCAGCGAAGATTAAGCATGGAGATAATCAAATCGCAGCGACATGTAAATACTACGTTCCATGCGCAACACAAACAATGGATCTAAAAATCATTCACTGCAGGTAGAGAAAATAACCATGTTGCAAATCGCCCCATTTGCAAACACGCGTAAAGTTGTTTGAAGGCCTACGCTGTACTTCTCGTCGTGGAACAATCTCGCCTGATTCGGGAGATAATTGATCAAAGCACCTGGGGATACATTCTTACGAAAACACTACACAGGTAAAGGATATATTTTTCATAAACGTGGATGGAAATGCATTGGGGTGGGGCGTGACACAGTGCAGGAGGGGCCTCACTAACTTAATACAATTTTACGTTACTTAATGGTGTTGCATGGCAATTAACTGCCTCAAGATGGTTCCAGTCCCACCCACGTGAAGACATTCCTACACCAATGGCAACAGCCTTCCAGCGGCCGCAGCCTGATGGGCGTTTCGCACGAGCCGAACATTGACCAGCTGCCTTTTAAAACATCCATCACGCTAGACTGCGTGTGGCGGGCTTCTGTTCAAGGAGACTTGCCCGTGACCTGACGCAAATAGAGTCCGCGACCGAGCAGGCATGCCCTCTTTCCGTGGAGTCTCGGCCCCCCTAAACCCCGCCAACGACGATTACCCGACTCGGCAACACCGAAATGGACTTGGGCGTCTGTAATGCCAGGGTGCACGTGATCCGACATTAACGTCCGCCCTGAGTGAGCTCCTACATTGGATTGCCGGTTTGCGCCACTGCTGCTCCTGGCCGTGGACTGACTGAAGCCTCAGGGTCGATTATTTGGCACGTGGCACGGTCCGGGGCTGGATGCGGCTGAGCGAAGGCTGAAACGGTGAGTTTAACCAGTGGAAAATCGTGGACAGTGCCTTGATAAGATTCCGAATACAATGATGCAATGATTATGGACACAGGGCTGATCACAAAAAATGGCCTCTTTTACCGCAGTGTGAGAAGTACTCGTCTAAATTATATAAGTCGAGCTATGTACTATCCCAAGCGAATGGTAGCATGACGGAGAGGAAGTAGTCTGGGAGTAGCATCCCAACTAACGCGAAGTGGAAACTTTTTACTTTCGGGAAGAGGTAATGGTTCCATGTTCTTTGTTGCACAGACTGATAAGGTTGTGTCACGACGGCTTCAAATGTGCTTCATTTTGTATTGATATATGAAGCTGCAGACGTAGTCTGTGCCTTACAGACTGATGTGGTCGTTTTATGCCGATCTTAAATGTGCCCCATTTAAGAACTGTTGTACAAACAAGTGTATGTGAGTTGGTATTTAGCGTCCACGAGGAGGTTATCTCGTCATTTTCATTTTCTGCCATCTTCTACCTAATAACATTTCCCCGGCCGATTCCGATGCACATTTCTTATTCAGCGTTGCAGTTGGACACCACATTCATTCAAGCCGCGTGTTATGTCATCTTTTTGAAGTTTCGTTTCATCCTGATTTGGAAAGCGCGATGCGGGGCATAGCGATGTGTGATGTTTCTCGTTAGTCAGTTTCTATCACGAAGTGGGTAAGTTAAAAAAATGCCGCTAATTGCGTTTTCTTACTCATTTTTTTCGTAAAACAGGTGAAAGCATACCACTGCTAATTAGCACTGGCCGGGAGTGACAATTTTCACCTACGAGCTCGACGGAGGAGTAGGAAGGCCCGGGATTATCGTCACCGCCCATTTAGTCCCGAACTGCAATACAGCAGCAAAAAACAAATAAAACGAGCATGTGACTCGTTTCGTTTTCATGCTAATGATACCACATATGACCGCTCCAGGTCAGTTAGTGAATTCCAGGTCTTGGCGAAAGAGGATATCATGTCATTTGGTATGAGGATATCATCAAAATTCCACGCTGCTTTCGTAGGAATTTTGCTGGAAAAACGTGTGAAAGCCATAGTTATGTGGTGGCTTGTTTTTGACAATGATGAACGCATGTATCCATTGATTGTATTTGCACATTCAGATTAAGGTCAAGTCATTCGGAGGCCAACTGTTATTATTATCTTTTATGATACTGCTAGTGCCCAAAACCATGTTTTGTTATCACGAATAATAATTCTGTAATGGACAGCAGTAGTTAATTGACATTCCTGAAATTAGCGCCACAAAATACCGCAGATTGTCATACCAATAATGACAGCAGACTGATAAAGCGCAAATCATGGGGTGCCAGGGCAGGCGGTTCCCGAGTCGTGCGGCGGCTTATGTAGAATGCAGAAGTTGACGAAAGGAACCAAGAAGTTGACGAAAATACCAATTCGAAGGGGAATCAGTTTTCCTTGGGCGTCATTGCGTACTGGGAACCCATCCCACATTTCCTGTTCTCGGGGTCGCCCTCTCAAACTTGACGGGCAAATTTTCAGGTCTGGTGGCGCCATTTTAGGCACTGCGGACACTCTTACGGCCCTCGGAACACTCTTCAAGCCCTGGGCTCCCTTTCAAGCCACGAGACGTCCTTTAACCCGGCGCCGCCTGGCGTGTTTTTATACCCGCGACCGCCTGGGAGGTGTCAAAGGGCCCCCCCTCCCCCTAGTGTCCCAGGATCCAACTGTCGGATCTGAACCGGTCTCCCATCAATCGATAGTCCTGAGTCTTGTGAGTCAGAAAATACTATGTAAGCTCTGGTCACATGACTGCTGACATCACAGGTCATGCGAAACGCTTAACGCGACGTAGGAAAAACTGACACCGGCTCGTACACCACATCACCGGTAATCCTAGTCTTAGATCCTTCAACTGGGTTCGCATCAGGAGCATGCCAAAATGTAAAAAATGTCTGGTAAAGATCAGTCTAGGTCAGTGCTATTGTTTCACATGACAAAGATCGATACTACTCGAAGTCGTTTTGATCCTTTGATCCAGCTGATAAAAAGGACGGAAGTGAAACCTTCTGATGATCAGTTTTGCGTTACCTGCTTTTCATCCAGTCAAGGTTATTCTGGGCCAGGTCAGATAAGGTTACAATACTCTTCCTGACAAAGAGCGATAATTACTCGCTGGGATTCTTAACTGCGTCAAGTACAGAAACGAAATGACGTCTCGTGATAATTAAATCTGCTCTGTCTGCTCCTTATCAGGTCAGGACCAAACCAGGTCAAAGCAGACAGTCTTTTTTTATTTTTTGGCTAGGAAGAATAATTGCTCTCTGCTGCTACTGAACGGTCTTCCAATGCTGTATTTTATTTCGTTTTGACACCAACCTATGACGTGACTTGACATGACCTCACGTTGCATTTGATGAACCTTCCTAAGAGTCGTATATAGGTTTGCTTGTCTGGCTTGAACGATAGGGATGGTCCGCGGCAATCACTTCTATCACCCACAATGCAAATCAGTCCAACTGTCTTCACGCATGTGATCTGGCATGGCCTCTAATGTTGACGTGCCATGCTTGTATATCCTTGTTGGGAGCTGTGTCCAATGTGAATCGAAATAATCCATGATTTACATTCGAGATAATTATAAAAAAACGAAGCATGTTCGCGCCAGCGCACGAAGAGGCGAAAACATGAATGCATGCATGCAATTTATGACGTCATGTCGCCATGACCTGATCTAACATAGAAGCGATTTTAATGTCAAAAGATGGCAAAATTAATCGATGAACAAGTACTGTAGTTTGGTTGCGCTGGCTCTAACGGTTCAGACGTTATTTACGGGAAACCGAGGGGGTACCCTATTTGGCACCCCCCAGGCGGTGCCGGGTTAAATCGCTGGGACTCCCTTTTACACCTGATAACACATTTTCAGGTCTGGAGATTATTTGGATTCAGGGAATAAGAGGAATTCAGAGTTACGGGTGACCCCTGAAACTCTCAGGGAAGCTTTCCATGGCCCAATCTTTCTCCGCCTCAGTACGCCACTGCATTCATGGGATGCGCACACTAGATTTCGAAATGAGCCGTAAGCGGCTAAATAAGCTACGCATATGAGATTTTCGTCAATTCGTGGAAACTTCTGGATCGGAACCGCCACTTTAATCGGGACTAAAACGTGTTAATGAATTTGCGCCGCTTCGGGTTCTCGCGCGGCTCCCACTGGGTGCATCGGCCCATACTGGAGCCCAGACGATTGCCCTGCTGACCGATCCGAACCACATTCGCTGAGGGTATTCCCGGGAGCTGGGATTTTGTTTTCTTGCAGCGGGTCATTTCCGTCCGTGCTTTTTTCAGTGGCAAATGCTGACCTGTGGACTCGCACCACGAGTAAACCGCGGGACACAGCGCAACGAAGCTTGACACTGGGCTGGCCGCACGCCAGGCTGTTCCAATGGCGCCGTCTCCGCAAGCGTCTGTTACCCCATTCAGGCCCACCTGGGGCGTCGCAGTAATGGAGGCTAGGAGGGTTTGTCGTGGACCCAGGGCGCAGTGCAATGGACAAGGGTCGGTGTTTGATGCTCTACTCTTGTTTTATGGTATTGCCGATGGGCTCCTGGGCCGAAGGCCTTTCAAGACGTCACTTATGGCATGTGTCAAGCTGCAGTGTGGATGATTTACTAGCGTTTACGAGCCTCTTTGGCCACTTTGCACATCTACATATCAGGGTATTCTCTGACACCTGACCATAAACGACAGACTTGTAAGTAGCCACGCTGTTGCGCTTCGTTTGCGTTGCACGACACCATCGAAATGCAGAGCATATCGACCAAAGAGAAGTTCATTCGGAACAGCCTAAATGCACGCCTTTGTCTCGGTTTTGTCCGTGATAATGTGACGGTTCCGGCCATGATACGTCTCCTGTAAAGCTGTGGCCGGACTGCCCATTTTCCGGTTTCGTCCCTTCCAGTCCGCGTCCCCTTATATCACTTTTTTGACGCAGGCAGGTGCCACTCAGATGTTTCTGCTTAATCCCATAGCAAAAAAAAAAACTAGAACTCGTCAAAAAGGTTAACATTAACAAGGCAAGTGCCCTCGCAATACAGTCTTCAGGTACGTCGTTCTTCCCGTGCTGGCATGCCGCTTCGGCGGCTTCTGTTCTCGTGCCCTGTGAGATATTGACTGGGCTGGCACCGTGGATTTGCACAGCACGATTGCCTATGGTACTAGGGTGCTGATTTGCGTCCATATCCGAACGACATACGTTTCGGGAAGGTGGCTTAAACAAATAAACAACGTTCTAGCATGTGGTCGTTGCCACAGGCTCCATCCATTTCTAAGCGGATTCCAGCCCTTCTTAAAAATTTGGATATAGAAACAATGTTGTGCTTAGAATCGAATAATATCGCTGTGATTATAGCTGCATTGTGGACTTGTCCTCTCCAGCCACTTTGTCGGCTGTTTTCCACAATAATTTTGGCAGTCCATCTGGTTGGAATGAGACGCTGCTGACGTGCCTGAAGTCATCGTTTGAAAATTTGAACAGACAGGAACATCGAACGAAACAAATAAACATCTGTCCTCAAACTGCATGAAGTGCGTCTTATATTTACGATAAACTGCTGGATGAAAAGCTTCTAAGGGCCCAGTGGAATGTAGCAGCCTTTAGCAGCGACGCTTTTTCGTGTTCGATTTCGAGATCTTTGTCGCATGATCATCTTCTGGCCTACTTTAAAACTGCATCGACTAGGCCTCGGAAACTGCAACACAACATATCATTCATTAAGAATCTTATAAAGGGAAAAATAGATTCAGATCTCACAGAACTGCTGTCTTTTACACGTGCCATTTCGGTCGACTCGCACCCAGATATTATTTGGTGTGCGTACAGTACTTGTCACCGTAGTGAATTCATGTTTCTGTCAACTGCCTACAGGATGACGAACACCTTTAGCCAACGGCGTTGCCCGAGCTGCTTTTCGATGACTTCGCACGCTTCGGTTTTATGTCGTAGACCACATCTTATCCAGTCAGCTTTTCTATCTTTATCGCAGTCACCGTTTGTTTTATGTGCGGATGCCGCTTTCTCTTTTCATCATGATGTTGTTGTATGTGTATGTATATATATATATATATATATATATATATATATATATATATATATATATGTATATGTATATATATAATATATACATATATATATATATCTGTATCTGTATACATATATATATATATATATTTCATCTTCATTCGGTTACATTTCGGATATTATGTTACGTTGATCCATATAATTTTTACATTTGATTTCACCTGTTAGCAAGGGCATAGCCAGGATTCTGCCCAGGGGGCAAATCGGATCAAGGGGCCCTCGTAACCAATGGTGACCCTCGCCAAGGACAGATCCAGGATTTCGCCAAGGCAGAGGGGGGGGGGGAGGGTGGAGCCGAATAGTCAGCGCCGGGCCCCATTTTTCTTTTTGCCCTTCAGATACGAAAAATGATGTAACTGTTTTTTACCGTGTAAAATAACCGAAAAAGTCGAACACGTCACCTTATTTGAGAAAATTCTGCGTTTGGTTCCTGAGCAAAGTGGCCAAAACATGATTAAAACGGCGAGATTTTAGGCGATTCCGTCCCTCGATCCATCTGAAATGTCTTGTCTGTATCTTGTCCAGGAGCCCGTCTGTCCCTCCATCCCGTACCTTCTGAGGATATTTTTTTGTCCGCTTAGTTTAGGTTCCCTCTTGCAGTTACAGGGACACTTTTGGTGTTCTCGGGCCGTCTGCTGTGCCAGGACCCTCTAGTGGTCTCAGGTTCCTTTTACATTTTCACGTCCTCCGCGGGACGTCTCAGGCGCTCCTTTCGCAGCTTCAGGGGCATCTCGGACAGTCTGAGACCAATGTGGCAGTTTCAGGGGCGCTTAAGCCATCTCGGGTTCCCTCCTGTCGTTCCTGGGATGTTTTTACCGTCTAATGAGCCCCTCAGGCACTAAAAAAGACTCTATAAATTTTTCTCTGCCGTGATAGAGGCGCCTCTGGCGATCATCTAGGTCGTTTGGCTATTGCAGGAGCAGTCTGGATGTCTCAAGGTCTAGTAGTTTCAGGGGTCATTCTGATCGTCTCAGGGGTCCCTATTGCTAGAGACCTCTAGATAGCAGTCTCAAAGGTCCCTCTGTAGCAGTCTCAGTGGGTCCCCTGTGGTCCTGGGTATCCCTCTTATCGTCTCTTGAGAACATTTTTGCCATCTCAGAGGCCCTCTGGCAGTTACAAAAGACCTTTTGGCAATGTCAGGGCCCCTGTGCAGTGTCATGGGCCCTCTGAACGTCTCCAGTGGTCCCCATGGCTGTATCAGGGGTCTTCCTCTGTGACATGAGGTATATCTGGCAGTCTTTTAGGGCCCCTCCAGCCGAAACAAGGGGCTTTTGTTGACGCTTCAGGGGCCTTACTGGCAGTCTCAGGGGGGCCTTGCCTGTGCCAGGGGCCCGGTCATTACACTCGGGGACCCCTGGCCGTCCAGCGCGCCCATAAAACCCAAATACCGTCTCAGAGGCCCTCTTATTGTCTTTGCCTCGCAGGGGCCCTGCAATCTTTTTGGCGGGCTCAGGGGTCATCTGCGATGCACGGGCCCATCTTGCCGTCTCAGAAACCACCTGACCTTGTTGGGGGCCCCTGACAGCATCAAAAACCTCTCAAGGTTTCAAAAGGGCCAGTGTAGCCCATCTGTGGCTCCTCTCGAGGTTGAGAAGGTCACCGACGAATCCCAGTTCAGGGGGCCCATCTGGCTGACCAGGGTCTTCTTATGACGTGCTAGGCACCTTCGTAAGCTCTTTCCGTCTCAGGTGCCTCTCTGACAATTTAAGCGGTCTCATAGACCCTTGCCGTGCTGGGGTCCCTTGCGGTCCCAGGGACCCTTGAAGAATTTCAAGGGCCCTTCTTTCCATCTTAGGGATCATCTCACCGCTTCATTAACTCTCCCAGAGGCTCTGACTACATCAAGAACCTCCAATTTTTCATTCACAGGGGACCTCTAGGGACTCAGTCCTCATCTTTGCCGTCTCCGGGCCCTATGAGTCATCTGGCGGTCTCAGCGACACTCTGCCGTGTTGGGGCCATGTTGTGGGGGCTTTGGGAGGGGCTCAGGGGCCCTTTGGGAGCTTTAGGGGTCTTCTATGCGTCTCAGAGGTCATCTAACTCGTCAGGTTCTTATAGAGGCCCCGTGAAGCTCATACGGGGCTCCTTCGGGGCTCCTTTTAAGTATGACAGCGGCCCCTTCTCAGGCCTCAGGGGGAGAGGGTGATCGCCCAATCGCTCCCCCCCCCCTTTGGATCCGCGCCTGGCGCTCGTAATCATTGTGGCCCCATGTGGTTAAAATTACTGTCGGTGTGTAAAGGGCCTCGCCGAAGTGCAAAGAGGGCCTATGCTCTCCTGTAAAGATGTTCCTGCCGACCTGGCGAGTACCTCTTATAGGTCGGCAGGGACATCTGTACAGGAAAGCAGGGGCCCCTGAATGATCGTTTAGGGGCCTCTTTTGGCTAGGGGGTCACTGCCTGTCTGTAGAGGGCACGCTATTCGCCTTTAAAGGGTCCCTGTCGACCTCTGGAGGTCTCACCTAACCTAACCTCTGGAGGCAGGGGTAGGGGCTTTTTTCCAGACCGAAAGGAAGTCCCTTCAGAGGCTGACAGGGGCCCTTTATGGGCCGACAGGGGGCCCTCCCCAGACAAGCAGTGAACTCCCCTACAAGTTAGCAAGGGCCCCTAAACGTTCATTCAGACCACGGGCCTCTCTTCATAGCACACAAAGCCTTCTTGTATACTCCGAGTACGTTTTCTTTGGGTTCGTAAGCCTTCTTTAATGCTGAAAATATTCTTACTCTGCTTTAACTGTATGTTTCGGACAGTGTAAGACGCCCTGCGGGCCCTCACGCTATCTAAAGAACTGGGACCTTCGGCCCCAGGGGGGCCCGCTTGGCGCCCAGGGGGCACGGCCCCTTTGGCCCCCTTGGGTACACCACTGCCTGTTAGTGTGGCTTCATCCCTATTGGTGGTTTTGCCAAAGGAATAAATAAATGAATGGATAAATAACATTAGCCAAGTACAACGCGCAGCTCATAAATGTTAAGATGTAGAAGCAGAAACTCAACATTGGCACAATAAAGATCAAATTAACCGAGAAAAAATGAACCGTAATTTTTCTAACGAAAAAAACAATGAAAAATGACCGGCTGCTTTTCTGAACGAAAGCTAGCGAGATCCGGAAACAATCGTGAAGAGCAGCAGGGGATGTCGTGATCTCGCGCTGACGGGCCGGGTGTATGGCACCTTCCCTTGTTAAAACGAGTGGACTGCACTCAAAGGTGAAAGGTGAACACTGCGATGCCTAGGCAACAGCCGCTGGAGCCTACACAAAGTTTGCGCCGGCTTCGCAGGCAAGCTGTGTGTGAAATTGTGAAATTGGATTGTTAAGAGCCGGCAGCGCGTTTCGACATCGTAACTCGGATCACTATACGGCCTTTATGGTGCGTCGATTTATGGCTTGGTTCTGAGGCACTCCCCGCTAGGCGACAGCTAAGTTGGCCCACATATGAGGCTTTTGGATGGATTCCTCGCTGCACCGGAAGCACGTTTAAAACAAGCGTGCGATACGGAGGTTCTCTGTTGCACCGGCTCCCCATTGAAACCTCACTGTGCGTGACCCACGTCCATGTTTCTTTCCTGCCTTCAGTGCGACAGAGCAGAAGGTCTGACTGGTTCCGAAAAGCCTGGGAGTCGAATCGACCTGCGGCATGAACGTAGAGTTAAAATGACATGAAATGGGCCGGGGAAATAACTATGTTCAGCGAATTCGTGACAAATGAGACCAACGGACCTCCCTTTGAAACACGTTTCTCTGTTTGCACGGTTTTGCTGGCAGTCACTTCCCGCTAATGAGGATAGCGGGGTATGAGCCCCTGCCCCTGCTTGCTGGCGTTTCCCACCTATCACTTCTGAATGGTTCGAGGTAGTCATAAGACATTGGGTGGCTTTTCATGACATATGCTTTTTGCATACACTGTAAAACATTTAAGTTTGCGACTTTATTCAAAAAGCTGTCCTTTAAAAGCATTAAAAAAGCTATTCATTTCATGTCTTATGACATCTCTGTTACTTTTTATGGACGCAGTGGCGGATCCAGACGAGCAAAAGAGGCACTCAAGATGTTACGTTCGGCAAAATACATAATCTACATTGTCAGACCAAGGAAGGATAAAATAGCATTTTGGCGCTTTATTCGTTTATTTTTTTGTTTAATGTGATATTCAAAGGCAGCGTTATCACAACACGGGCAGACCCACGGAACACTGCTTCGGGCCCATATATCGCGTCGGGCATCACGGTACCGTTCTTAGCATTATAAAGGGAAGTGATGAATGTGCCAGGAAAAGTCATTTTGCCTCCCCTTTTCAGGTCCCTGGCGCCGCCAAACAAGCTACCATTTCTATAAAAAATTATGTTGGGTCAACATAACTGTTCAAAATAATTAGTCTGCATACGTGTACCAAACTATTAACTGTAAAACAAAACAACTGCGCAAAAAATCAGCTCTTTTTAGCCCACCGTCACGTACACTCAGGCATGATGATAACAGACATCCCCCTATGCGGGGTTCCCGGCTACGTCGTACAGATAGAGACATATTTCGCAACAAATCCATACAAGTGGTTTTTCACAACTGCACGCCAGTGTAGATAAACCGACATATGTACACTGTCACGAAGGAAATGGTGAGCGCGCACATATCATACGAGCACTCACGTGCGGCCGCACAGGCCAAGTGCCACCGCCAGTGCCCTGTTCCGGGCAGGATGTAGCGCTGCCGCGTCCCCGGGGTAACGGAACGCGGTGTCCCCGGGTTCCATTGGCGGCTTATTTGGCGTTTCAGTTGCGGTCGGAACGCCGAGCTGTGCGGTGTGAATGGTAACTGGTTACATGTTTGACCTGCGTCGTCGCACGGTCTCCGGCGTCCTGCTTCCGTTCGTAGGCGAACCTTGTGGCGCGTGAGTATTGCTGGGCTGCTGTTTGCCCGATCGTGGCGACGGGAGCACCTGGCTGTCCAGGAGTTATTACATTGTCAATCGAGCACAGCCTGTGGCAGTGCACTAGTTCGCCAGCGTTCAGTCAGCAAATCTTCTGCAATACGTCGGATACATGGTCATGCCTCCTCCATCCACTCACAGCATGAGCACGAAAGTTTATGCCCTTGATGTATGCTGTAATGTACATCACCATAGCAACACAGAATCAGACTTTCTGACCCCGGGCGTATGCAGTCGCAACATACGCGACGACATAGACACTCCCGCAAACATACAAGTTATCACGGCGCAGTCCACCCATTTTCCGTTCCAGGCACCGGTGTTGTGAGCTAATTTGCCCTTTTTACGCTCCGAGTGCAGAAAAGAATTATAATGGCTTCTTTCGCGTCCTTTCAGACAACAAAATTTAGTGAAATTACAAAAAGCTTCATTGTACAGCATCATCCATTTTATAGTCCCTGAATGCACCACTAATGAGTGGTAGTAGTAATAAGACTACGACCTAGAACTATGTTCTCGACCCTTGGGGCTCATTTTCACTGATTCTTCGAAACCCTCTATGAACAATATCCGATTCAATGAACCTTTTATGAACTACCAATGAACATTTTATCAAACTCGCTTAGTTTGATTCCTCACGCCACCATCAAAGCCGTTTTGGATATTGAAGGAAGCAAAATTTTAGATTAGGTCACAAGGATTTGTGTGAGCCGTCTTGTAGCCACAATCCAAGACGGACGGTTAGTTCCCGAGATATAAGGGGGCTGAATAAGCCCCCCCCCTCCCTCAGTGAAACTTAGCCCTAAATTTCAGATCCCGAAATAGGGCTGAATCGACTGCATTGAAGTCAAACATCATGAATTTGGAGTCCGAGCTGCCTTTATGCTAACGAATATGAAAATTGATAGCAGTAATAAGTTCAGCAATCCAGTTCCATCCCAGGCATCACAATTTGCTGGGCTTCATATGGGTGATGTGCGGGTAGCTATGAAGGCACTATATGCGTTGCCCATCTTGGACCCAGCGACTTGCGTTACATATTTTTGCAAGGTCCCAGATCTGGTCCCAAGCAGCCCAGGTGGGACCAGATGGGCCAATGGCTGGACCCTGTATGGCTCCTTTGTGGGCCAGCATGGATCCTGTATGGGCCCATATGGGCTTAGTACGAGTTCTCTATGGGCCCAATGTGAGCTGTGTATGGGTTTTGTGAAGGCGCTATATGGGCTCAGCATAGGCTTTGACTTGGTCATATGTGGACCCCACATGGATCGTAAATGAGGTCTACTTGGGTGGCGCATTTTTGAAAAAAATGAAAATTGTAGCTAATCAGAACTTTTCCTTGAACTTGGGTCACTGGAAGCACACACAGCGATTTTTAACAAAACTGAAAAAAATATTCAGGGGGTCGCACATCGACGCTGAAAATTTCGTTGCGTTCTGTTTGGTCCCATTGGGCCTATCGATAACTTTTTACTGAACTGAGATGATTGATCATGTATCCAGATTTCCTGAATCCTCTTAATGTAAGAAACTGTTTTATGTATTCCCCAAGTTTGTAAGACCCGTGATTTCCAAGTTACGCCCACTTACACCTAGAAGCTGACCTGTACTCGACTCACGCACATGTACGTGAGCGCACACGCACATGCACATGTAGTGCCGAAAAACAAGAACATCATCTCTAGGAACAATCAGGAGATGGCGTGGTGCTGCTGTTACAACAGGAGCGTTGCGTATGTATTTACTGAAATAATTTGTGAGGTGTGCCGCCCTCGTACCTCGGCGGCTGCGGGTGCCTCTGTGCGCCGCGGGCCGCTTGCGGTACAGGTGCCGGCGGCGGCGGCGGCGACGACGTTGATCGTCCTAGAAGTCTGAAGGGCTCGGGGAGACCTGTGGTGAGCGATAGATCTCAAAGTACTGGATAGGAGCAGTGGAAAAAGTAAGTAGATAGAACCTTACAGTTATGATAGGAACAGGGGGACAGCGCGAGGTGTGCCGCCCTGGCATTCCCCCGGAGCTGAACGCGCGTCCGGCGGCGGCGGCCCGTGGTGTTAGTTTTCTGCTTGCGTCAGTCGAGTTTTATGATCTGTTCGTGTGGGGTGCGGTTGGTGTGGGTTTCTGGAACAACTTAGACGATTGGTCCTTGTCTGACGAGTATAGCGTCTACAACGGATACACCGACGAAAACTAGGAGTGGGAAGACTTTTGGCCCCCACGAAGACTTTTGACCACCGATTCGTTGAAAGAGGAATGTGTGCACGCACCAACAATAGCACCACCTTTAACGTCAGCCACGGGCGTATTCTTAACTGATCGGCCGTCTTTTTCGATCGGTGGTTTCAAATTGTCAACCACGCGCCAAGTTCTCCAGTGCTTCCTCCATGCTGATCATTGAACTTCTAGCAAGAGGGCCGCGTTGAATTCTCGTGCGTCATTGACTCTCTTCTTGCTCTTCCGCACCGAACGCCACTCTTCGCAGATAATTACATCTGTCTTTCGCAGTTCTCTCTCATGACCGTCTTTATACGCACTGTTCCCGACGACCCAGTCTGTCCGGTGGCGCTCAGCTAGGGCGAGTCGCCTGTAGCCAGCGCCGTCTCGTCACGGGCGCGGCGCGGTGGGTGGTCGTCCGGCCGGGGAGTCGGGCTGACGCTCTCCGGCGCGGCGGCCTCCGCCGCGCCGTCAGGCTACGTTGGGGTCAGGTTCAGCGTCTTGCGGTGCGGTGGACCCCGCCTGCCGCGCCTGTCGCAAAAAATGTTTCGATGCCAATGTGTGTGGCCGGCATGTCCGTGAAGTTAGCAACGAAAACGATAACGAAATCAGCAGCGATAACATATTTCGACGAAAACATCTCAAAAGGTCATATAGCATCCAGGGATTACGAATCCGAAATCCGTTTTCACCTAAGGTCAAAGGGTCAAAGGTCAAGGTCAAATGAAGTATCTTAAAGGTATGTACTTACGTAAAACTTACGTATCTGTTTACGAGTACGTGGCGCCACCCATCACTAGGTGATGCGAACACATAAAAGTCTGGGTGGGTCATTCGCCGAAATTGACCTTAAGGCCACAGGTCAAGGTCAACACGAGTGTCTAAAATTGACGTACCTTTTCACGAGTAGGAGGTACCACCTGCCACCACCAATGGTCAAGTTCGAAACAAATGTTGAAAGTTCATGTACCTCTTCACGAGTAGGTGGCGCCACCTATCACTAAGTGATGCGAACCAACAGATAAACCACATCAAAGTCTAGATGGATCATCCGCCGAAACTGACCTCAGGGTCAAAGGTCAATGCCAAAACGAACGTTGAAAATTTACGTACCTTTTTACGAATAGTTGGAGTTTGTGAGAACTAGGAGATAGGCCTCAATAGATAAAGTATATTAACTCGCGCACGACCGTCGGTCCGTCCCGAACACCGGCGACTGGGGGGGGGGCAGTTGACTGCCCCCCCTCTAACTCACGAACGGTTAGTTGCACGATAAAAATAAGCATACCGTTGGAAAGCCCGTCACGAGTAGAGCTCGAAACTGGTCTCATTTTTAGTTTTAGATAATATGTAAGCCAATTTACGCCCTATATATGTTTTCTCATAGACGACTGCATGAGACCGAGAAATGTCCTGAATCTCTAGGGCTGTAACTAATAACGCATAGGTAAAGGCACCAGCGCACAAGTAAATGTCCGCGGATGCCGATACACGTCTAATTTCCCCAGATTTGTTCAATATATACGCCGAAACGTTGAGTTGAAGACACCGTAATCCGCCCGTTAGGCGTCACTGTGCGCCGCTGCCGTATGCGGTACCAAATTGACGGGAACTAATTTTAGCGTTCCTTTATTTTTGCGAAAAAAGACGATCTATGTAAATTTTATTGATCTTTGTGGTTCTTGTGATGGTTTCTCATGCTTAAATTTTGGAAAAATTGATTAGTTGCCAATCTACAAAGTTGGCGGAGCTTTATTCGCGCGAGCCTGTTTATTTCCAAAATATGCTACTTTTTGAAACTTTTTGAGGTTCCTGGTATTACTTACGTCTGTGCAAGCTAGCTGTGCCATTTTCTACCCATTCTGAGTAATTCATCGTCGATTTTGACGGTGGTACATTTTGGCCCACTTCAGTTGTTCGTGACCTGACCTCAGGTCAATGGCTGGAAGTCGCTGATACTTTGCCCAGTGACGGTAACTAGATGTCTGCTTCACTCCACACTAAAAATGTGATGAAATATTCCGTCAGTTTCAGAAAAAAATGCGATATGTCTTAAAAATGGGCTTGACCTTAGGTCAATGACCCGGAAAATTCCGAAAAATCTGAGATGGCAGATTTGTTGCATCTATCACGATCACTAATCCCTGAAAGTATTATTGAGATATCTTGTTTTGCGAAAAAGTTAGAGAGAGCTAAACTTTTTTGGACTTAGGTCTGTTTGACCTGGTCTAGGTCAGGCACCTGACCTGGCCTGAGGTCAAAATTTTGACACGAGACGTAAAATTGATGGAGCAAAAGGTACACAAAGTTTTATGACTCTGTGTTAGTTCGTTCTCTCGCAATCCCAGAAAAACCTCAGGGGGGGCGTCAACTGCCCCCCCCCAGTCGGGGACGGGTTTAAATCTTGGTGGGTCATCCGCTGGAAATAACCCCAAGGCCAAAGGTAGAGGTCAAAATGAGCGTTGAAAAATTACGTGCCTGCTTAAGAGTTAGTGGCGTCATCTGTCACTAACCCACCTGCTCGTTAAGACGAAGTTTTCAGCGCTCGTTTTCATCGTGATCTTTGACCTCGAGGTCAATTTCAGTGGAGGACCCACGTAGATTTTTATGTATTGTATCTATTGGTGTCCATCACGTGGTGGCAGGTGGTACCTCCTACTCGTAAAAAGATGCGTAAATTTTCAACGTTCGTTTTGACCTTGACCCGTGACCTTGAGGTCAATTTCGTTGGATGGACCGCCTAGACTTTTATGTGCTCTATCTACTGGTGCATAACACTTAATGATAAGTGTTGTCATCTACTTGTAAAAAGGTACGTAAATTTCCAACGCTTGTTTTGACCTTGATCTTTGACCTTGAGGTCAATTTCGGCGGGTGGCCCACCTAGACTTTCATGTGTTCTATCTATTGGTGGTGATCACTTAGTGATAAGTGGCGCTACCTACTCGTAAAAAGGTACGTAAGTTTTTAGCGTTCGTGACCTTTAACCTAGAGGTCAATTTCGGCGGATGGCCCAACTAGACTTTTATTTGCTCTATCTATTGGTTTGCTTCACTTAGTGACAGGTGGCGCAGGTCAACTGCAATCTTCTGAAAATGAAAATGAAAAAAATATGTTGCCCAATTCTACATGGTTTTCGTATAGATGTTACGTAGGGCCTTAATAACCTTCGTATAGCCTATGTATATATAGTTTAAGTAAAAATTGTAACTAGTTCGTAGTTGATTTCAAGCTACTTGTACGTAAACCAGATATGATATGTCCATTGGTCGCAGCAGCCTTTGTCGTAAGCTGCGTCTGGTTGAGATAGTGGCGAAAACTAGTTCGTCAGTGCCGTCGGCACCGGGACAATGCAGTACCGCAGTTACCGGTCCGGTTAGGGAATCTTGCATCTCAAAATGGCAGCATACACATATCCAGTAGAACGAATGATGTATTATGATATGTGCGACTGGTAGTATGCAAGCATTGACGGTTGATCACAACGGCGTTTTGTCAATGCTGAACTAATTGTCTGGTCTTGCAGAAATTCAGCCGAAACGCCGAGAGCAAAATCGTATGGACAGCAAAGGTGACAAGCGAAAGTAAAACTATTCAGTTCAAAGTTCGGCGAATTTTGGACTGAATCAATCGCAAACTGAAATGTTTCGTAGTTGCTTTCACGAACCTAATTCTTGAACTAAGCAGGCAAAGAAGAAAGCAAATCGAGTAATCTATGCGATCGGAACATAAGACATCGGAACAAGCTGTCGTGCCGAGATGTCACTTTCCGGCCGGTGACAACATGAATCCCTAACGGCCAACGTCAGCTTAACGACACAGCAGGAGTGTTTGGCCATATACACGGGATATGACCCGAACCGTTTGCTCTTCACCGTTTCATTCTCAAACATCCACCGAGCGGCAGGATGAAGCCGATCGAGAACGCTTGAAGTGTCCTTTTTGTCCGCACTGTGGCGCCATGTACCGAGTTCCCTCGGTCACAGCGACGTTGATGGGTTATCGCTGCGAGAACCCACCAACGGCTGGCGGAGCATTAAGCGCACCGCAGGTGCGTAGCTTCCGTCATGACGTCTGAAACAAAAGTGCATATACGTTTGAGATCAGTCTGCTCAGCATTTATCATTGAAAGAGAAAGCGAACGTTATGTGATTCACCAAATGAATTGCATATGCTACCTTTCCTGTTAATGTGGTTTTACCTTCTCCGTGTTTCAGCTGATTTTCTGTCAAGGCTGGATAACTGGATAGCTCAACATTTACATGAAACCGTTGTGATAAACCGTCAGGGCACGCATTTCACCAGGGCCTATTTAAACAATTTTTACTGCGAGTCAGGATCATTCAGAACGTAATATTTTGATTAACAATTTCGAGACATGTAAGACACTGGTCAGAGCTTCCGGGTGAACTGCATGACATTGATCTGAAAGCTTGAAGTCAATTTTGGTGTTTTCCAGCAATTTATACATACTGGAAGCAATTTAGCATAGTCGCAACATGCGATACGAGGAAGCTTTTGGCTGTACTGTAATGCAAATCATATATCGCCTTCTTAGAATTGGTAGACGCGAGTACGCCTTGCAGCTTGTGTTTGGTGGCTCGATGCAGTTTACGTCACTGCGGCTGCCTGTATCTGAAAACAAGACTATCTGCACGTGAAACGGTAGTGGATGCGCAATTTGGCCTAGGATTCAATGAACGATAGACCAAAACCTGGGCCGTCAGCAGACATCGGCATAACAGATGATTCGACTGAAGGCATAGTATAACAAGAAATGTCGCTGCTCACACTCATATTTCGTAATGTCGTGGCGTCTTTTCAAGCCTTAAATGTCTCATTACAACTAATTGTTCACCTGCTTAACCCGCCCCGACTGGGGTTGACTGCCTCCCTGAGGTTTTTCTGGGATTGCGAGAGAACAAAGAAACACAGCGCCACGAGACTTCGTGTACCTTTTGCTTGATCATTTTTACACTTTGTGTCAAAGTTTTGACCTCAGGTCACATCAGGTGTCTGACCTAGGACAGGTCAAACGGACCTATGTTCGAAAAAGTTTAGCTCCCTGTAACTTTTTCGGAAAACAAGATATCACAATAATACTTTCAGGGATCAGTGATCTTGATAGATGCAACAAATCTGCTATCTCAGATTTTTCGGAATTTTCTGGGTCATTGACCTAAGGTCAAGCCCTTTTTAAGACATGACGTCGTTTTTTTCGGAAATTGGCGGGATTTTCCATAACATTTTTAGTGTGGAGTGAAGCAGACATCTAGTTATCGTCAATGGGCAAAGTATCACTGACTTCCAGCCATTGACCTGAAGTCAGGTCACGAGTAACTCTAGTGAGCCAAAATGCACCACCTTCAAAATCTGCGATAAGTTACCCAGAATGGGTAGAAAATGACAGAACTGGCTTGCACAGACGTAAGCGATATCAAGAACCTCAAAAAGTTTAAAAAAATTGCATATTTTGAAAATAAACAGGCCCACGCGAATAAAGGTCCGCCAATTGTGCAGATTGGTAACTAATGGATTTTTCCGAAATTTAAGCATGAGAAACCATCTCAAGAACCACTAAGATCAATAAAATGTACATGGATAGGCGTATGTCGAGAAAAAAGGAACGCTAAAATTAGTTCCCGTTAATTTCTTACTGCATACGGCTGCGTTGCCCGCCGACAGCCGGCGCGAAAATTGCCGTGTCTTTAACTCGACGTTTCCGCGTATATATTGAACAAATCTGAGAAATTAGACGTGTGCCGGCATTTGCGGACCTTTACTTGTGCGTTGGTGGCTTTACCTATGCGTTATTAGTCACAGCCCTTGAGATTCAGGCCGTTTCTCGGTCTCATGCAGTCCGCTATGAGAAAATATATATAGAACGTAAATTGCTTACATATTACCCCCAAAAATGAGACCAGTTTCGAGCTCTACTCGCCATAAGCTTTCCAACAGTGTGCTTATTTTTATCGTGCGACCAACCGTTCGTGAGTTAGAGGGGGCCGCCAACTGCCCCCTCTCCCCAGTCGGGCGTGATCGTCGCCGACCGACGGTCGTGCGCGGGTTACGAATGACTGAAAATGAGGTCCATGGATCGACAACAGATTTTTAAAGTCATATTCAAATATTTTTCATGGGCGCATCCAGCGACCATACAATAGAGGATAACGTACAATGTATCTTTTTTGCATTTTTACGATTTTTCTGCCATCTTAAGGGACATGAAATGAGCCACTGCAATCTCATTCTATGCTTTGGACAGCAAAAACAAAACTAGCTTTGCTTTGTGCTTTGGCGGCGCCACGAACGAAAAATGGAAACATGCGTCTTGACGATTTTAAATGCATACGGAAATGTTTGTTTTGATGCGTATGTTGCGACTGCATACGCCCAAGGCCAGAGAGTTTGATATTATGTTGGCGTGGTAGTGTACATTACAGCATACATCAATGGCATAGCAAGGAACCCTGCATAGGGATAATGTTTGTCAGGAGCGCATTTATCACACTTGCCTACAGCTCTAAGAACGGTGCCGAGGTGCGTAGCGCGATTTATGGACCCATGTAGGGTTCCCTGATCAATCACTGCTCTACCAACGCTGCCTTTAGGGATGCATCGGATCGGGTTTTTTGTGATCCGGCCGGATACCGGATATGCCGGATCGGGGTGCCGGATATCCGGCCGGATACCGGATATTATGCTTACGTGTTTTTATTTACTATTTCTGTTGAAAGAATGGAACCGAAAAGACTGAAGAAAGAAGAGAAAATGTGGGAAACTTAAAAAATAGTGAAAAATGTCGACAGTTTTTGAGTCATCCCCTCGTGCATAAACTCACTGTGATGTTTCCTTAGGTTTCCTTGTAATCAATAAATAGATGAGCAAAAAACACAACAATAATAGCGGAACTCACCATCTCCCAGGCAGAGGTATTGGTGTAGCCACGATTCAGAAATGGGGGGGGGGGGGACAAGCTGGCTGCAGTCCACCAAGAACATATAGGGCGAGGGGTAGAAATAACTTTTTGGCGTTGCATGACAACTTACGGTTGAATGTCCTTTTGTTGAATTTCGAAGTGCGAGAAATAGTGCCTCCAGTGGGAATTTCCTATTTGATACCTTAAAATTAGGGGGACAAATCGCCACTTCTGGAAAACCGCAGGGGGACATGGACACCCATAGGCAAAGGCTTCAGAATACGCAGAATACCATTACAGCGCCTTCGTAGAACTAGAATACCTGCCCTGACAAGCCTTCTTCACGATTACTAAAGTATGCCTCTCGAAGTAACGGGTGGGTGCTAAAAAATAAAGAAATGAAAACCTTTTAACTATAGATATTTCTTAAACATTACCGGTTTTATCACTGGCATTTGGCTCATGCATGCTACCCACTGTTGGCCTTCACCCTATTCCCGGAGGGCTAAACGGTATGGTCGATTCCCGGCAGGGGGGGGGGCGGATTCGACACCCCCCTGAGATCTCGAGAACTACTTGTCCGATTTCATCGCAACAAACGGCAATCGATTTGCCGTGACGTAAACTACATTTTAATAAAAAGAAATTTTCAAAATTTCGAAACTTGTGGATACGGGGGGCAAAAATGTCAAAATGGGGGGTACTTTTGGACTTCTTATAACTCCGTTGTTTATTGACCGATTTCGATGAAACTGGCATGAATCGAGATATTATGGATAGAACTTTTACCATGGGTCCGCAAATCTGAAATTTTGAGAAAATTCATGGGCGTTCACAGGGTTTAAAATAGGAGGATTAGTTTTGTAACAACTGAATGAACAAAAGAGGCAAGCACTCTTTTTGGCTTCTGCTAGTCATGTTATACTAAAGAAGTACAAATCGCATTGCAATGTTGGTATAATGTTAGCATAGGCGGTGCCAGGGACATGAAAAAGGGGGAACTGTCACGGTCACACGTTTCTCAGATCAACTTGTGACCTTTGACCTTAAATGACCTCCAGTGACCTTGGGGTCACTTGGAATGATCTCGTGTGCATTTAATATTATCTGTAAACGTTTTCAATCATTTGAATTCACTCTATTTCAAAAATTTCATTTTATGGCTATTGCGATATAGGGTACGCGCACTGACATTTTAGGCTATAGCTCCGTGACCCGACCTGATATGAAGCTGAAACTTGGTACACAAGTAAAGGGCACCTTTCTAAGTCATACATATTCCGTGTTTGACATTTGTAAAAACGGCGCCCAAAATTATTGCAAAAAAACAAATTTTGACTTTTGACCTTGACCTGACCTTGTAAAATGACTTCAGATAAACAAAACTTTGTATGCACATTGCCCAACTATTTAGATATACATCCATATAAGGTTTTAAGCTCTATCTTAAAAACTCTGTTTTTGGCAGACATTTTCCTTGTATCCTCAACATGGCCAAATGGCATGAGGTGCCTCCCAAAAACGTTGCCTGGCTCCGCCCCTGAGCAAAATAGAATTGTGAAATTTTGTCACAGCACGTAGAAAGAATAGCTAGGAAAATTCACCAAGTTTCGTGGAGCTGCGTTAAAAAGCCTGGAATTGGCAAGCAAAAAACCCGAGGGGGGCGGTTTCCGCCCCCCCTGCCGGGAATAGGGTTAAAATCGTGCAAAAATGTGTGGGGAATTTCATTTTTTTCAGTCAGGAAGCAATATCAAAGCAAGGTGACAGAGAGATTGTCGCGAGACTTGCCCGTCAGAACCCGGAACGGCCCAAACCATTGATCTGGAGGCACTATGAACCCTTTGGGACCCGCGAGCGACTGTTAACAGAACGCTGGCAACCCTCTAGAGTCGTGGTAATGTTTCCCATGTTGGCAATCACCACCAAACAAGCAGATTGGGCATTAACCGGCGCAGTGGAAGGGGGTTTCGCACTAACGCTCACTGGAAGGGGGGTCTTAAAGTGCCCCGTCCGATCTCGGCAATAGAAAGAGCTAGAAACATGAAATCCTATGGACAGGGTGGGGCTACAACGATTTACATTGTGTGCAATTTTCATGGCTCCAGGTCGATATCTTCAAGGTCAAATGTGATAAAAAACGCCAACTTTGGACACTTTCTTGGCCCGTATAGGCCATTCCGTACAACTTTCCGAACGAAACGGGGTGTTTGTTGGGCCTTTAAAACGTAGAATACAACTTCCATTTATTTGGGGTCTTGACTGGGGATTTTGGGTCGAGGTCATGCCAGGTCATTGACCTATGGCGTCATTTCTTCATCTTTTCCAGATCAGATTTCGACTCTGGTATATATGTATGCGTACCCACGTGCGCACGCGTGTCTTTATTAGGGTCTTTGAGCGCATATTTCATACAAATCGACATGTCGCAGAACAAATCTGGGACAGGTTACAAGATATTTAGCCTTGGCCTTTAACGACCTTAACCGTCACTGACCTTGGTACATGTAAGCGTATCAGTGTGCGACACGTCTTTTTATTAGGGTCTTTGAATCCATATTTCATACAAACTGGCATGTTGCAAAGCACATCTGAATCAGGTGACAAGCTGTTTGAGCTTGTGACCGGTACAGGTAAGTGATTCCTGTATTTGCAAGAATGCTTCATTAAGATCCACCATGTCAACATTATTTTGACGAACATCGTCTGACGTAATATAAAGCCATCTTTCCAAGGGGTGTGACAAGTCCGGTTATCATGCCGAGCATGGGTAATGTTGATGGCAACGTGTACCGTGAGAAGTGCGTAGGAGATGTGCTCATTCCATATTTGGATGAGGACTGTTTCGACAGGGACATGTTAATCTGGCCAAACTTGGCCAGCGCTCATCAAGAAAACGCTCAAGTTACTGGAAGAGGCCAGAGTGCCGATGGAGTGCGTGACAGCAGTCCCCCTGTGTGCCCCATGTGTGTCCTACTGAGGACATCTGGGGCATCATTAAGCGGAGGATGTTTCAGGGAAATTGGTACGCAACACCCGAAGTTGCCCTAAAGCGCTGGATCAACCAGGTGATCGCTGTTCTGGACCCACAGGTACCGCCTAAAATGCTGGTTCGCTTGCCCAGGTGCTTGCGTGTTGCCGACAGATGAGAGAAGATGGAGATGACCCATTAGGCAAGAACTGACTGCAACGTCTCTGACTACATTTCTGCAAAGTTTAATGTTCGTACAGTAATAAATGTACTTACGGTATGACTTTAAATACTGTTTCATTTCCCTGTGCCCACACGTTATATTTTCTCTTAATGCATTGTGTCAGAGAATTCGAGAAAGATAAAAAACATTTGGAAAAAGGAAGATATAAATCATAAGCTGGGATGCTGACCGCATGCTGGCTATTGTTTCACAGCTCTGAGCTTAAGTCCCATTCTTGCAAAATATGTCCGGACCTTCCCGGGCCAGTACAGAAAAGTATTGGTCGCAAGGTCTCCAGACTGATCTGGAACTGCCAATTACATCGACAATCTCATACAACAAGCCACGTTTCTCCTGAAACGGTTTTGGACGCAAACATTAGAGCAACGACTTGATCGTACACCGGGAGATGAAGTATCCGGCGATATCCGGCCGGATCACAAAAATATCCGGCCGGATACCGGATACCGAATAATCTCCAATATCCGGCCGGATATCAGGCCGGACCGGATATCCGGTGCATCCCTAGCTGCCTTTAAACATAATAAACAGAAAGGATGAATAAAGCGTAAGAAGGGCTTATATCTGCCCTTGATCTACAACGTAGATAGGATACTTTGCCGAAAGTAACATCCTGAGTGCCTCGTTTTCCTCGTCTGGATCCGCCACTGCGTTCATAACATGCAACGGATATGTCATAAGGCATGAAATGAATAGGCTTTTTTCAATAAATGACGATGAATCAATGAAAAAATGGTGCCCTGATTCGCATAACATTGGATGGAGCACGTCGAGTGCTCTGCCTCGAAAGCGTCGAAAAATGGCCAAACATGACTCCAAAAACTCATCCTGCACCCGCCTGGGATAAAGTAACAAACTTAAATTTTTGCACTGTATGCGAAAACAAATGTTAAAAGAAGTCATCAGGATTCATGGCTACCTCAAACCTTTCGGAAACGACGGAAGCCGACGGAGTCTCGCCTCCACCTTGGCCGGCAACACAAGCTGCCGGCGTTCGCTGCAAGCCACGCCGAACAGCACCACAAACCCGTTGTTGCATTGACTAACTGTCTTGGCCTGCCGGCCTCCTTGACGTACTACCGGCGGCCGCCACCCGTCTTCTCGACCGCTTCGGCTGCGGCCGGTGCGTGGAGGCGCAGAGACCGACATCGGCGAGATGTCGGAGAGTCGCCGGTCGGCTGAGCGCTGCCGAGCTCGTCGTGGCCTCTCCAGCCGATGCGGACAGAGCTGTCAAACCGGAGGTGGAAACCGACCCCGAGTCTGCCAGTCCCAGCTGCGACCAGCAACGGCTGTGGCTTGAAGAACTGAGGCAGCAGCATCAGCACGCCGCTGATTTTGGAACTCGAGAGCGGAAGGAGGTGCAGGTCTGCCGATTATTGGAGAAGGCCGCGGATCTCTGGCTGAGGGTACGGCTTTCCCTGGTTCTAGCCCACCATGGCCAGGCGGCAGTCGTCAACGGAGCTAAGCAGTCGGACATGTCCCTGTCGGGCACCCAGCTCAGCCGGGTCGCCGCGCCAGCCGGCCGGCGCGGTAACACCTCGACAACGACATCCGTGGCGGCGACCAGAGCACCGTGGGGGCCGCCGGGGCGGGCGCGCTCGCCCGGCCGCCGCTGGCGAACGACGGCGATCCGCGCGCCATCTGTGAGGAGTTGCTTGAACTGCGCGGGGTGGACGCCGACTAGCTGTCTCCGCCGCTGCCGCCGCCGCCGATGGCGTCGGACATGGCTACGGGCCCGCTGGCGGCCTTTGGGTCCCAGTGGAGTTTTATCGGCTTCCGTCGGTTCCCGTTGGATAGTGCGGTGCGTGTTCGACGGGCGGTGACGGTGCGGGTGAACACCGCGCTCTACGCGGACCACTCCTGGGTTCGCAGTGTGTTCGCAGTGTTCGCGGGGACTGAGGCTGCACGCGCCGGCCGCCGCACCTGCCGAGTGGCGGAGCCCTCCGCGGTCGTCACTGATGGCTGCCGCGATCGCAGATTTTGTGTCCACGGGGATCCTGGAGCCGGCTGAGCCGACCAGCTGTCACGGGCGTAAAAACGGGGTAAAAATCGCATTTGCCTCCCCCCCTCCATTTCCACAGAGGCTCCGCAGCTTTTCACAGCTCTTACCGTTTTTTTTCGGTCGCGGAGTCGGCGACGATGGCCAGGTTGGTCTTTGACCTTTCCGTTTTTACGCCGCGCATGCCTTCGTGGCCGCGCGTGCTGCCGTCCGTGGACAGTGCCGTTTTAACGTCCGCGGATGGCTTCACACAAGGCATCCAGGTCGATCTGCGAGGTTATTACTGCATGCCATTGGCCCCTGGTACTCGGGGCCACTTCGGTGGGCTGTGCCGGAGGCAGACACGTGTATTTACACGTGTACCGTTTGGTCTGTCTGTGTCACCATGGGAAACGCAGATGTTCACGTGCGTAGCGGTCACGGTTGTCGAAGCTCGTTTTCCCGGTGTTAAAGGTTTGGCGTATTTAGACGATTTCTTGTTTCTTGCTCGATGCCCAAAAGACCTGGAAAGTGTAAGCGATCTTTGGACTTCGGCCATCAACTATAATAAATCTGTACTGGTTCCGTCGACATCACTAGCGTACTTGGGCGTGGAACTGGACCTTGGCCGTAAGGCAGCCAAGATCAGGTCAGATGTTTTGACGCCTCCGCGGCTGGCGCTGGCAGAAACCGGCCTGGCCTCTGACCTGGCGGCAGCTGCTCGCCGGTTTGGTAATTTTGTAAGGTCATGCTTTGGGTTGCCACCTGAGGTCCTGTGCGCCGTCAGGGACGAGGCTGGACGAACATGTGTGCCTGAACATGAACATGAACGCGCTGCCGTATATAACAGAGTGGGTGCAGGATTGGCGATTATCCGACATGCATGATTGGTCGAGCATGCATGACCCTGGGTGTATGTGGATGCCACTACGACGCAAGACGGCGTTGTACAACCGATGTGCGCCCCGGTGTCAGGCCAGCTCGGCTGTGTCCTGACTGATTTATTTGGCGGAATATGAGGCCGCATTGGTGGCGATAGACGAGGTAGACGTCTCTGGCCCGTTCACTGTCTTTTTCAGTCAATATGGGAGCTTGGTATAACCTCCGCAAGGGTCGATGTCCATCGGCCTGGCTCCAGCTTTTGCGTCATGTATTTAATAGTCAAGGATTCCGTTCACACATATATACAACCGAAAATGCACCCGGCCGACATCACTTCCCGTGTGCCCGAACTCTGACAGAAGTGGCACGTCCGGTCCTCGGCCAATCAGAGGTCGGGGCACCGGCTCGTGTGGGTCGAGGCCGCCGACGGCGAGCCGAGACATAAGGCGGAATTTTCGTTATGATGTGTTGTGTTCTGTTGCTCGTGCGTCGGCCAATGAATCGCGCCGCCACCTTGGTCGGCGATACGCGTGGCAGGCGCGCGCTGCGCGCCACGTCGAGGAGCACATGTAATGGAGTTCATGGAGCGAGGCAAACCGTGCTGGGAATCGGCCCATCTTTGCTCAGAACGGAAATTAATACAGCCGGATTATTCCTCTTATATATACAAAACGATGTATTATGTTTGCCATCCTTCAGACAGTTCTGTACGAATGTATGGATGCATTGATTATGGATTATGCATTGTTTGATTATGCATCCATGGATGCATTGTTAACATGCTGAGTAATGATGTGCTGAACAGTGATGTTGCACTCCTTGCCACTGTACTAGTAAGTACATCTTCCTAAATTCGTCCGAAATTTACTTTAAGTGGTTCGTGATAAGCCGATAAACTGCCTTATCCGTCCTTACTGCAGCCGCAAATTGCTGCATACGACATTTGCATTTATTGCATTTGCATAAAAGACATTTACATGTCCTTTTATCTATCATCACTTCCGTACAACAGTGCACTGCAAAACGCCGCCACTTACAGCGAGCAGCGCGTGATAAGGCCCTAAACTGCCTTGTTTGAGTCGTTATTGCAGCCGAAAATTGTCTCGTACGAAATTGCCCAAAGACATTTGCATTCCCTTTTATCTATCGTCACTTCCTTGCAGAAGCGCATTGCAAAATGCCACCAGATACCGGGCATTTGCATGAACCAGTTGCTGAACTGGGGTAAATTTTTTGGGGGGTGGGACGCGGGGTGGGGGTGGGGTGGTAATGACTGGTGAACAGCTTATATCCGCCTCCCAGGCCCTCTAGCTACTACTGGCTGTCCATTTTCGAGTTAGTTCCTCTGGCCGAGAAAGCACTGAGCAAGAAGCTGTCCATCAGAAATTTAGTTGGCATGAACAGCTACTTTTTCCGTGCAGAGCTTCTGGGGAGGGCGAAGGCTGTTTCCAGTCAATGCTATTTAACCAATGTTCAGGGCCAACGTTGAATTTTGGTATTCGTGGGGAGGGCGCAGTGCCCTGGTGCTTTATTATTTCCGATGACTGTAATTCAAGCGATGACGACATGCCTCATACGTTGGTAGCAGTTTATGGAGACAAAAATCTTCGGACAAGTAACTGTACCTTGACGAATTTGTCAGCAGCCTTTGCTCAATGGCAGCAATCCGGCGTTTAAACAAGGACTCTCATCATTGGTCCGCGATCCGTCCAATGGAGGCGCACGCACCATCACCGCGCGCGCATGTGCGTCCGCGGGCTGCGCATGCGCTGACGTTCCAATATTTCCTGGGTAAGCCGATACTGGTCCCATGTAGGTCCATTATTTATTATCCATAATGATTGCATATAGGTTCCACATAAGTCCCATATGCGTCCTGTATTAGTCCTGATTTGGGCTGGGTGTTTAAACCTTTTTTCATTCGAAGATCAAAACGAAATTTTGAAAAAAAACATTTCCATTAACACTGAAATGATTCGTGGTCAAGCCCATACTTGTTCCATGTAGGCCCTATTTTCGAGACATGCTTAAAAAAACTGCGGTGCTTTGCCGCTCGCCGTAACTGTCTTCGAAATGGTGGTCAATGGCAAGATCCACTTCCAACACCGGAATGGCCAGCCTCTCTCCAGGACAAGATCGGGTTCTGCATTTTTTGGCCGGAGTAAGAAACCCATCGATATTGAGTCAACAGCATGGACTGGAAAAATCGAAACGAAGATTAAAAACGCCCGTTACTAAAATGCTGAAAGATGTAGGCGGCCCGGCTGGTCACAATCAAGTCTCACAAAGGGCCCACATAAAACCCACATGGTTTTACCGCATGGGTCCCAGACGGACTGATGGGACAAGCTGGTCCACATGGGCCGCATATGGGCCCCATGTGGACCAGTATTGGTCCTGTGTGGGCTTAGTGCGGGTCCCATGTGGGCTAAGTGTGGGTTTTATAACGGTGCTATGTGGGCTGAACATTGGACTCTGACTGGGCGCTATGTGCAGGGCTCAGCATGGGTTGCGAACATGTTCTAAAAGACCCATTGACGGACCAAATCAATCCCACATGCAGCCCACGTCGAACCCATTTAGGGCCCATGAGGAGCCAGCATAGGGCCCAGTCAGAGCCCATGCTGAGCCCATACAGCAGCTCATACAATCCACTCATATCCCATATGGGGCTCATACAGAACTTGTACTAAGCCTACATAGGACCCATACTTGACCCAGCTGATAAAAAAATTCGTAGGGAAGCCGCTACTGGTCCGAAGTATTACCCACTTTCGAAGTATGTCGAACAGTTCCATTTGCCATGATAGTCATCACCTGTCTTTAAAATGGCAATGACTTCAAAAACGTCATAATAAAGTCCAACTTTTCTGCATTGTATTTTGTAGACATTTTATCTAGGTCAGCCCACATAGGACCCAAATGGGCCCCGCCAAAAAGCCCAGTCAGAGCTCATGCCCACCTATGGCGTCATTTGGTATTCAACTTTATCCCAAGGCGAGCGATGCAATCTTCGCGATATGAACGATATTTGCCACTATGTGCAGTTGATCTGTAAAGAAGGTGAGCAACCACTAGTTTTAATGACACGTTTAAAGGCAAGAAAATACACCAGAACATTACAAAATATCAGCGTGAGCAGCGACCTTTCTTATATTATCATGTCTTCAGCACAGATCACAACAGCTGAATCATCTGTTATGCCGATGTCCGGTGGCGGTCCAGCTTTTGTCTGTCGTTCAGTCCTTCTTCAGTCTTTCAGTTCAGTCTTAGGCCAAACTGTGTATCCACTACCGTTTTGCCTGCCGACAATCACGTGTGCACAAATGAGCAGCTGCAGAGGCTGTATTGCCATCAAGCATTGGTTGCACGACATACTCGCGTCTGCTAATTCCAACACGATACATGATTTGCAGTGCAGTAGCCAAAGGCTTTCTGCGTCGCGTGTTGCGACTATGCCAAATGGAGGAGAGTATGCATGACTTGCTCGAAAACAAATCTCCAATTGACTTCCAGCTTCCAGATCACCGTCGTGCAATTTCTGGAAAGCCAGTGGCATACATCTCTCAGAATGGTTACAATAGAGCCTCCGTGACATGCATAAACGTTTATGATCGCCATGGTTTGAACAATTTGGAAGTCTAGTAAAAATATGATAAAACAGGCCCTGGTCTACAGTTGTTACTTCGGCCCAGTGCCCATATGAGGACACGTGTCACTCAACGCTGCCGCTGTAGCTGAAGTAGCTGAACGCTGGGCCCAACTCACTGTGCCTCACCGTCGGCAGGTGGCAGCCGTCGCCGCGCCGCGCCACGCCGTCCACCCGATCGGCGACCTCTGCGCTGCATCGTCCGTGCGTCCGTCCTCTGGACCGCCCAATGCGCCGGCTGACGGTCGTCGTTCTGGTCGCGCTGGCCGCCGCGGCCTCCGGCTGCCAGTTCGGGCCGCACGTGGTCGGACGCCTGCCTGACAGCAGGCTGGCGGTCGCCGAGTTCGCCGCAGACGGCTCGTGCACCTGTTGCGCCCGGTGCCACCACGAGCCGGGCTGCGCCAGCCTCTCCTTCAACTCGGACTCGCGCACGTGCCGGCTGTACGACGTGGTCGGCGGCTACGGTGCGTTTGATTTGCAGAACGCCAAAAAGAGGGACCGCTTCTTCGTCATGCCGGGCAAGTCGCGGTCGGAGGAGTTCTGCGACGTCGACTCGGACTGCGTCGACGCGGACCACTTCTGCCGCGGGAGGCAGTGCACCACCAAGGAGCTGATCACATGCAAAGACATCAGAGTGCAGGCGGACGTCGTCTTTCGTAGTGGTCCTTACTTCGGCGCCGTCGCCAACGAGACCGTGGAGTTTAAATGTCATGGAAAATGGACGGTGGTTTTTCGTTCGCAAGTGGATGGATTCTCTTGGAATCGCACCTCTATCAAACACTCCAGCCGTCAGAATTCAAGGAAAAGCTACTCAGCCTTGGAGCTGGCAGACAAAATCGTGCAGTCATCAGGGAGTCCTCAGTACAAGTTCAAAGTGCTGTGGTTCCAACCTGATTCAAGGCATCTGACGCTGGAGTCCACCGTCGACTCGCGCGTGTCTCTAACGGCCAGCACGCCGGAGGTGGCCGGCACCGTCTCCTTCATTACCAACACGAAGACGAGGAAGGCCCTGAATGACATGGGCTGCACGCCGGACGACTTGACCGTGCCCTGGCTGCCGGCCGGCGGGTCGACTCTGTTCACCATGAACCCCGACCCGGCGGCCGACCGCTGCGGAGTGATCGCCACCGACACCGAGGGCCCGCCCTGGCTCCGCGAAAACAACATCACAGTCGTGTCGATACGGCTGCTGTTGCCGTGAGCACGTCCGAGGCGCACCCAGTCACGACGGCCAGCGGGACCCGCCGCCGCGCGACCGTGGCTTGTTCGCGAGCGGCAGCCGCAGCCCGCGCTCGAGACGTTCAGAATTCAGCCCGATACGTTTTTCCGAGGCACCATTTGGAGGTGTCTGATCCGAGATTCAAGGAGCATCACGCACCGATCTCGCACGAAATTCTCCAGTCCGACCCCGGGAAACTGCTGAGTCATTCCCGCCGTCGCGACGCAAAGCAGCGATGTGGACTGAAGCAGCGATGTGGACTGAAGCAGCGACAGCGACTGAACGAAACAGTGTCAGTCACGCAGCCCACCAAAGCTTTTCACTAGTTTTTCACTAGTTTTTTTCAGTTTTTCAGTTTTTCACTAGTCACTAGCTTTTCACTAGTTTCACTAGTTGTCACTAGTTTTCCAGAATAGCAAAAGTGTCCACAGGCGAAATGCTGGCCAGGAGCGATTGCGCCGCTCATCTCAACTACTAACCTCAACTCAGTAATTCTTGGTGGTGACATCTTGTTGCCGGGCCTCCTCAACCTATCGAAATGTGATGGTGTCAGAACTCACTGGCTCTCACCAGCTACTGTAGCCCTATCAGACAGCGCTATGATTGTTATTTATCCAGCGGTACGCAGCTTCTCCTTCTCTGGGAAACAATAAAAAGCAGCTGTTAAAACAGCTGCCCATTAGTATCGGGGTTCTTCAGGGCTCATTTCTGAGACCTCTTTAGTCGTGTCGGTCTTTGCCAATGACGTTTTTGCGGCCAATGTGACGCCATACGTTTACTAACGGGTACAGTGATTGTAGGCAAAGCAGTCATGACCTTCCGTTAATACCTGGCAAATTCACGTATTTCGTATTACTTTTGGTATGCGGGCGGTATTTTGAGGATTTCGAAGCACTACAGTAACATTTCGAAGAGACATTATAAAAAAGCACGCTGCTCGGCAACCACGAAAAGTATCTCTGATGGAGCCAACAAAGTCACTGCCACGGGATGAAGCATGACGTTCTGCTGTTCTGTCGTAAAGCCAACAGTGGGCCTGACTTGACCGTCACATCCCCCGGGAGGGTAACGTCTCTTTTCTGTCTCGTCAGCGCGGTGGTATGGAATCCGCGCTCTCCTGCATTGGCAATAGCGATTCCTAAAAGTCGTAGTTGATCGCCAGTTCTCTCGCAGGTCAGTTACGGCATTGGGGCTAGCAGGAGTCAATGAGCCTCGGACACTCGTCAGTCACGAGCGTTAGAATACGGGAAACCATCGATTTTCCACCAGGTCATTTTTATTAGTGAAATAATAACGTCTCCGTCTTGTTTGGAAGTCTCTTCCGCGTGCCCTAGTTATCCCTCGCACTCTCTGTCCTTATCACCCAATAATTTAGTGGCAGGAGAACCGGAGATCTTGCTGGCATTTTCATAAAAATACAGCTCAGTCGGGCGACGCAGAAGCCACCGATACGTTCTGTTCAGGTCCCCGATTTCGCATCTTACCCCGGCAGAGGATGCCGCGTGACAAGAATCTCCTCCCCCTGCCGGTGGCCTGTTCACCCTGGGCGAAATCACCCAGCACATGCAGTGGCCCGCTTCGGCACTCGGCTGCAACGCACGGTGCAATGCTGATGCGAATGTGTGTGTCTGTGCGCACGCGTTTTTCCTTTATCTGCGTCGATGTCGTTTCATCAGAACGTTGCTGGGTTGACGTTGGGTCATTTAGGCCCGATTTACATGGCCCACAAGACGCGTGACGAAGAAATCAATGTATGCTCGCTAGTTTCCAGATCAGTGTTCCATGTTCACTCACAGTCATGACCTTTTCAATGTTCGTGTTTTCAGTTTCAATGTGCCCCCCCCCATGGTGAAGCCCATGCTTCGCAACTCACGCCTGTCCCTGCATCTGTATTTGTGTGTCAACCGTGCACCGAAACTGATTGCTACAGTGAAATCCTTGACCCGCCGTTAACGCTAAATAGTTAGTGTAGTAGCTTCTGATGTGACCATTTTGCTCTTTTGTTGCTATCATTCTGTGTCACGAAACACTGTGCTTGGCGATGTGGATCTGTCGCGGCGTGTGGATGTTTCAGAAATATATGTGCTAAAATCCCGCTCTGTGATCGTGGATTAAAACATGTAACGTTTTGTAACCTACGGATTTCCTGCGTTCCACGACAAAGGTATAGCAGAAAAACCAATCTTTCAAAGCACACCACGCTGCGATCATGACCTGCAGTAGGACGGCTCAGCACTACACTGTTCCCGTGCAAGTTCCAGCACACTATCGCTATTGTCAGGCTGGGAACACCAAGTCATGCCAGAGCCCCATGGTATCCAACGCTGAACTTTGGAATCATGAGTAGCGAGCAAGTAGGGTTATCCGTCTGCAGGGTTTAATGCAGAACTTACGGAAAAGGATACCAAACGGAAGACCTGGATGTCATCGTTTAGTTACGCATTTCATCTAACGGCAACTGCAAAATGCTTCCTCGAAGCAAGTTCATCCATCCGTTTTTCACAACTATCAGTCAAACAACTAACTGAAACACAAAGAAATCACGTGTGTTGTGACATCATTTTTTGTTTCTGTTTTAAAACTGAGATGTTGTGACATCTCTGTTTTAACGCTTTTTCGACAGGAGAATGACGTTAACCAAAAGTTCGGCAATACGTCTGTATGTCGCTTGGCCTCTTTATCTCTGCTTGCAGAGGTAGCCATTCACAGCCTCATAAATTCACGTCGTGGTTTCTTGGCGCTTTTACCTGCCCGGCAGCGAGAATTGGCATGAGGAGTTTAGCGTTTGGAGAAGATATTAGGCCTGTTTATTGCCGTCGCAATGGCGCGGAAATAGTGAATTAACCACGGCCTGCCTTGAACTTCTCCGCTGTAGCCGCCAACATCGAACTGAGCTCACGAAGTCAGACTGGTACGCTTGCTTGACACGCCATCCCGACGATAGTGAACCAAGTTAAAGTTTTTAGCAACGTGCAACGTGAAAATTAATCACCCCGGCCTGTTTTCTACGTAGAACCATTGCGGTCAAATTGGCCATCAGGTGGACGCGATCAAAGGTCTTGGCACAGTCGGCATGATAGTTGCCATGGACGGAGGTAAACCTCTGAGAAGTCGGTGGACTTCGCATGCATCCCACTTTCAGTTATGCGGCGTAATTTCCCATATGAACGTAACGTTCATGAAGGAAAGCCGTTCATAGCAAAATTAAAACAGAATAAAAATCACGGCGATATGAATGCCACGATTTCACATTTTCATACATCGTTTGATCTGATTCCGAACGGTTACCCTCATATGTGCGGATATAGCACGGCCCAGGACAACGCTCACCAATACCTCTCCCTCCACGTGCCAAAGTGGTTCTATTTCAGCGTTCGTCATCCTCCGCCAACAACCGGCTCTTACCATGATGCCTCCCGGCTTGGTCGAGTGGGTGTTTAAGGGAACGACAACGTCACAGAGCAGACACGTGCCAGTGGGCCGTGCACGGGGGGGGGGGGGGTCCGATGACTAGCCCGCAGGGCTCGAGACTGAATGGCTTCGTCAAGAGATCCCCGGGACGGAAACTGTCAGACGGACGTGGCCCACGTGCCGTGAGCCGCTTTTGATGGAAAGTTGGTGGTTTCGTCATGTCGTGTTTATTTGGGGAATCGTTTGATGCCAAAAGTATGAGTGGTGAAATTTGTTTTTTATGCAAACCTGCATTTGATTACATTCTCCGGGAATTTCATATGTATACATTAAACTTTAACACCATAATCTACACTGATAGAAATTTTGACTTAACTTTTCTTAGTAACTCCTTAATTGCCAATTTGTCCCATGACAAAACTGCATCAAAACAAATGTGAAACTAGCAAAAAAAAAAAACTAACGTGCCGAAGAGAGAAGCTATGGAAAAAGAAAGATAACAGCAGAAAAAATATTGAGAAAAAAAACCGACGGAAAGCTACGCGTAACTGACAAAAAGGCCAAGAGGGATGATAAGGTGGGATCGCAGAGGTACTAATCCAAAGCTACGGTAAACCAGCCCAGTTCGAAAGCGAAACTAATTCAAAACAAAGGTAAAACTCGTGTTTCCGTTCATACAGGAAACCAAGATCAAACGTAAACCAAACTGGGTTAAAGGTTGCCTGAGATTCATTCTTCTCCCAATGCCAACATCGGTCTGACGCAAATAACGTTCAGAAATGCATTTTGAAACTCGACGGTTTGTTCGACTGCGCAATTCGAGACGGTCGACCGTCCTGAGGCGATCTTCTAGAACCCGGGGTTTTCCGATTGAGCACGCAATCTAACCACCGCCCACTGTCTCTGCCACTGCCAAGGTAGTAGGGACATATTAGGGTGCTGGTAATGGCCAAAAATAAACGTTCACTGCTCCGATCGAAATGAAACATGCACCAATCGACATGTCTGGGGCTATTCATTTATTTGGACACTAGAAGCTTGTGACCTCAGATCAAGTAACTGGTATCTAAAACAGTGGTTGTAGCTTGCTTCAGTGGCTAAAAGCCAACGGTTATAGATAGCCAAAGATAACGGTTCCGATCGAAATGAGATATTAGCCAGTCGCCTTCACTGGAGCTTTTAATTTGGTCACCAGAAGCTTGTCACCTCAATGATACTCGAAACAGTGCTGGCAGTCTGCTGCAATAGATATAACCGAACTTTCACTGCTCCGATCAAAACGAACTATAAACCAGTCGACGTCTCTGGGGCTGTTTACTTGGTCGCCGAAGCTTGCGACATCAGGTCAATTGCGGCGTACTCGAAACAGTATTTTTAGTCTCCTGCAGTTGTTAAAAACCAGCCTTTACTGATTCGATCGAAATGAAACATAGACCAGTTGTCTTTTCTGGAGATACTTACGTAGTCACCAGAAATTTGTGACCTCAGCAGGTCAAGCATTTGGTACTTGAAAAGGGACTTGGAGTCCGCTGGAACGGCTAAGAACCATCATCCACTCTTTCGCTCGAAATGGAACTAATACCAATCGACGTCTATGGGGGTATTTACATTACAACCAGAAGCTTGTGATCTCAGGTCATCCACTCCTCCGATCGAAATGAAACATACACCAGTCGACTTCGCTGAGGTTATTTACTTGACACCAGAAGAATGGGATCTCAGAAGTCTCTCACTCTCAGCTTCTGATGACGAGGTGAATTAACCCGCGCAGTGGAAGGGGGTTTCGCACTAACGTGCACTGGAA
This sequence comes from Capitulum mitella, assembly GCA_030062745.1. Classification (NCBI taxonomy): domain Eukaryota; kingdom Metazoa; phylum Arthropoda; class Thecostraca; order Pollicipedomorpha; family Pollicipedidae; genus Capitulum; species Capitulum mitella. The sequence goes on along the minus strand of CP099850.1, from coordinate 23,503,325 downwards.
GGGGACACTAAAGTGCCCCCTCCGATTTCGGAAACGGAAGAAGCTAGAGACATGAAATTTTGTGGACAAGGTGAGACTATAACCATTTACATTTTGTGCAATTTTCATGACCCTAGGTCGATATCTTCGAGGTCAAATGGGTCGAAAAGCTCAACTTTGACTCTGTCTCGGCCCGTACAGGCCACTCCGTACAATATTCCGAACGAAACCGGAAAAAGGGTGTTTGTTTGGACGTTAAAACGTGGAATACGACAATGTCCATTTATTTGACGTCTTCACGGAAGGTTTTGGGCCGAGGTCATGCCAGGTCATTGACCTATGGCGTCATTTTTTCATCTTTTGCAGACCAGATTGCGAGCAACACGGAATGGCTTGAGTGTAAATAAGAGCCTTACACGCATCTTTTGGGGTACTTTCAGTGAAGGTAGCCAACATTGGTAAATTTGGTCATTTCCGGCGTTTATATTTATGCATGTATGTATACGTGTATATGCATATACATGTGAGTACCAATGTGCCAAACCTGTTTTTATTACGGTCTTTGAATACATATTTCACACAAATCGACATTCCAAAGCAAATCTGGACCAGGTCACCAAATAATTGCCCTTGACCTTTGGCGACCTTGACCTGAAGTGACCCTAGTATACATAAGCGTATCCATGTGCGCACATGTGTTTTCATTAGGGTCTTTGAATGCATGTTTCATACAAATCGACATGTGGCAAAGAAAATCTGGGCCAGTTAGCAAGACATTTGACCTTGGCCTTTGATGACCTCGACCTTCACTGACCCTGGTATATGTAAGCGTATCAGTGTGCGCACTAGTGTTTTTATATTTTAAGCAGACTGCAAGTCACTTCTCAGCAGAGAAGTGATTGGTGCATGTTGCATTTCGATCGGAGCAGTGGAGGTTGGGTTTCAGCCATGGCAGCTGGTCCATTGCAGCATCCTGGTATGTCCCAACGTTGTAAACGGCTTTGACCGCTGTAAAAGTTTACTTGATGGCTTTAGAGTCCCCGTATCTGAAAACCTTCACAGTTCAATGTTATTTTTACATTTCCCAAGATTTAGAGACTTATCCAAATATCATTTGTTTCTGAAGACTTTCAACAGTCACCAGATGTCTTCAGCCCTAGTTCCCAGAATCGTCATCGAAGGGAGCCAGGCAACGATGTCTGACAACCTATTTATGTCTTAAGTAGATCAATCGTGCCGTAGTGTCTCTAGATGATTCATGTCCGTAATGTAAAACAACACTTCCTTTCTTCTGAAGAGAAAAGCGCTCACTTAGCACAGAACCTCAGAACCATTTCATCAGCCACCTTCGGGAATCGCAAGGCGTCCCCACACTCTCTCATTGGCTAAATCTTGTCCATACATGATATCATTATGATATCATAATTGCATGATATCCTGCAATCATTTCCGTTTATGGGTAGTATATAAGCTGCGCCGGTTTTCGTTCAGTATGTTAAGGCTCAAGCTTAGGCTCAGTAGGTGTGTTTATACGGGGATTTGGAAACCTGCCAGATTCCCGGCCAGATTGACCAGGGTGCAGCTTTCTGTCCAGTTTCAGCATCTGCGAGGTTTTGGGTTTTCTTCACGTTCCCTTCACTTGTTAGACATGGCAGTTTAAAGACTACTGCGACCTATGCTGATCTGCATGCAATTACGGCTAACTAAATCCGTATACCAACCCACTTACCTTCTTTAGGTTTCGAAAATCACAAATCGCTTCAAACACAGACGCTACGATCTTAAACAAGGACCTCGTGCACAATTGTTCGTTACCTTGCCACTTTTTTGCGGTCCAGCTTATCAGTCGTCGACCAATCAGCGCCTTCGTTGCAAAACCTTTCAGCCTTGTCAAGGTACATAGCCTTGTGAACCACTAGATTTGGCCAGCGGCCGCACTGGCGAGACGCGGCCAGGCTTGCCAGAAGCTACCATATAAACCGCAGAACACGCGAGGAAATTACTAGGCATGATATGCAGTACAGAAAGCCAAGGTTCTCCCTTTATTTCAAGCTTGTTTGTATTGGAATCTATTCATTCTGTCCCATTATGTTAACATACGCCTTTCCAAAACCAATTGTAGTTTAATTTAACGCGTCTAGTGATACCCTGCGTGGAAGACTGGTGGTGTTTGTGGTGTCAGCGTGAAGAGTGACAGCGCCCATAGTGTTAGTGCGAGAAGTAACCGTGCCTCTAGTGTCAGTGTGTGAAGGAAGATAGCATAGTGTTACTGGAGTGCTTTCATTCGTTCCTGGTCCAGTGCCGAGTGACTGACGGTGAGGGCTGCTAGGACTGAGTCGATAGAAAAGACTGGCACAAACGTGGTCGCCAATAATAAAACAATCAGGCTAAGCAGAAAAGTGCTGCAACTACCAGCGGTCGCTGCACACTTGTCAACGGGCAGTGGTGTCCAGGTAATTGGTTTGAGGCGACTAGCTACCCATCACTCCTGAAAAGACGCGTTATTTGCGCGTCTCAGACTGCGCACAGGTCTTCTACTGCACGAGCTAAATCGCAATAACCGTGAGCACCGGCGACACATCAGAACGTTCCGTCTGGTCTTGATATTCATCTCTGATTTGCCTGATCAAAGTTCGCCCATCGCTGGCAAATGTGACAGTGAGCTATGGATCTTTCATAACCATGCCGCAGCTTTGAATTACATCTGATATTTCCTCATGTTGGCGAATATAGTGCACGTTGTCCTGCTCACGATGACTGATGATGACTGACTAGATCCTGGCACGGCAAGGGATCTTCTGTGATGCGAAGGGAGCACCTTTGGTGACGACTTTGCCACTTGGCGTCCGTGCGAAAGAAGGGCTTTGACTGCCTTGGGGCTTTGCGTGACCTCCCGTGACACACCTCTGAGCCTCAGGGGCAAAAAGCACGCGTGTGTCGGAGGGGGGAAACATTACCGTTAGAAACATTACCGTTCTGCTGGCCCAGAAAGTGGTGGAACACGTGCCCTTCCCCTTCCCTGTGTCGCAATCCTGTATACACCGCTCTGGCATCCGTCTGAAACGACTTTAAAAATGTGGCCAGTAGACGCGGAATGCGTGCTGCCCACTGAACATATCAATGCCCTTATGAACGCGTGCTTCAAATACTGTTTACCGGAAGAAAATGATCGCTGTTCGGTGAATGAATTGTCCCTACACGTTTTTTTCGGTCAGCCACAATGCGAAGTGATATCTTCGTCGGTGTTCGGGAATAAAGAAATTGCCAGAACGTGTCGCGACCTTTTTTTACCAATATCGACGATTCTGCTTATTTTGGTGTTTGGCAATTTGGCTATATCCAGAATGTCGTCTGGTTGTTTGGAACGGAAAATGGCCGGTTGCGGTTTCCATCCTAACGTATCGTTATTTGAACGATGAAAGTTATTCTTTCTGGGTAAAGCTGCCTTTCTTCTATCGGCCCTTAAACGACCTTGCTTTACCTCAAAAACTGCGATTTTCAAGATATCGTGCTGTCTTATGTAAAGTTACGTTTCATGGTATGCGAAATTCGAAAGTGATTTTCGATTTGCCGTCATCATTGTGAAGTCCACTCTCCGGCAAGTCTGAGGCCAGGCCATGGACGTGACGACGCAAGGAAGGTTTGCAGATTTGAACGAGGAAGGCCTGGAAAACCTTCGCATAATGAAGCACTACGCGTAATAAGTATGAAGTGAAGCAAGTGGCTGATGTGCTGATCTAGCAGACTCCTATGATGCATGGAGAGCCATCTTATTCCAAATTCGATTCATTTCAAGCGCCTGTGGATGACGACAGATGTGTCATGGCAAGTCAGGTGAAATTACAAAACATGTAACATGTCTCGTCTGGTGTTTATGGTCAAATGTCAACTGCTCGACAACTTTGGGATGGGATGCTTGGATCTCAACGAGGACATTACACTACGTTTATTCGAAATGTGCGCCACCACGAAAAATAATCCGTGTTTTGCTGGGATGATGTTTCCCTGCCGTTTCAATCCTAATGGTACGTGGCCGGGTCATGTTTTGTGCATCGCCCCACCGGGCCAGTACAGGAAAAGACAAATGGGCAACTTAATTCCAACGTACTGCAATGTACGTTTGCAATGACGCAACTTTGGTCTGTGCTTCGGCACCATTTTTCAAGCAACGTTTTGCTGACCATAGGAATTTTGCTTTATTTCTGAAACATCACGACATGACATCCTGGTTTACTTGTAAATAAGATGCACATACCTTGCAAGGATGCATCGAATTTTCACCAGGCATGGCCTCGGAGTAGTTCAACGGCCAAAATATTGCCGCCCTAACATACTCTATTGGAGCTTAGTTTTGTGCTGCTTCGTAAGGGGAGAGAGCACCTCCTACTTGTAAACGTCGTGCGCTTCAGTTTCCTACTAGATGGCGCATCTACCATGTGCGACTCTGCGTAGGCCGCCGTCCGGCCACGGACCACACGCTCCCACCTTATGACCCCTCCCCCTCCCGCAGCCCTGAGCTGTCGGAGCGCGCAGTGCGCGACCGGCCGGCTCCCTCTCAGCTCGTATATATGGGGAGAACGGACCACAGCCGCCGCCAGCGACACCAACGGCAGGCACGCTCGCTCGGTCCACCCGTCGACCGCGACGCCGGCCGTCTGCTGCCTGCTCCCGACAGCTGCTGCCGCTGCTGCTGTTCTGAGGTGGTGACCGCGTCCGCAGCCAGGTACGAGGCGAGGATGGTGATGGCGTGCGTCCAGCGCAGCCTGACAGCGAGTGCTGAAGTACAGGTAGATCCTGAAGGACGCTGTCGGAGGCACTGGGAACGGGCAGATGTCTGTGTTGTTTTTGCGGACGTTTGTCGCAACTTCAGACCGATTGCAATGCGAGCACACGTCTGTGCAGTCGTCTTTGATCGCATGACAGTGAATCATAGTCAGTTTGCATGCCATTGACAGGCATGTACACATGAATGTCCGAGGGCAGTAAAGGCTAATCTTCACGGACGGCTTGTGGTTAGCGGCTTTATACTCCGAGATTCTAGGTGTCTGAGCCACACATAAACAAGACAATTACAATGTCAGTCCTGTGGGTGATCGCTAATAATTTGAAAGAGACGGTCTAAAGCTCTACCAGCGACCCAGTGTTCGTAAGAGACCCCATGATTTTCAAAATGATCTGCGCGTATTGAGGCCAGAGGTGGTAAATCTTCGTCCGCGCACATTCGACTACGTCCGATACGCCTCTTGGCGTCTCCTCAATATGTAGCAAATCCAGGATTTTTTCAACCCCTGGCAGAGGTTCAAAATGGAAAACAGTTTTAATATTCAGATAAGTTTCAACTTGCTATGCGTTATTTCATTTCAACGTTTGGGCTCTGATGCCATGCATGATATCTTAACATTTCTAACCAATAATCCGGCAAATAAATAAATGTACAAAAATTATATGACTACGGACAAACGTTTTTAAAAGTCTGAAAGTTCTACAAGTTAAAACAGACGTGAATTTGGTCCATTGTAGCACGTTTCCTATCATCCACCAGTCGTCAGTTCAGCAGGCGACTGGCCATGGCCACAGATTGTTCATGTCTTTTCAACCCTCCTGAATCTTATTGCGTATTGCTTCTGTAAACGTGAGTAATTCGTGCGTTATAACTCAATCGGGAACCCCCAGAAATGTTCGTATATATATTTATTTATATTTTCAGACTAGTAGTCTGCGCCCGGTAATTTGGTGCATGCTATGAACATCAGACTCCATATTTTTTCAAGCTATATATTGTGCGTCCGGTAGCATTAACTATTCGTTGGTCTTGATAGCTGCTCGTGCTGTTCCACTCGTCAACAACCTTTTGAGGAGGTATTGCTTTCGACCCCCAAGAAAGTTTGAAAGTTCTACATGCTTAGTTTGTGGCCGCGGCCATTCACTGGACTAATCAATGATGGGTGGACAGATAACTGATGGATGATCGGAAACATGCTGCAAAGGACGAAACGCAAGCACGTTTCTTTTACTTAACCCGACAATGATTGGCATCTTTCGCTACCCACCAGTTTTTTGGTGAACATTTTGTTTCATCCTGTCCTGTCTGTTTCGAGAACCAATGGTCCGATTTGGACGACTCAAACAATAATCGATAGCCCGCCACTCTGAGGCGTCCATATATTCCTCATCGTTTGGCCTCAGAGTCATGGAGGACTTGACAAGTCAGATCAAAACCCTGCTAGTTGTTTGCCAGCTTCAGAAGCGCATTTACGAGACAAAAATGGTCGGAATTAGCTACATGTAGAACAAACTGACTCATTTTGCACGATAACCAATATTCTTACGAGAAGTGACCTCAGGTTAACCGAGGTCTCGAGGTCAATGTTGGTCTTGATCTGACCCTTTGCCCTTAACCATGTTTTTGGTTTCTGGTTTTCCATATTTTTTATATATTTCTATCATTTTTAAATACTATTTTTACTTATATATAGTACATGTCATGTTTTTCATGTAGAGTTTCACGAGGAGGTCAAAAATGGCATTTATTCCTCTTTATCTGTAACACATTGGTCATTAAAGCTAGATATCTCTCAGAGAACAGGCAAAATTATCTAGAAAAAACCTTAGGCAAAGCTAGTCACTGACCGATACTGGCCTCGTTTGAGGTTCGCATATGGCTTGCGAGATCCTGATTCTTGGTCTTTGTGTCATTCCTGATGAGCTTCTTGAAAGTCATGTCAAAAACGAAAAGACGTATGCCGGAGTCCTAACAGTATCTACCTGAAAACCGCGTCTATGATTCAGTCTGGGACGTCAAATGACCTGACCTACGGTAGACTGGTCAACCATTTTTTTGTCAAATGATGACTATATTATTCAGGCAAGGATACTTGAGCATTTGGGACTGATGGCATTGGTCGCTCGAATATTATGCCGGGAAACCAAAGATGGCAAAGATAGATTCAGCAGCATGCAGGTATAAAGGCTACTGATGATTTCACGTGCTCAACGATGCTCCGATTTTGTCAGGCGTTGACTCAAGCTTTAATGATTTGCTTACTGTCGCTGTCGGAATGCTCTCAGAGCGGCCTAGCTATAAAGGACACGTCTCCCGACAGCGCCACTGACCGCCCGCTCAACAAGCCTGCCACCCCCGTCGCGGGACGCCGTCTGCCAGCACCCCCAGTCGACCCCATCCGGCCTCCCCAGCAGCCTGTTTGCCCCAGGATGGTCGTCACGCAGCGTCGGCGGTGCGCACTTGCTGGCCGCCGTCGCCGTCGTCCTGGCCTGGCCTCAGAGCGGCGCCGGGCGGCCGGCCGCCTCGCGGCTGATCGGCCGCCCCTACACCCGGCTCGAGTTCCGCGACCTGCGCTGCGGCGGCACCTTCGACCGCAGGCTGGTCGCCCAGCTGACCATCGTCTGCCGCGACTGCTACACCATCCACCGAGAGCCGGAGCTCTTCGGGCTCTGCCGGTGAGGGTCCGCCGGCGGGAGGGGTTTAGCGAGTAAAATGGACTGTGTGGCCCGGGGATGAGTGAAGTGCGTGCATGGGGAGCTTCGTATGGGTCGGTTTCGTTACAGAGCGCATCTGTGCTGTTAACGAGCGTACCTGCGCGTTCAGTTCCCTTGTATTGCCCCATATGGCGTGTTTTGTGTTTGTGGGGGACAAATAACTCTTCCAGTGTCACAAGGTCTTTGTTCTGCAGGCGTATGAGTCGGAGACTAACATGTTTCGGTAAGAACGGGCTCCTATCTTTTCATTACCCTACAGAACCGTTGCAACATACAATTCATGTAAACACGTGCTAACAGGATAATAAACGAACACTGCTCTTTTTTGTTCGGCATGAAGTGTTGTTCGGATATCTCTGAATAAGCAATTCATTTTAAACAAAATATTCTTCCATGTAACGGTAGAGCGTTTTTGCCAGCCTGTCGAGATCAGTAAACAAATCACTCTCAAGTTGAAAATATTTCGTTTGATGTCATTTTATATCACAGAAAGTATCTCTATTTGTTGGTGGCATCTACATATAGGTGATGCCCCAGGAGAACTGTTAATACAAGACAAGAATCAGATATTTGTTAGACATGAATTATTTGCGCAGTATAGGTTCTCTCTTTTCCAAACTTGTTTGGAGAACACAGTGCAAGGATTGTACTTATCTTGGCCTGTAAATTACTAGACCCCAAATCACATCTTTCCAGGCTTCGTTGTCCTGGAAAAGTCAGCCAAAGGAGTCAGTTTTAGGTGGCTGCATCAGTAATGATAGGTGTAAGGGCGTCAGTAAGGGTAGGTTGATTAAATATAGGCACAGAGATCCATTGCAAACTCTAGTGTAAACGTTTTACCACGGGCGATGAATAGTTAAAATTTCACTCCTTTATTGTCGATAACAGTTAGCACTGTCTTATAAAAAGTTGCCTCTCAAAAGTACCCAAAATATCCAGAATTTATGAAAAATGTGAAACGTGTTCTGAGCGTCTGATGCCGGGCACACCTCTGCCAATGTCACCCGGCCGTCAGGGAAAATTTGCGGGCCACTGGTAAGAGGCTACCTGGTAGGTCGAACAGCTGACAAGCTGGTAAGATGAGGTGTGACGAAATGGGTCTGGCGGGTGAATGTCTCCAGCGCATTCCCGGCTGATATGACCAACAAAACTCATTAAAACGCGTTTCCCTAGTTGGCAAGTTTCACTGACAGCCAGTTGACACGGTTGTACTGCAATCAGACTTCTAGTATGTCAAATCCGGCTATGATGCTTGGTTATAGAGGTTTTTTTTGGGTGGGAGGTGTTGAATGTTTCGACATCTTGGCCATTTCACACCCGATCATTTTCCCTTAGTCTCATTGAACCTGGCTGTCAAGTCGTCTATATCTTCGTGAGCAAATCAGTAATGTCAAGTCATGTCAAATCGTTAGGGCGTGTGCCACTTGCACAGGGAATTCCTAATGTGCAGTTTTCTAAAAGCCTTGACACCAGTGTCATATATACTTCAGAGCTGTCATAAAAAGGCTTCCTTAATGAGCAGATTTTTGAAAAGCCTGAAACAATTCGTTTACTTCATGAAAAATGCCACCACTCTTTCTTATTCATCCACTTGTTTGTGTATTTCAACTTAGCACTCAGCACTGCACCTCTGCTTCTCGAGAGTTTTCGAAGGCGCTCACCTGACAACCACATGGTCCACCTAATGTCAGACTGTTATAGTACTGTCCACGGTCAGCAACATGCGTTCAGACCGAAATCAGAGCCACAAAATGCAGAAGCTTGGCCCAACCTGAACTTCATTCCAACGCTAAATACCGTTGCTCAAATGTTTTCGAGCGACAGAAGTTATTCTTAAACCATGGGTATAATAACCGTAGTTTAAAACGACTGCAGTTGCCGATCTATGAGACGTTGTTTGTATACATTTGATTCGGGTTGGAAATGTCGATGAAGAACATGAGCTCGGTCAGATGAAATCCCGCCTGCAGTCTTGAAGAAACTGCCCTAGACAAGAAAAGAAAAGTCCTCTGACCACGAAAAATGGCGTGGTAGAGTAATTTTGACAATTTAGTAGTGTATTTGTTGAGGGGGGGTGAATGAAGATGTCATTAGTCATATTTTAGCGTCTGAACCCCTTTCTGAAGATTACAACGCACACTGTCGGATCCACAACATGTGTTAAGGCATGCAGGGGTAAAGGGCACGTACAAGTTTTCGGAAAGCTTCGACCGTTTTCGTCACTGACGTCTTCTTCGCTTAATGCAGGCGCAACGTCAGCGTAATGCCGACTAAAGCAATGAATGCTTGTACCACCGTGAAGAAAACCATTCTGAAAAGTTGTTTACTTAATAATTAGATGGCTCCTTTAAAAACATAAGCAACTGCTTATTTTGACAATCTTTCCTTTCTAAGTTAATGGCTATATAGTTATATCGTTCTAATAAGTTAATCCTTTCTAAGCTTTATTATGGGACGAGCTTCCACAGACCAGACATTTGAGGTAAATTTGCCGTGTTCATCACACGCTTTCTGTGCTTACTCTGGCTGGCCGCTGGTCCACTGGCTGCCAGAAAAAGCGAATCACACGATACCAAAACCGAATGCATTTAATCAATGCTTCTCAGACACAGCCGCATCCAGGTCTTTTGGAACCTCATGCGACTCATAACCACTTTTTGGGACTTCTGGTAAACGTTCCAAAAGTCCCAACAAAAACATGACAGTTATGAAATGACACCTGCTTACAGAAAAATGTTCAAACCAAAAGGCTTTGTCTGGGAATATGTAAAAAACAACGACGATTTTATGAATAACGACGACAAATATTTGCAAATGACTGTTATTGCCGAACCCGGTCATAACAATCCCAAATCCGGCATATGTTCAGGGGGGCAGTAAACCAGTTAATCAGACTTCCGATTCTGGCGTCAAAAGCAACACATTTAGTAAGCTATTGTCTCTTTCGACGGTGCCCCGTGGCGGCGTAATTCGCCGCACCTGACGACTTGAATGACAGAAGTGTCTGTATTCGGCCTAAAAAAGTGGCCTGGTGCCGGGTGTTTTTAAGATGTTGACCTGCTCGATGTTGCGCCCGCAGGCAGGACTGCTTCGGCAGCCGCTTCTTCGACGGCTGCCTGCAGGCGATGCGAATCGTCGACCCGCAGGAGGTGGACCGCCTTCACCGGGCGGCCAAGCAGCTCCAGGGCTGAGCAATGCCGCCGCCGGTCTCGGCCACCGGACCGAACAGGCCTGCCGCCCTTCCGACCGCCGACTGCGGAGTCTGCTGCTCTGCCGGCCGCAGACTGGAGGAATCTGCCGCTCTTCCGACGGCAGGAATCTGCTGCTCTGCCGGCCGCAGACTGGAGGAATCTGCCGCTCTTCCGACGGCAGGAATCTGCTGCTCTGCCGGCCGCAGACTGCTGGAATCCCCCTCTCTTCCGGCGGCAGGAATCTGCTGCTCCGCCGGCCGCCGACTGCTGGAATCTGCCGCTCTGCCGACTGCAGGAATCTGCTGCTCTGCCGGCCGCCGACTGCGGAATCTGCCGCTCTTCCGACGGCAGGAATCTGCTGTCCTGCCGACCGCAGACTGAAGAAATGCCGCCGGATGAAACGTGATGTCTGGTGCGCGGAAGAGCCTGCCGTGGCCCAGCGATCTGAAACGCACGCCTGCTTTGGAAGCGGAAGTAAAACGCCTGTTGCTTTCGGAGAATTTCCTTGAGGAGGTTTTCTATTTAATGAATAGCTTCGCATAGCTGACGTAATTTTGTGTGCGTATAGCTACGATTTACAAGGTTTATTAGTCTAGTCAGAGACCTATGGCTAAGTGTTCTATATGAGTGACTTGTATGTTTTAAAACAAATCAAAGCATGTGATGAATGGAAAATATTCCTATTTTCTTACCTCTGGAGGTAAATTCAGCCTGATGTATTTTCCACAGTACAGTTGGCGGGATTTCAACCGATTATTATTTATGAAGTCCCTATGCCTAGGCCACAAACTTCGCGAAGACCTTTACTTCGCCGGTGAACCGCCTTGCTTAACCCTATTCCGGGGGGGGTGGTTTTGGTTGTTTTTTCGGGGGGGGGGGGTTCCCCCCCCCCCAAATTTTAAAAATTTTTTTTTTTTTTTTTCCCAAAAAAAGAAAATTTTTTTTCCTGTGGTGAAATTTATTTTTTAAAAAAAAAAATTTTAAAAATTTTAAAATTTGGGGAAAAGGGGGGCAAAAATTCAAAAGGGGTACTTTTACTTCTTATAACTCCGTTGTTTATGGACCGATTTCGATGAAACGGCATCAATCGAGAGATTAGATAGGGCTTTTACCATGGGTATGCAAATTGAAATTTTGAAAATCATGGGCGTTCACAGGGTTTCAAAAATAGGGGATTAGTTTCCAATAACGGAATGAACAAAAGAGGCCAAAACACTTTTTTAGCTTCTCTAGTCATGTTATGCTAAAGAAGTACAAATCGCATTACAATGTTTGTATAATTTACATAGGCGGTGCCAGGGACATAAAAAGGAACTGTCATGGCACACGTTTCTCAGATCAACTTGTGACCTTTGACCTTAAATGACCTCCAGTGACCTTGGGCACCTGGAATGATGTCGTGTGCATTCAATATTATCTGTAAACGTTTTTAATCGATTAAATTCACTCTATTCCAAAAAATTCATTTTTGGCTTTCGATATAGGGTACGCGCACTACATTTTAGGTCATAGCTCCGTGACCTGACCGATATCAAGCTGAAACTTGGTACACAAGTAGAGGGGATCTTTCTACGTCATATATATTCCGGGTTTGGCATTTGAAAAAACGGCGCCGAAATTATTGTAAAAAACAAATTTTGACTTTGACCTGACCTGACCTGGTAAAGTGACCTCAGATAAACAAAATACATAGCACTTGCCCAACTATTTAGCTATATATTCATATAAAGTTTTAAGTTCTATCTTAAAAACTCTGTTTTTGGCAGACATTTTCCTTTTACCCTCAAGATGGCCAAAAATGACCTGAGGTGCCTCCCAAAAACGTTGCCTGGCTCCGCCCCTGAGCAAAATAGAATTTCGAAATTTTGTCACGGCGCGTAGAAGGAATAGCTAGGAAAAGTCACCAAGTTTCGTGAAGCTGCGTCAGAAAGCCTGGAATTGGCAAGCAAAAAACCCGAGGGGGGGGCGGATTCCGCCCCCCCCTGCCGGGAATAGGGTTAACGGGATACGTTCATGTGTCTTAAATGAAAAGAAAAATGTTACGCGTTGAAGATGTTTTCTTCTTGCTGGTTCCCAGAAACAAGACATGCATACCTTAGTATCAGGGTATTTTTGTTTTAATGTAACGTGTATCGTTGTCAGTGGCAACGCCCGAGTCATGCCAAATATATTTTCCGAGTTGCAAGCCATGCCTGGCAGCGACCCAAACAGCACTGAGGGTGTGCAATACCGTACAAATACTTTCAAAGACGCCAATAAGATCATGCGCTATCCAACGTAATACACTTCACTGAAAATGCTGGACACATCAGTTCGCATCGGTTCATCTCGACACCACATCGCATCAATTCATCTCGACAGGCGGGAATGGTTAGTGCCTGGCCTTGGAAATAAGCGATACGATGGGTCTAGCACAGAAGCGCCGAACACTCCAATTACCTTTGGTTCAGACGAAAAGAGCGAAACCTGCAAACCTTAAGAAAAACGGAGAAATCAACATTCAGAGTGGTTCGCTTGCGTGGATGTCCATTGATAAATGATATGGTATATTACGAACAAAGTTACACAAACAAAGTTACCGGGAGTTACCGAACAAAGAGTAACGTGAACAATCCCCGCGCCATGGCGACTGGGAGCGCCAGCGTGACAACTTCCTACCATGCGGGTTAACCAAATTTCACCCCCTGGCGGGGGCACGTCACGAGTAACGGGTCCCAGGTCCCGACCCCTGGTGCTGCGTGGGGACTAACTGTTAGACCTCTGGCCGAACACAGACCGCACGCCGGGAGCCACCTTTATGCCCCCCAGCGTCACAGTGGCACTGTCCGCCGGTAGCGCCACCGCGAGACGGCGGCCGGCACTCCGCACATCACGCGCTGATGACGTCAGTTACATCGGCACCAATCGGTGCATTTGCCGGCGATTACGTGCACTCTGAAAAATACTGGCGACCTCCAGGTCGGCTCGGATGGCAGGAAGTTGTTATTTTACACCAGTGGGCTTAGTTCACAAGGTAGACGCTGGTTCAGTTAAGAGCGCCTTGTTTTCGTTTATTACTCTGTTCGGCTTTTGAATGCATTTGACATTAACGCATACAGAGGCGTGGCAAGCTGCTTACAGCAGCCAGGCACAGCCTCGTTCACATAAATGTCATACAAGTGTTAATTAACATCTCTTAGGTGACGCTGACAGCTTGTGATGAACTGGCGTCATGCTTGCATGTGCTTCAGTACCAGTCGAAGACACCTTTTACGTTTAGATCTCGTTTCGTGCATTTTTGTAATGCAATCCCGAGCAGGTTATTTCAACGAGTATCGCGTAAATGGTATTAAAAGGTAAATGCAGATTTTATCAATAATCTACGGACATGCAACGGCAGCCATTTTTGTAGCGCGGCGAAGGTGTTGCGGAAGGAGGAAGGTGGAGGGAACGCGCCTGCCGGAACGCAGCCGAGATTCTCTTAAAGGGGTCCAGAGCTCAGTGCGAACTGGAATCACACGAAAACCGTCTGCGAAAAGACGATGTGCGATGGTTTTCACAAAAAATGCGGGCCTAAGGGGGGGGGGGCCTCCAAGCCTCCTCCCTTTGGCTGTGCCTGTGCGCGCCTGCTATGGAATTCCTGATTATCATGGCAAGTTTTACACCTCAATATACATGATAGAAATGCTTTTTAGATTCCGTTTAATTTGTTTGTTCAAGGGGCCGAGGTCTAAAGCCGGAAACTTTGAGCTTTCTCTAAGATTCTGGCGAAGAATGGCGTGACAAATGGTCCGGAAGTTGGCAACGCTTTGAATTTATCTGAGCTTGTACGGACTGGATAAAACCGAATGGCTCGGCATAAACAGACAAACTATAAACGATCATGACATTTTATTTTACAGGGAAAATTTTTTTTGCACATTAATGGCCTGAATTGACTGTGATGGAACTGTGTTAGTTTCGTTGCGCTGATTAGACTGTGAATCTTGGATTTTCAAAATGGGTTAGGCGAGCAGAAGTTAAACATCTAGAAGATGCATGATACGTAAATTTTTAGCCCGTATTTGTACCATTGTTCATGCTTTTTGCCTGCCATCTATGGCCTTCGACCAGCCGCATTCAACACTGGCTTCTTGGCATGAGCAGTAAATTGGTTCACAGGAGAAAGTTGCATGTGTTTCCAGGGGCGTCGATTTGTATTCTTTGGAGGGGGCCCTGGCCCACCCGAATGTTGATTTGGGCCCCTCCAATGTTGGTTTGGGTCCCTGTCATGTTTTTTGGGATATTTTCTGCCAGTTTTAAAGGGAACTGGGTAAAAATAACAAAAGAAAAGGGCCATAATAGATAAAAGATAGACAGAAAATAAAGAATAAGGCATAAAGTAATGTATCTATCTATCTTTCTATCTTCTATATATATATATATATATACATGCATACACACATAAACATATACACAAGGGATATATACAATTTTTTATTTGAAATATAGTGCCAAAAAGCTCCTAAAATTTCCATTGATCAAAATAAAGTGGGCCAAATCCGATGAGAAACAAACATTTTGAAGAGAGGTTAGGTTGTTGGGCCGACTGCTTGACCCCCCCCCCCCAATCATTTACAGAAATTGACGCCCCTATGTGTTTCCGATGTTGGTGAGTGTAGTCTCAAATGACATTTCATGACTGAGGTGGGCATGCTTGGTTGAGCCTCTCTTGTGCACCAGTGCAATGCTGAGCCTGGTTTCTGTCCTTGTGTCCCAGCTGAATGTAGGGCGAGGCACACGAAATTTGCATTTGCTTGGAGCTGGGACAATCCTGACTTGTTTATCCATTCATTTATGTATTTATTCACTTGAGCCTAAGGCTTAATGTGAGACTCCGTGGAAAACTTCCAATCGAAAGACTTCGAAACGACTCTGGGAAAAGACCGAAGCTCTGTCAATGACAATGACCAAATGGAAAGCCTATTTTAAAAAGAAATGCTCGCCGGAACAAAAAAGTGTAAAACCATTAGTAGTGCATTGGCAGATTGTTGTGATACTGTGATGGCGAGCAGGCCCTGGCCGGCTGACAGCTCACAGCCGTGGCAGGGTCACGTATTCAGGCGGGGAGGGGCAAGGGACATTTTCGGGTCCTTTATTTCAATGCATTGGGTTAATGCTAAAGTTTCTCGAGCTTTAGGGGATAGTGTCCTCGTGTGCCGCTACTTTCTCGGCAATGAAGTAGCCCCCTACTAATAACGGTTAGTAAGGTGACGGCCCCCTTGGCTCGTTGTTATTTAAACTGTCACGTTCCGAATGAGCCGTTGGGTGGGTTTTTTGCGGTCAAGCACCCCCCCCCTCCCGTTAACAAGTTGATGCCTGGTGAATACTTTTTTATAGTGCATGCGTATACGTACAATTTACTTATAAATATTACAGTGCAGTAGATCCCTCAATGGGTATAGCTGCTGTAACGCAGGTATTCGTGAAATCACTTTTTTAGTCATACCCAGCCATGGACGCACAGTTCATCACATGTTCAAGCGCTCTTCCAAACCCCCTTTTTGTTGTCCCCTCTCCCCAAAAATGCATGCTTGTTACCTTTCTTATTAAGTCATTGTACACACAGCCATTTCAAGCCAAGGGACATTTAAGCCAGGCTGCTATCACATAAGAAAATAAAAACTGTGGGTACAGATAACTTACACACGAAAATGTCATGATTTTTACATCTTGAAAAAGCGCCTTGAATAAAGATATTCCTCTCAGTTTGCTCTAATTACGTGACCGTGATTATATTATGCATCAGATAGCAATACAAAACCCAGTGCTTTACTTTGTCCTAAATCATAATTCCTCACCGTCAACAGAAACTAGGATACAGCCATCGTTATGAAACTGACGGAAAGTAAACGGACGCAGTAAAATTTCGTCTTAGTTTGGGGTCTTCAGCTTTCGGTCAGTCTGAACTTGCTCCCTGTGTTCATCGATTAAATGCCCCATGGACTGTGACACGTATGTGACTGTTATCAGATGATGATAGGTGAAACTATATGGGAAGATACAAATCGTATCCTTTACGACCGTACCTGGTCTCTGCATACGTTCTCAGTACCCTCCTTGCTCGTGCTGTAACGCTGTTATTTAGAGTGATATAGTGTCCGCGGAAGCTAAATGCACCTCGTTACTTCCCTGCCCCTGAATCGCTGTTGTTGACGGCACGTCATGCCCCAGTGGTTGCCTTAGTTTCGAACACGACCTACGGTGCCACTGGCAAGAACGTTCCTTCGCGTGATACCTACGAAGCGTGAAATTCGATAGAAGGATGTGATGAGTCACCACGCTCCCCCTGCCCCCTTCGACTCGATTGCGACACGCGACAGATCACAGGCCTTTCGCTGTCCGTGACCAGCTGACGGACCCCAACCGACCCGCGACCCCACAGAGGTCGTCCATCCAGCCCCCGGGCTACGGCTCGGTGTGGAAACGCCTCCCCTCGTGTATCGAGGGAAGGTCGTGCGGCCGGCCGGTCAGTGGGCGCCCAGGCACGGCTGAGGTTGGACGTTCGGCCGCCTCGCTGTCTTTCGCTCGGCGCAGGCATGGCCCGGGATTCTGTTCAGCCGTTTGCCTGTGCACGATCTTCAGGCGGTTTGGTTTTTGGTTATAGTTTTGGCACACGTTTTCCGCACAGCGACTGACGTTGCAAGCAACATACGAGCACAGTGATTTGCAATTTGCTCCAACGGACTGATCGTTGATGTAAACCAATCGCAAACTCAGTTATATATTATCAGCGCCCTGACGTCAGTGCTACTGCAGTGAAGCACAACAATATGCAAGATTACTTTAACCGCACTTCATTCTGTGCATCGTCACACAATACATCCACGTTGTCTGCATGGCACGATCAGGTCTGCAGCCTGCATACGCAAATGGAACCTTTTCTACAGTCACACCTCGCCGTGCAGAAATTGCTCTGATCATTGCCGATTTCTTTAGCTCGTTTTGGCGAACCTCCTTAAGCCTCAATAAGCCGCCAGCTTATTGCGGGAGCCCACGCACCACGGTCGCCCCCGCAGCTCGACCTCCCGACCGCAATTTACGGGCACGCCGCGCACCGGCCACCTGCAGCTCGGTAACGACAGGGCGGCCCGCCGCTGGCTGTTAGGTTCGGTTACAGTTACGGCCAGCTGGGCGGCCAGGTGCCCATGCCGAGCCACAGCGGCCTACTGAGGCAGCCAGGAACCATAGTCTAGGACCAGGTAATCCAGACGATGACATCATCCGGTCTAATTCCTGACTTCCCATATGTGCAATTCACGATGTGTGTGACATTCAGGCCAATTTGTATTCTGGTGGTCGTCTTTACAAATGCAGTGATAATAAGAAAATGCTCCGCGCGTAGTGAAACACTGGGAAAACTTGCGTTGGTCGGGAATGCATTTCGCTGCACGTTTTAGTCAACGTTTTTTGCTATCGTATTTAGAAAACTAGGGAAATCCCATGCATGGGAGAGTAAGGCGTCATAGTTTCATACGTGAACTCGCAAGTGTCAACCCACGTCAGATACATTACGAAGAGTCGTCCGTTGTTGAATTCTGTCCGATTTTGAATAGGGCCAGAACAAGATAAAAAAGACCAGAACTGAATGGAATGCGCATTCTAGAAGCCGCTTGTGCATTTAACTGAACAGCTGGAGACGAGGCTCACCGGTCACATTCACCGTTACGGGTGAAGTGTGTTTGTTACGCTTTTTCCAACTCTTATTAAAACACCGCGATAAACAGGTGTTGTTAGTCGCATTTAAAGCACATCAAACGATCCTGGCATGACGTCTCGCAACACACCGCGAGAATGTCAGATGTGAGCGAGAGCACTGTCCGTGCTTCCGTGACTAGAGGAGGCTGGCGGCTCTTTCAATGCGGCCAGTCCCGTTTGTACGGGTCTGATTGCGGCGCCCTGAGACAGTCACGGTGAGCCTCACGGCTGAAGTGGGACCAGTTCTGAAACACAGAAAACACGGCTCTCACAGACGAGCAACCGGTGTGGGCAGCGAGTGTACCGAACGTTTCGACGAAATGAGTGGACCAATGTTAAAGTACCGTTACCATAGCAATGAACCGTCAAGTGTTGACAGAAATCAAGACACTCTTATAATATTTCATTTGAAATCTAACGGCGGTGGCACAACTGACAACGGAAATACCATGTCACGCAACAGTGCACGAATACATATTTCAAAATGTGCGTTTACAGACACACCAGCACCTGTGCGTTTCAAGAAAAAATCTCGTACGTAAACAAAAGCCGCTTTTCTTGAATTCCTATTTGACTCTGATCCGTGCTTTGAATGGTTTGTTCTGTTTTTTTTTGTGAGATTTTGCCGTACGGTATCTTCTCCAATCGGTATGCAGTTCCCATCTCCTTCATAGCACAACAGTTTCAGACATTTCTATACTGAGTCACCGACCCGGTGGTACATGTGGCTCTGATCCGTGCTTTGACTGGTTTGTTACGGTTCTGCTTGCGGCATGATATTGCCACATCATGTCCTAATTCAAACTGAACATGTCCGAAATCCGTTTTAGTCACAGAATTACTGCATCTTTCAGGCGCAGTTTTTGATACTTTTTATTTCTACCTGACCTTTTCCGGTCAGAAAACGGCGTACATTAACACATGTAGGCACCTCTAGGTCACAGAATGTCAAGCAGGGAAGCGGTGAACGGGGGACGCGGAAGAGGTGGTAGAAATTCAGCTGCCGACGAGGTAAAACTCCACTACAGCCCTGCTGGGACGCGGCAACTGCGATCTCTGAAAGGTATATTATCATTAAAAGCTTAGACACATGTCAACGAAATTTTTACCACATACATATGTACTGGAAAGCACTTGCCTTTCGCCAAATAGCACTATAAAGTACCATTCCCCTGATGTCCCACGCTATTGCAATGAAGCTCAACAATATACAAATTTGTTTCCAACCGCATTTCATCTAGCGCATCGCTTCACCTATGTTTCCAGTCCAACACAATATGTTTGTGTGTTTTTGACTGGAACGATAAAACCTGCAAAGATTGCGTAAGCAAGCGGGCCTCTTCCACAAGCACAGTCCGTCGTGGAAAAGACACACAGCTGCCACCAACACAAATATTCTCGATACGGTCGTGGACCGCGGTGATACTACCACTGCAGGCCAAGAAAAAAGAAACTCTTTGGTCGTCACATTGTCTACATAATCCAAACTACATCGTCATCCGCTCCTAAAGCTCAAGTGCTATATATCGCCTTCTTTTCGAATGGCGTGCCGGCCAGATGTTTCATTTCGTCTGGAATGCATCTCACCGTGCGTTTCGGTCAGCATTATTTTCCTGTCATTCTTAGAATACTGCCAACGAAGAAGCCTTATCTTTAAGAAAGGCGTAAACACTGCAGTACAAGTCATAGTTTCGTAAGCGTAACTCACAACCATTGTCAAGTACACTGAGAACCATCGTCCGTTCTCGCATTAAGCCGGCATGTTTAAAGAGGATCAGAACTAAATGAAATGCGAGGTCTTCAGAACATGAACGCTGGGCCCACGAACCACAAAGTTTTATTACACCTTTTCCGAGTTATATAACAACAGCACGACACACACACACGTACTTTAAATCGCATTTAAAACACGTTAAAAGATTCTGGAATGCCGCCACGCAACAAAACGCAGCACGAGAATGTCCGATGTGAACGTGTCCACAGGCCTTGCTTCCGTGACTGGAGGAGGTTGGTGGCTTATTCATGCGGCATTCGCATTTGTACGGGTCTGACTGCGGCCCCCTAAAGGCAGTCATGCAGAGCCTCACCGCCGGAGGGGGACCAATTCTGAAACATAGAAAATATGGAAAATCAAGGGAAATCAAGAAACCCCTTAGTATGTCATGATAAACCTAATGGCGCGGGCATGACATAAAATGAAATAAAATGCCTCGCATTAACACAAGAAGAGATACTTTAAAACACGGATGTTTGCAAGCACAGCAAAACATAAGCTGAGCTGTTTCCTCCACGTGACGTCACTCACCATGACGGCCCGGTCGCACCAGTCGAGAGCGGGCCGACCCTCCACCAAGTCGGTCAGGTGGTCCGTCACCACCTTGTACACCTCGGACACCGCCTGCCGGTACTCTGTCGAGTTGGGGTCGAGCAGGTAGGTCTCGCCAGGGTCGCGGGTCAGGTCGACGACGGCCGGCGTCAGCGTCCGGTTGATCTGGACGGTGGTGGTCAGGTTCGCCACGCACGCCCCCGGGCAATGGTCGATACCCTGGCGGACAGATCCCGGAACTAATGCTACGTCCGTCGGCAACACGAAACGAATAAAGGGGAAACGCAAGGTTATGGGGTGTTCGAAATGAACTGTAGCACTCAGATGCAATGATTCTTTTACTCAACGTTGCGGTTCACTGGGAAGCTTTCTGTTACGAGTCATGAAACCACAATAGACTTCCTGGTTGATACCATGGGACGAGTATGGACCCTTCCTGTAATCGAGGTGCGCAGGTAGAACACGTGAAGTATGCATTTTTGTCATCTTTTTGAGCTTCTCTTCAGGTGTAGTGATGGTCCAGGTGTGCGCCTCATATTGGAGCACCAGTATGAGGTCTCTCCGGTAGCTGAGCTGCCAACAGAAACGTCGAAATGATTGATGACATCCAAACAAAAGATGTCAGGTTATCGGTATCAATAAACATGCATGTGTCCAAACCTCTCCACTGTCACAGGTAGATTAAGTTCGCATTGTTTCCCTGTCTTGGGGGAATGATGCATCAATGTCTTTGGGAAACGAAGCATCAATTAGCGTACCCACAACGTTCAAAAGACAAAACTACTGAATACAGCATAAGAACGTTGGTGTGTTTTTTCCTGGCATATTAGTGAGTGCTTTTCGTGACACCGAAGCGGCCTGGCGAATAGTGGGAAATATTGTGTGCTGAATTGACAACGCGACTCTGCCATCGAATTATCTGCAGTATATTTCTGTCTCCTCCATGTCATACCAGTTCGTGTAATTTTGATACTGAGTCATGGAACCCGCAGGATTTAGCTTCACATTCAAGTCGACCGTGCTTTGATTGATTTATTCTGGTTTCTTTTGGTTCTGCTTTCGGTTCGATTTCGGTACATGGCGTCCTGTTTTGACCGGACGTGTCCTAAACTCGTTTCCGGAAATAGTCACAGGGCTGTTGGCTCGCATGTGCCAAGTACTATTTGTATACCTTGATTTTCTCCATTTGTCCCTTCCCGCCCCCACACACCGCATACGCTGATTTTACAATATTTGTGAGTTACAGACGATTAAACGGGGGTTGGGATGGACAGAGAAGGCGGAATAGATGGTGGATTAGGTTAGCTGCTCACGCCATCCGCAAAACTCCAAGCAGACGATGGTTCTGAACGGACGAGGCCATTGCGCTGGGAATAGGCATAACCATTTGAAGCTCAGATTCACACTTTACTTGTTTTGTTTTGTTTTTTTGTTATTTCGTTATTTGTTTTAGGTCTCCAGGAGCAGTTTACAGAGAGATTTGAGGCTGTGAAATGGTGACACCACATAACGTTCGTTTGGTTTTACGCCCAACAACAGCGACAACCGATTGCCAATGCATTTTTGCCGTTAAGCGACAACTATCGAGGGATTTCAAAAGCATGGCTTGTTTTTGCAACAGCAGTTACATTTTTAGGGAAGGTTATATCTAAACAGAAAAAAATACTGCACGCAGATTCATAGAGCTCTCGCCGTAGACAATTGTGCACCAGCCGCTCACAGAGACAATTTTTTGTCTTCTTTTGGCTGCCGGAGCTCGAAAGGCTGCCTTAGCCTGAAACCTGCCTCGGCTGAAAAGAACGACAAGTGTTTTACAAATGCTTTGAGATAGTTGCTAAACTTAGCGTTTTCGGACAAAACATAACAGCGTTGCAACTCCAAAGCTGATATAGTGCCATGAACGTGGAGAATGAAGTTCTACCACTACTGGTCCATTTGCGACATGCCGCTCGGTGGTGGTCTCGTTGACGTCACTGACGAGGTTGGCCACTAGGTTGATGCCGTCCACGATCCTGGTCTGGCCGGCCAGCTCGCAGAACATTGTGAACAAGTCCATCTGGGTGCCCAGCTGGTGACAGAGGACGTACCGTCAATGGCCACGCTACAGCAATGACTTCACATCGTAGTAATCAGGGAGATATCGGCGTTCACAGCTCACCTTTCCCACGCTGACGACGCCAGCGTCACCTCATTCAACCACGACGTCAGAGACGAGTGCTAACGAGACGCCCGGTCGGCACTGAACTGATTCGGTTCTCTCATCTGGTGGCTGACTAAGCCCGATGGCACCATGCCGGGCCACCACGCGATCGTCGGCACGCGGAAGCCGCCCCTCGAACGTGGTCTGCTTGCCACACAGAAGGCGCCCGTTGCTCCCGCCTGCGCACGCGTGGAGGTGTTAGGTCTGCTGGCTGGCGCGGCTCGATTTATAAACACAAGGCCACGTTCTGGATGATCTGTCGTGTCTTTCAGCAAGTGTTACATTGAACTCGCTGAACGTTACGTCAGAAGCAGAGACGTGTGGTCTGCCCTGGAGTCCAATGTGATTCCTCAAAGTCATTGAGAAATAGTGACGGTACATAAACGTTGCGTCAAACTTTAAACTAATATTGCTGTTAGTCCATGGCCTGGATTGCTCGGGGCAGACGAGGCCAACGAACTCTACGCAGCGCGGCCGCCCACTGACCGTAGCCGGCGTCGACCAGGGCGGAGCCGTTGTCTGACGACGAGACGAGCGTGTTGGTCTGGTTGGTGCGCCGCAGGGTGTCCAGCAGGCGGCCCACGCTGTGGTCCATCTCCGTCACGACGTCGCCGTACAGACCTCCGGGGTGGTGGGGCCGCGCCCGGCCAGCGTCAGCGCCTACCTACTGACGGCACGCGAAATCCCACAGTCGAAACACGGGGACCGATATCAAAAACTTGTAATAATGTAATGAAAAATATTGTTGGACGTGAAGTTATGTCGACAGTTTCCTATAGTTTACTCCTGTTGCAGTTTTTCATGTAGCGTAACCAGACCACATGGACATGTGAGGGCACTCTGGCTACCTGATAAAGGATAGAAATTATGCAGCGCAGACACAAGAATGTTCTTTCTGAAACACGGTATCACTTACTGTGTTTACGACCGCTCCACTTTTCACTAACCTCGACGACTCTTGTCCAGGAAAGGTTTCGAGGCCTAGTGGGGCATCTGCGAGGCATCCGGTGTCCAGAGGAGGAAGAAAGGTTTCGAGCTGTTTGCCTGAGCCTCCAGAAAGGTGACTGTCTCCTCAATCAGCAGCCGAGGTACACTCGGCTATTTGAGATGGACTCGCCGCTCGTCTTGTTAATCTTAAATTCCTCGTAGCGTCTGCCGACAAGGAGTACAATTGCGTGGTTCGGGTTACACAAGTGTATCTGAGCTGTTTTAGGGACCTTGACTTTGGACTTGACAGAGTTTGCAGAAATATGAACAGTTGCTGGAAATAAGCTATTAAATGTGTAGGTTTGCGTGCAACCACGATATACAGGCGGTATTTCTCCATAAAATGTGAAACAAAATAGCTCCCCGTAACCGTCTATAAAATACTTCAGACTTCAGACGTATATTGAAGCCATCCGCAGAAGGCTCGCGGTTATTACGGCTTGTCGTCAAAACTAATAGAAAGCAAGGGGTCAGTGGGCATCAGTACATCAATAATGTATTTTGGATACAAGTAGTTGTTGCTACGTGAACGTATTTTGGATGCATACACCTAGTTAAAACAAAAAACCCAGCTTCCTCACCGTCTGTTTTCCATACCGCTACACATTCCCCCTCTCACCGTTCATCCTTTTTAAAGGTTCGTTCTGCTCCATTTTCCCACCATGCCGCGCCCTCACCACCCCACATTGCTTACCGTCCCATCATGTTTCTGTTCCGGTACACCGGGATGTTGGGCGTGAGTTTGTCGTCGTACGGGCCAAAATGGCAGTTCGGAGCGCAGAACTAGCTGTGGAAGCCGTGGTCCAGCGGATGGTACTGGAGTCGATGACCCAGATGCCTGTAGGAGACAGAGGACGGTACATCCAACTGTTAGTGACGGTAGCTCCCTTGAGGTCGTCCCAGGAAAGAGTGCCCGCGATACTTATTGACGCAAAATGGCCTTCAGGACATGAAGATTCAAATATTCGGGCATAACTATAACGTCGACTAGTAGGTGAAAAGAGTACGACGTGAATATGACGAGATATTCGTTACATTTTGGTTATGTCGCTCACGCGTGACACACAAATATCTTCACTTTAATGTTTAACTTGTCCCAAAGATCAGTTGTCTTAAGCATACTGGAGTCCGTCAGTTTTCAGAACTTTGAGTGGGTCACCGTCTTCTTTACAGGGCCATTTTCGACAAAACTGCTGCTTTCTTGCCACTTCCCAATGAGAAAATCCGTGCGTCCAGCCTTTTTCAGCAGCTCAGGGAGCAGAATTTCAGAGTCCGCGATGTCACCCACGATCTCTTGTGGAGTGTAAGCTGGCGGGCCAATGTTTTCGTTCACTAGTAGCCCAAATAGACACCATGACGACACGACTGGTATCCAGAATAGCATGCAGAAACATCTACCGCGCAGCCTATGACAATGCCAGGACCTAGTCAACATCGCACCTCTTGTTAAGCCGTCTTTTGGTATCAGACTGACCCCAAAGACAATGAAATCCGAAAATTCTATACAGTCAAATTAACAAAGGCAGCGCGGTTTCCTGGTGTTCTATTTTTCGCGACCTCGGAGAGCAAAGATGCCGTTCCCATCCATGTCTGAGGCCAGTTACCGTTGTGACCGAAGTTAGTTGCCGAGTAGAAGCCGGTACATATGAGCAAATGGCCGGTCACCATGACAGCCCGGATTGTAAAAGAGAAAAAAACTGACGCCATCTTTGGTACTTTGATTGTTGTCTGGAAAAGAGGGGACCTATATTTCGCAAATAATTCATGTTTAAGAAAAGCCTGATTGCTGTATTATTATTGATTGTTCTCCTCAGGCATCCGCTATGAATAAAACAAATGCAGATACTGTCTCAATATAGAACTGCAAAAAAAAACAAAATATCTTCAGCTGTATCGGAAATGGTTAGTTCTCTGATGTTGACACTGGCAGGGAAATCCTAACGTCACATGACAAAATATTATTATGAAAATGAATTGCTCACTCAGAGAAGTCCAAACAATGCTTTTTTTGCAGAACGTAAGAGATCAGCATTTGCTTATCATCATGTTAACAAGTGTATTTTTATGTTACAACGAAATTTATGTTGCAATGGCTACCAACGGGAAAGACAGTGATAGGGACCAGTTCCTAACGGAACTAATTGCCTAGACGCAGAGACCTGCCTACAGAGCAAGGGTCTTCTGGTGACACTGGAACAGTTTTTCTCCCCGCAAACACACCGTACGTCATATGGGGCGATACAAGGGAACAGAACACTCAGGTGCGCTCGGAAAGAGCAATAGATGCGCACTGTAACGCCACCGGCCCCTACAAAGTTTCACATGTATTCCCTACACTCATTCAAGCACGCAGCCAGCGGGGAGGCAGGAGGCCATGCCCACAAACCCTGAGCTAAGCGGTCTAAACTACATATTTGGCGATTTCGCAGGAATACGGAATAGTGATCATAAATATGCTACAAAAAGAGGCATATGCTTTTTCTTGCGCGTAGAATATAAAGATAATTGCGTAAAGTTGTTGCCCCTTCCTATAAATTTTGTCATACGCCAATGGCATATGACGAAATTTGACATTTGGTCCCTCCCTCAGAAAATCCTGGCTACATGCCTGCACTCATCGCCGGGTCACACAGTTCAGTCTATTCCCCAACTCTTGACCAGCTGAGGTAACGAAGGCTCCGTCCGAGAACCCGTCAGAAAGCGGCGCCCGTTCAAGAACCCCTCGAGAGGTCGCCGTTTTAGATTTAGCATCGGAGCCTGGTGCACGGAATCGGCCCGTTAGGCCACACCGCCGTCTCGTGACATCCCTCCACGCTCTGCACTGCAGGCAGGACACTATCAGCTGCTCGGCGGTCGGCACATCCCGTGGTGCGGAGCGACGGGCCAGCAGCGACCAATGGGAGCCCCCGGCGCCCGCGCCGGGGGGCGTTGCCCGAAGATATTGCCGGGGGCGGGTACAGGGAGCGGGAACAGTGCTGCGCAGGCTGCGACGAGGTGAACAGTGCAGTGGGCGAGCGGTGCAGGGCTGTAACACTCCTTCGACGCAGGGCCATTGTTTTTTTATGTATTGGTGCTTAGGCAAACGTTTGCCCGTGCTGTTTGCGATATGGTGTGACAGCAGCCCGATTTTTTATTTTCGTTTTTATTTACTTCATAGTTTTATGACGTGTTTACCAAGCGCCACGTATTTTCTTTCCTTAGAGTTGGATTTTATGGTACAGTTGTTATGGTTCAGTACCTGTCGTTCTTGTGAAACCATGGCCATCATTTTTCAAGCATCGTAAACCAGCAACGTCATGAGCTTCGTTGTGATAGTCGTGGCTGCTGACATCTGAAACGTTAACGCCGCGAACTCTTTCCCGTCTCCTCACGCCCCAGTCTTTCTGGCAGCTACAAGCCAACCATGGCTGCCATCGTCCGCCTGATCGCACTTCTGCTCGCGTGCGGAGCCTGGCCTGGCTCTGCTGGCAACGAAAAGCGGAGACTAGACTCCCGGCCCAACTTCGTCATCATGCTGATGGACGACGTGAGTCAGGAGCCGTGACCTCGGAGCGCCGACAAAGCTCCTGTGACGTCGGCTCGGTGCCGACTACAGCTGAATGGTTGTGGTGACTGGCCGGGAAGTCCCGGACATTTGCAGCCAGCGCTGTCGTTCGCTGTTTCGGTAGGAGCGCAAGTGTCGAGAGAGAGGCGCGAAGGCACCGCACCAGGCAGCAACTGACTTGTGGGACGACTTGCATGAATCTGTTTAAAAACAGGTGTACGTGGATGTCGAGCGCTTGGAGCGCAAGGGTAGTTTGCTCTCTGTTTCGGATGAAGAGTTCGGTGAATTATGTTGGTAGGGAGATGCATACAGCATGTTGTAAATTACTGGTGAGTCTGTTCAGGGAGCATATCTTTAAAAACACGTACGTTCGCGCAGTGCACAAGGTGGTGAAGATGACCTTGTCCGTTTGAGCCCTGTTCTTTCCATTCCGTGCCTTCGTCACACGATCTTGGCCCTCTGACTTCTTCAGAAGGTCGATGCGTGCCGTGGTTAGATCCAGCCTGAGCTGCGACCTTCTGCTTCCTTACTGCGGTTTGTAGCAAGGCTGCAATGCCGTTCATGTCTGTTGAAAAATCGACCTTCCCAATGACGTTTTGACGTGCTAAGCTAATTTGGTAAGTGACCAAGTTGCCCTGACGTCGATCTCCCGTTGACATGACGTCGATCTCCCACTGACATGACGTCGATCTCCCGCTGAAATGACGTCGACCTTCCGCTGACATGACGTCGATCTCCCGCTGACATGGCGTCGACCTCTCCCCGTCCCCCACAGATGGGCTACGGTGACCTCGGGGTGATGGGTGAGCCGAACAGGGAAACGCCCCATATCGACCAGATGGCCCGCGAAGGTGTGCTGTTCCCGGAGTTCTACACAGGCGCCGCCATCTGCTCGCCTTGTGAGTACGCCCTCGGGGAGACAACCCAGTTTCAGATTGACGCTCACTGGGTCGGTACACATCTATCAGGGTCATTCGTCTTTCGCGGTATCGATGTGGTGCGTAGTGACCGCTATCTGTGATTCAGATTGAACCCGCTGTCGTGTTTGTCTTGAGTCTGATACCAAGCTCAGGCTTTTCGTGTTTGCGCGAGGCACACCACATGTGTTGCTATCAGAAACGTCATCGGAAGGGACGTAAAGGTGTTTGTGCGAAAGCAACCAGTCGACCCGTGCTGACAAGCATCGTTGCCCTTCAGTGAAGACCAAAGCATTTCCTCGATAAAGTCTGTGCTGGATTTTAACAGCCAGACCCATAGACGCGGGAACCGTGGAGCCAGGGCCAGGCCCAACTTTTTCGAAATTTAACATTGATCCTATGAGAGAACTTGACCCAAACGCTTTTCGCCCCCCCCCTCCAAAAAGGGGGGGGTTCCCTTGTTCTTTTTGGATCAAATGAGATTATTATTTTGGGTTTTTTTTTAAGAAAACCTTAGAACCATCATAACCCTGACGCCATGGATCAAGTAATATTTTTTTAGAGGCGTTTTGGAGGATCTTCTGTGTCTGCAGAAAAGCCATCAACCGTAAATTTTTAAATTCCTTGGTATGTTAGGCGGGGAATGGTTTCTGAATGGCCGTTTTCGTTGTTCCAGAACCGTTAGTCTCGACATCCCAGGGTTACACCTGCCCGATCTGTTTTCCGTGTCGGACGAGCTGTTACCTTCATCCGCAAACATGCTTGCGAGCGAGTCAGCAGACATTGAGTACCGACACTGCCGTAGTCAAACATATCTCGCAAGATGCCATGCCAGTGAAGATGCCACTACTGCACAAGTGCAGCGGGGAAGGACACAGCACTGTTGCTGAACAGGACACCAAAGATGACGTCAGTTTGTTGTTTGTTTTGCAGCCCGGGCTGCCATGCTGACCGGCCGCTTGCCCATACGTAACGGCTTTTACTCAACAAACAACTTCGGTCACAACGGTAACTAACCTCAGGACAGAGATGGAAATGGCGTTTTCGCTTTACGAGGATGCGATGAATTGAACATTAAGAAACTGTCCTGTCTTCGTCTTAATTTTATGGACTTTGTAGATTTGATTGCCTTTGAAGGCCGGTAAAGTCCCGAAAGACTTTGGTGAGCGGTGCGGTGTTGACGAGGTCTTGGCATTTTCATTGGCTGCTCTGTAGGTGTTTCTGCATGATGTTCTGGATAACAGTCGTGTCTGTCGTGGTGTCTATTTAGGGCCAATAGTAAATGAAAGCATTGCTCTGCTAGCTTACACTCCACAAGAGATCGTGGGTGGCATCGCAAACTCTGAAATTCTGTTGCCCGAGCTGCTGAAGAAGGCTGGATACACGAATGCTCTTATCGGGAAGTGGTAAGAAGGCCGCATTGTTTTGTAGAATAAAGTGCTGTAAAAAGGACTGTGTCCTAAATTTCTCTAAAAAAAAACTGATTAACGTCGATGTGCTTCAGACAGCCGATCTCGTGGACAAGCCAGAAAATGAATTAAAAACGTTTGTGTGTCACAAGTGAATGACATGACCTCCGTATCCCCAGTTTCTCTTCATATTCGTTGACCTACAAGTGAACGGTATCCTTATGTTCGAATATGCAAATTTTGATGTTCTGAAAGCCATTTTACGTCAACAAGTATTGCGGGCACTCTCTCCTGGGACGACCTCAATGGAACTACCGTCACTGACAGCTTGATGTACCGTTCTCCTCTGTCTCCTACAGGCATCTGGGTCACCGGCCCCAGTACCACCCGCTGGACCACGGCTTCCACAGCTGGTTCGGCGCTCCAAACTGCCACTTTGGCCCGTACGACGACAAACACACGCCCAACATCCCGGTGTACCGGAACAGAAACATGATGGGAAGGTGAGCAGTGTGGGGTGGTGAGGGCGCGGGATGGTGGGAAAATGGAGCAGAACGAACCGCAAGAAAGATGAACGGTGAGAGGAGGAATGTGTAGCGGTGTGGAAGACAAGGCGGTGAGGAAGCTGAGCTTTTTGTTGTAACTATGCATCCAAAATACGTTCACGTAGCAACAACTGTTTGTATCCAAAATACATTTACGTGGAGGTTACGAATGTAATTTCCTCTATTCGTGCAATCAACACAGGGGTCCTCAGCCATCAGGATTGTCAGACTTCATCTTCGTGAGGTTTCTGCTTACACACCCGTGTGATGTGGATGGAAACAATGCTCGACTTAAATACAGTAGTTTGCGAAATACATCTTGGATTTATTACAATCTGGATTGCGGGAAATAACTCTTTTCATGGGGAAGTCTGACCCGTGTGTTACAGTTGCACACAAATTCTAAACGCATTCAGCAGCATGCTTCCAATAACTGTCCATATTTCCGCAAACCCTCTCAAATCCGAAATCAAGGCTAATTTGATTTAATGCATAATTCACCACCTAAAGCAATTCACTTGCGTAACCTAACAGCATCTAAAGCAAGACACTTGTGCAACCCTAACCATGCATTGTTACTCCTCGTCGGCAGATACTACGAGGAATTTAAGATCAACAAGACGAGCGGCGAGTCCAACTACACTCGGCTGCTGACTGAGGAGGCGGTCACCTTTCTGGAGGCTCAGGCCAACAGCTCGAAGCCTTTCTTCCTCCTCTGGACACCGGATGCCTCGCACGCACCCCACTACGCCTCGAAGCCTTTCCTGGGCAAGAGTCGTCGAGGTTAGGTGAAAAGTGGGGCGGTCAGGACCACAGTAAGCAACACCCGGTTTCAGAAAGATCATTCTTATGTCTGCGCTGCATAATTCCCTTACCCTTGAATAGGTAGCCAGAGTGCCATCACATATTCATGCGATCTAGTTACCTCATAACAAACTGGAACATGAAGAAAACAGGCTTTAATATAAGAATAATAAAATAAGTAAAACGAAATAAAAATAACACAATAATAATAATGAAAAATATCACACCACGAAGAGCCATATTTTTCATTACACTATTATAAGTTTTTGATATTGGTCTCCGTGTTTCGACTGTGGGCTTTGGCGGGCCGGCACTGACGCTGGCCGGGCGCGGCCCCACCACCCCGCAGGTCTGTACGGCGACGCCGTGATGGAGCTGGACCACAGCGTGGGCCGCCTGCTGGACACCCTGCGGCGCACCAACCAGACCAACACGCTCGTCTTCTTCTCGTCGGACAACGGCGCCGCTCTGGTCGACGCCGGCTACGGTCAGTGGGCGGCGGCGCTGCGTAGCAGAGCACGAAACGGAAAAATCTTGTCTGGTCCGATCCAGTCCGTATCCGGCCAGGCTGTACCCGGACCCAGTCCAAATCCAAACATTTCCTCCAAGGCTGATGTAATCAGGATCTGATCCGTTGTAAACAGTGGACCAAAACCAAGAGAAGCCCGAATCAGAAACCTCATGTCCAATCTAATGGAAACTTGTGTTCCAAAAAATTGGTTAAAAACTGCGCGAATTTTAGGACAAATAGAACTTATAAAAACCATACATTTGCATGACGACTAGCCACTGCGATTTGTCTACACAGTTTGTTTTTTTAAGACTCGTCGTCTCTGTTTAAATTTCTCACTTTCTGTGTTCTCTCAAATCTTCGCTTGAACTCATTTGGATATTATTCGTTAGCTACTTAAATACCATACGTTCATGAAAAACCAAACCCAAAACCAGTCAAAACTCGTGTTTGAAACGGATTTGTTAATCCGGTCCGGATCCATCCCGGCGGATTGGATCGGCCTGTAAGATCCGCCGAACTGATTCGGTCCATTTCGTACTCTGCTGAACAGAATTGGTACAAGGCCTGGTGCTCGCTGAGCAGTGAGGACCAGACCATGAACTAACGGCACTGCTAGTCTGGAGCTAGGTGCAATGTTCATGTATCGTCGTTTTTTCTTAATGGCTTTGAGAAATCGCGTTCGAGTCCAGGAGAAACCTCGCTTCTCCGCTTCTCATGCGTTTCATGTTACCTTCGTAAAATTACCACTGCCGCGCTCTCTGACTAAATGTTTTAGACGTTACATGAAGTGCCTACGAGGTCGGGGGCCTGTAATCGCCACTATTCGTCATTTGTCTGACGGATATGTATGATCTGGTATGATTTTCAGCGGGTTGAGCGTGACATTGTTGTCCAGTGATACGACATATCATGCCGAACGCGGTTTTGTGTTGATAAATCGAGCCGCGCCAGTTGGCAGACCTCTCATCTCCACGCGTGCGCAGGCGGGAGCAACGGGCGCCTTCTGTGTGGCAAGCAGACCACGTTCGAGGGCGGGCTTCCGCGTGCCGACGATCGCGTGGTGGCCCGGGATGGTGCCACCGGGCGTGGTCAGCCATCAGGTGAGAGACCTGCATCAGTTCAGTGCCGACCGGGCGTCTCGTTAGCACTCGTCTCTGACGTCATGGCTGAATGAGAGTGACGCTAGCGTCGTCGGCGTGGAAAACGCATGCTGTGAACGCCAATATCTCCCTGATTACTACGATATTAGGTCATTGCTGTAGCGCGGCCATTGACGGTGCGTCTCTCTGCCCAGGTGGGCACCCAGATGGACCTGTTCACCACGTTCTCCGAGCTGGCCGGCCAGACCATCCCCGGGGACAGGGTCGTGGACGGCATCAACCTGGTGGCCAGCCTCGTCAACCAGACTACTACTGAGCGGTATGTCGCATACGGAACAATAATGATAATGAAAATGGTAGGACTTTGTTCTCTACGGTTACCGTACGACATTAGCTTTAGAATTGTATTGCTATTTCATGTCTAGTGCCGAGGGCGCTGAACTTAGAAATTGTCTCAAAGCATTTGCAAGACAAGTTTCCCTGCTTTCAGCCGACGGCTAAGACAGTTTAAAAGTCTCCTATGAGCGGCTGGTATAAAGCTGTCTATGACAAGACCGACATAAATGTATTGCGCAATATATTTTCCGCCCAGGTATAACGTTCCTGTAAGTGCAGTACTCTTGCAGAACCAAGCCATAACTTGGAAATTCTTCGACATTGTTATTGCTTTACGACAAACATTTCATTAGTGGTCGGTTGTCGCTGTTTATGGGTGGAAAATCAGGCGAACGTTATGTGGTGTTACCTGCTAACATTCTCAGATGTTTTTGTAAGCTGTTCCTGGAACGTTTACGTGACAAAAACTCTGTAGACCTAAATCATATGATGTGCGATTCCGAGCTTCTAATGGTTATGGCTGTTCGCAACGCAATGGCCCCGTCCGATCTGGATGGCCGTCTTCGTGGAGTTTTACGTGGGCGGCAGGGGAATTAACGTAATCCACCATCACTTCCGCGTTCCTCGTCCACCCATCCCTATCTAATGGTCTGTAACTCAGTGTGCAGTCTGTAACTCATAGTGTGCAGTCAGCGTATCCCGTGCGTGAGATCGGAAAATGGCAGGTGGGGAAAAACAAGCAATACAAATAGCACCTGAAACATGCAACCCAATGGCTCTGCGGCCATTTCCTGAAACGAATTTAAAACATTCGGTCAAAAGAGCACGCCACCTGTCGAAATCATGCCGAAGGCAAAACAAAACAAGTCAAAACAAACCAATCAAGACACGTTTGACCCGAACTACGAAGTCTTTCCGAGACTCATTACCAAAATAGCAAAAAAATGTGGCGTGATATGCGGGAGACAAAAATGCACCAAATGCTGTTCGGAGATGAAAGAACCGCATAATTATTTGAACACCCTGTATTTCCCGACTTTCGCCAGACCGTTTTGTTGCCACGAACAGCACGCACTAATATGCAAGACCACACGTCAGCGTTCTTGCACTGTGCTGATCAGTTTTCGGTTTTCAACGTTATGGCAAACAGACCTGATCTTCTTTTCCCTGAGACATCGCAGGGGAACAATGTGAACTGGGGAAAAATGTGAAGCAGACGCATGCTTACTGATACCGATAAGCTGAATTGTTTAGATACCGTTAAACACCTTCACTGTTCCGTCGGCAGGTCAGTGTTCTTTTACCGGGGCGACCTCTTGATGGCTGCCAGGGTGCGCCACTATAAAGCGCACATCTGGACCTTCACTACACCTGAAGAGGAGCTCAGAACAGGCGAGACAAAGTTCAAGCCTCACGTATTTTGCTTGCTCACCTCGATTACGAACGTCGAGGGTCCATACCCGTTCCATGATATTATCCAGGAAGTCTTTTGTGGTTTTATGAATCGTAACGGAAAGCTTCCCAGTGAAACCGCAATGTGGAGTAAAAGTATCATTGCACCTGAGTCCTACATTTCATTTCGAACACCCCATAATCCCTGCGTTTCCCCTTTATTCGTTTCGTGTTGAGACGCAGATGTGACATTAGTTCCGGGTTTGTCCGCCAGGGTATCGACCATTGCCCGGGGGCGTGCGTGGCGAACCTGACCACCACCGTCCAGATCAACCGGACGCTGACGCCGGCCGTGGTCGACCTGACCCGCGACCCTGGCGAGACCTACCTGCTCGACCCCAACTCGACAGAGTACCGGCAGGCGGTGTCCGAGGTGTACAAGGTGGTGACGGACCACCTGACCGACTTGGTGGAGGGTCGGCCCGCCCTCGACTGGTGCGACCGGGCCGTCATGGTGGGTGACGTCACGTGGAGGAAACAGCACGAGCTCAGCCGGTGGTGTTCGCGAAACTGAGGAAACTGGGGTTGTGGTTTGTTTACCAAGTTTTTTGCAGTAATGCATGTGCTTTGCCTTGTTCGTAAAGATGCACGTTTTAGGAATATCTCTTTGCGGATTTATGCAAGGCATTTTATTTCCATTCTGGAGTTATGTCCACGCTATCAGGTTTAACATGAAATACTATGGGAGTTTCTTTATTTCCTTCAACATGCGAACGATTCATTGTTAGGGTAGCAGTGCTCGTTTTTATTTTTATTTTTTGGGGATCATTTATTAACGCACACTGGAACAGGACATCTGATTTTTTACAGTCATATTCAAAGCACGTTCAAAGTGATGTACTTCTCGACTTTTAAATAGTTTC
This sequence comes from Capitulum mitella, assembly GCA_030062745.1. Classification (NCBI taxonomy): domain Eukaryota; kingdom Metazoa; phylum Arthropoda; class Thecostraca; order Pollicipedomorpha; family Pollicipedidae; genus Capitulum; species Capitulum mitella. The sequence continues at coordinate 23,467,945 of CP099850.1, read as the reverse complement.
CGAAATATCTTTTAAACCCCTGAACACATAGAATACAACATAGTTTCCGATAATCCCAACACGCAGTTTGCCCCAAAAGAACGCAAATGGATAACACCTTCGCACCTACGTCTACTCGCCCTCTTCCAAAAAAAAAAAACTGCGATAATAACATTGTGCAAGGAAAACCCCGCATCACTTCGCAAAGAAGAATACTGAAGAATCAAAACGTCTAGAAGAATCAAAACGTCTTTTGGAAGCAATTAAAACGTCTAGATGTCCTTGTCAGACAGTGCTGGAACAGTTGTGGTTAAATCACAAAAACGTCCAAAAATCGCAAGGTAAAATGGAAATGAAGTTTAGGAGGATTTTAGCTGCAGAAACAGTTTTATGTTAATGTATGTTAGGACATCGGACCTAAAAGCCAGGTGGCTACAGTTTCGTACTGTGCGTCATTTTTAACGACCTATCGTCTTTTGTGTTTATATAAAGTGAAAGATGTCCCCAAATGCGATTGATGCGTCAGTGTTCTGTAGAGATCTTTTCGTATGTTTGGTGTTGCGTTCGATTTCGTAGAGATCATTTGGTACTGCCATCATCATCATCATAGCGTAATTGTCAGTCATCATCATCATTTCGTAGGAAATCATTTGGTATTGCCAGTATGACTTTCTTTTCCAGTGAGAATTAGGGTAACGGTATCTTAACAATGGCTCATTCATTAATTCATCTGAAGGTTTGCTACGCTTGCTGCCCCCATACCGGGTGCTTGTCTGTGAGAACCATATTTTCTGTGTTTCAGAACTGGTCCCCCTCCGGCTGTGAGGCTCTGCATGACTGTCTCAGGGGGCCGAAATCAGACCCGTACAAATGCGACTGGCCGCATTGAAAGAGCCGCCAGCCTTCTCTGTTAGTACTCCCAGTATTACGTTTAATTAGTACTCTACACGGAGGCACGGGCAGTGCTCTCGCTCACATAGCAAACCATTCCCGTGGTGCGGTGTGTTGCCAGATGGCATGCCAGGATCATTCAAGGCGTTTTAAATGCGATTTACGGTAATTGCGTATCGTCCTTTTGTAATAGAACTCTGGGAAAAGTGAAGAAAAGTGCAATGAAAGTTAATCCATTGTCCATATTGGGTGCACGGGATAATTTCTAGGCCTCTAGACTGCGCATTCAATTTCGTTTTGTTCGTTCGTGAATGTCGTAGGCTTTTGGCGGAACCCGGCATTTCAGGAAAAGACCATGGGCGTTTCATACAATGCCGGTGTTTCATGTTAGCTTTGCAAAATTACCGCTGTCACGCCGCCTGACTGAACATTTTAGGCGTTACATGAAATGCCCACGATGTCGCGGGCCTGTAAACACCATAAGTCGCCAATTGTCTGACTGATATATGTATTATTTTTAGGCAGTTCATGAAACGCCAGGAGAGCTTTGGGCGTTTCAAGTAACGCATGACTAAACCGAACAGAAAATTACGTATAGCCGTTTTATTTTGGTGTTCGATTGAATGATTAATATTGTTTATTGTGCTTTCGCCTCATAGGATAAAACTGACTGCACTAGCTCCTCATGCGCTGACTATGAGGTTTTCAGCCGTTCCAAGTTCGCTATCATTCGACAACCATTGGGTACTAATATATGACCCATATATTTGTATTTGAACTGGTTGCCGCAGCCGTGGCCGAGTGCCTTACATTTTATATTTTTTTAGTTTTCGTCTAGCTTGTGGTGGTACTTCTCTTTCATTGCTTGGATATTATCACTTGGCCATTTTCGGTTGTTTCTCCTTCACCCACACTCATTCAGTCCTAGCTCTCCAACTTCCGACTCCGGAAAACCACCCATGTTGACAGGATCTCGACAGCCACTGCCCGCACAATGCGGTGGGAAACTGCTTGCAGCCCGGACCGCGGATGAAGGAAAATGCTTGTTCGCGCGCTTCAGAGCGCACGTGGCCCTCGCGCAAACGATCTCCCGGTGCGTCATATGAACCACGCAGTGACGTGCTTAGACTGACGTTAAGGGGGAGGAGCGGGCACACCATGGCCAGTTCAGCCGACCGATATCGGGGCATCCGTGGTCCAGTGACAGTATTGGTATTCGGCGCCTAAAGGGCCATGACTTTATGGCTGAATATCTGCCCTTCCCCGGAATACACCAATGCAATTTTTCTGGTCATGATCATTACAATTTTTTTATATATATATATATATATATATATATTTATATATAACAAGCATATAGCGGTACAGCAGTGGTATTTGCCAAACGTCAACCGGGCGTTTCTTATGATGCCTGGGCATATTGCGTGATTGTCTTAATTTGTGGACATTAGCCGATTCGTTTCGGACATTACGCGATTTGCCCGAGAGGCTTCGAGCGTTCTAAATAACGCCTAAAATTTTCGGCCAGGAAGCGCAACAGTGGTAATCGTACAAAGGTTACATGAAACGCCCGCATTACATGAAACGCCTAGTTTTTTTCAGCCATTCATGAAATGGATTCCGCCAATGAAATGCCGGATTCCGCCAAACGTCAACGGCACGAGCACATCGTTGCTGAAGACGCGAGCGGGCGATGGTTCGCAGTGTACCTGACAAGGGTTGTGAGTTCACCTACGAAACTACGACTGATACTGCCGTGTTTGCGTTTTTCTTTCAGACAAGTTTCTTCGTTGTCAGTATACTAAAAACGGTCGGAACGTAGTGCTGGCTGAAACGTAGGGCGAGATGTTTTTCAGGCGAAACCAAGTTTGTTTTTTTTTCGAAAATGGTTCGGAAAGTAGTGCTGACTGAGACGTACCTCCATACAAAATCAAACGTTTTTTTTTTTTTGGAAAACGACGTACGCTATTCATCTAGCATTTGCGTAGTATCACTGTATTTGCAGATAGTTACAGAAATACAACCTGGACGGCATGTTATGTACGTAACGAAGCATATATATGGCACGTTAGCCGTAAGATGGGGTGGCATTGTAGTTAAGATTACAACAATCTGATAAACAAAACAAGTTGTTTACTGACCTGCAATGCCGTGATCACTGTGGCCCACGACCGTATGGCAAATATTTGTGTTTGTGGAAACTGTGTACCTTTTCCACGACGGAGTGTGCTTGAAGAAAAAGGTCCATTTACTTATGCGGCCACTGCAGACTTGATTGTCCCATTTTATGGCTGAGGTGGTGTGAATACAGCACAAATGTATTGTGTTTTATTGGAAACATGGATGTAGCGATGTGCTAAATAAATGGCGGTTGAAGCAAATATGTATGGTGCTGAGCTCCATTGGAACAACGTGGACATCATAGTGATGATAATACATAGTACAGTTCTGCGAAAGGAAAGTGCTCCATAGAAGACGTCTGTATGGTAAAAACTCCGTTGAAATGTGTGTGAGCTTTCAACACTTATACCTAATCGCCTCACAATGGCCGCGTTCGTCGCCACGGAGCTGAAGTTGAGTTTTACCTCGGGGGCAGGTTTCCACCATCTCTTCCGCGTTCCTCGTCCACCCCTTCCCTGTTGAACCTTCTGTGACCCATAAATAGTGCGTGGTGAACGTATTCCCTTCTCTGACCGGGAAAGGTCGGGAAGGAATAAAAAGCACTAGGAATAGCACTTAAAACATGGTGGCCAATAATTATGTGATTATTTTTAGAAGCGAATCTAGGATACGTTCGGTCGAAATATGTCGTCAATGTGGTAAAATCATGCGGAAAGCTGAGAATCATAACTGACCAGTCAAAGCACGGATCAGGGACACATATCCCATCGGGTTAGTGACCCAGACTTTGGAAATGGGTGTAATAAAGTCTCCTTATTTTATCTGTATGACTATTGCATATGTACTGTACTGTACTGACTTGAATCAAACAATAATCCACGCGGTGGAAAGATTCGAAATAAACCGAACATGGACGAACATGAACATGAACATGAACGTAATTACCTGAGAGGACGGGGAACATGTCCCCCATTTTTGGCCCGTGGTACGGGCGGCCTTTTACACCATAGCAAGAAGAGGTTCAAAAGGAAATTAGAAAACGTCGCTGAAGCCCAGTTCCCAATAAATTTTGATCCGGGACTTCTTCTCATTCCTTTTTTCTACTGAAGGAGGGTCTTTTTTAAATCTTTAGCAGCAACCTCCTCATCATCAACCATCATATCAACCTCCAGGCCCTTCCTTGATCAACCACTCCTCGTGTACAAGGCGCCCCTTACAGGTAAGCGCTCTCATACAGGCCGGGTAACTCGGAAATGCCCCGCGCCCCATGCAGGCCAGACGCCCCCTCTTCTTCTACAGATGAGACGCCTCTGAAGTATTTGGCTCCCCTCACAGACCAAAAATGTCTACGATGCGGCGCCCCATACAAGTCAAGCGCCCCTCGCACAGATCAGGCCCTCCGCGGGTGCCTGGCGCCGTTGGCGAGCGAGGCGTCCCGCACACATCAGGCGCCCGTCATATATTTAATGTCCCTCTATAAGCCAGACGCTTGCACAGGACACCTTGCGCACCGAACACGCCTGTGATGCAGGCGCACCCTTTCAGGCCAGACCCCCTTGCAGATCAGGCGTCCCTCATATATTTGGTGTCCCGCCTGCAGGCCAAACGCTTATACGGGACTCGTGCATGCATCGAAGTAAAAATGCATTGATATATGTCTTTATATCCGTAAATGTGTAAGCACACTACCAAATTCACGGCGTGCCTACTGCAGATCGGCGTCCCCTTGCAGGTTGACACCCCTGGACGAATGGTCCCCTCCCACTTTTCGTTTCGCCCTTACACCCCTGCGTTTGGAGAGGTTACCAGGTGACAAAATCTCACCAAAAACGGCTCAAATCATTCAAAACACCGTTGAGAGCCAAACAGTAATTCAGGAACTACGGCTGTCGTTTGTGTACCAGTTTTTCCCTTCAAATGAGTAAGTTTTGCTTTGTCTGTATATGCACATTTCAGAATATGTTTTCGCGTATTTATGCGTTTTTTTTCCTGTTTTCAGCTATTTCTGCGCCGTTAGGTTTAACATGAAATATTATGGGAGGTCCTTAATTTCCGCGAACACTTAAAGATTGATTGATAGGGAAGCGATGAGTTAAATGCGTTAACAGTGGTCCACTTGTTATGACGCCGAAACGTTAGGTGCACTCGCTGCGCATACCGCATAGTCCATTGTGAGAACTATGTTTCCTGTGTTTTGGATCTGGTCCCCCTCCGGCTGTGAGGCTCTGCATCACTGTTTCGGAGGTCCGAAATCCAGCATGTACAAATGCCAAGTGGTTGATTGGTCGGCCGAGCTAAAAAAGCCGCCACCCTTCTCTGTTCACGGAAAGCAAGGACTGTAAACTCGCTCACATCAGATATTCTCGCGCTGCAGTGTGTTGAGAAATGTCATGCCAGGAACCATTTAACGTGCGAACCATTTTGAGTGCGAATGATGTAAAAACTTGTCGTGGTGTTTTAATACAGCTTGGGAAAAAGCGAAATAAAAGAAGTGCAATGTGAACCCAGTGTTTATATTAAGTGCACAAGCAGATTCAAGACAGCGCATTTCATGTAATTCTGGTCGTTCGTGTGCAGATCTGTTCAAAGCGGGAGTGCACGATATTTCGCAGCTTACTTGACACTTGGTGTTGTGAGCTCACGTGTGAAACTATAGCTTACGTTCCCACATATGAGTTTTTCTTAAAGTTTCGTTTCTTCATAGCCAATATTCTAAATGCGATCGAAGAGAACGCTAACTGAAACGTTCCACGAGATGCATTCCAAACGAAAGCAAACACGTTTTTTTGTTTTTCTCCAGAATGACATTTCACTATGTCACAAATTATTTTCAGTCATTAGCAACTGCATTTCTCTATAACTGGGCCACAAAAGACTGCGAAATAATGAAAATGGTTTAAAATGGTAACTTAATCCAAAATTGTCAAGCGAGAAATAACATCATGCTGCATTAAGATCTGTGCAACATATTCTGAAGCTAATGTTTAAACCTCATTTTACAATAGTTCGTGCTGTGAAGACGGGCAAGTTCTTATGTTCAGATGATTTGTCATGTCCTGACGGTTACATCTGTACCCTTGGATCCAACAAAATCCCCTTGATTTCAGGAATACACACAAAAACGGGACAAATGCCACATCTCATCTGTGCTTAAAAAGCTGATTTTAATTGTCAGCTGTTCCGTGATACCGCAAAGACGTATATGCCGTAACGTACGTATTGTTGTACCTACTCCAAAAACGCCTTTACGTTCCAGGTTGCAAACCATTCTCCCTTCAGTTCGTGGGGCTCTCGGAACCAGATCATTCGTTTCATTGTCGGCGTATAACCTGTTGCATTGCGCATTCTTTCTCTCTCTTATGTTCTTTCACTCTCTCACTTTCTCTCATGGCGGATAAGGTCGTTTTTCACGATTCTCAGTAGCCCATAAAAAAACGCAAGCTTGTAACGCGCCAGTGTAAAACGTCAAAGAAGATCATATTTGGAAAAATAGCTCCGGTATTCGGATATTTCGGATTACCTATAGTTTCTGACTTCAGACAGTCACACGCTATTACGTTTCGGATAGAAAGCAAGATTTCAGACAGTCACACGCTATCACGTTTCGGATAGAAAGCAAGATTTTTTCGATCGTAAATGCAATTTCTATTCCTTACACTTGGACCGGGCGCTGAGACTGTGTGGAACTATCTAACGAAGTCGCAACAGACTCCTACAGAGCCCAACATAAGCGCATTACACTTCTCTAGGACTTAGCCTTGAATCCTTAAAAACAGACGGTCGTCTTATGTGTGGTGTTCGTTTGGGGGAGTTTCATGACCTGGTTGGCGACATTTCCAGTGACTACGCAGAAATTTCCCAGCGGGCGCGCGGGCGCCCCACGCACCCTTCCTCAACTCGCCAGTTCCCTCTACGGCTGGGAATAAGAGACGGCACAGTCCTGGCGCAGCCAGCGGTGCGCGAGCTGGCCGCCGTGCTGTGGTCCACATGGCTCGGGCCTCAGCGTGGCGACAGTGGCATCGACTGCAATGTTGCGCCCGTGGCTGCGGAAGGGCCGCAAAAACCAGGCAGTCCGGAGCAGGCCGTGCTCTCCGTTGCGGCGCTGTTAGTGGAAATACGTCACATTGCTTTGAAGTGTTGTTATTTTTGTCGTGTTTACTAGGAAACTACAGAAAATCGTTTTCTGGAAGGATGCTTGACCACAGTGACGTCACGTTGGAGATATTTACGAGACATCGGTAGCAAATCACGTGATCGCAAGAGCTATGCCGGTGATCAATTCAGTCTATACCAATGTGATGTTCGTTAGACGTGTCTTTCTTGCCTGTTCTCAGCAGCGATTTGCACGCAGTCCTGGTCACAGGAACGACTCATTAAACTTTACTTTTTGTGCGAGCCACGTCTGACCCAAAAACACTTCATACACATTATTCCGTTTTATTGAAATTAAGGGATGGTGACGTCAAACACAAGATCCGAGAATTGTCGCGAAAACAGGCGTGCTTTACTTCGCCTTCTTCTTCTCCGCTTCCTCCTCCTTCTCCTTTTCGATGGCGGTGACGTATTCCTCGATCTCTGACACGTCCATGATCTGAGGACAAACGCGTGATGGTCACCAGCAGCGTAACAAAACGCCATCTGAACTCAACCAGACGACATATTAACGTCAGGAGGCCCCTGGACTGCAGACATGCGTCCCAACAAATGTGGAGACCCATCTGTGCAGCGAAGGAGCGCTTTGTCATGTCATAAGAGGCGACACTAACATGTTTCAACTAACAGTTGACTCACAGGATTTGCGACGTGGCACCATGGGCGTCGTTTCGCACAATCGTGGTGGGGCGCCGAGTCCCAGAAATGTTTTAGCTTTCAACCCAGGGCTCCGAGATGGACCGGAAGGGAACGACCCTGCCGGGCCCGACCGACAATTTTGAGCACATATCGTCTCATCCTCAGCCGAGCACCTACGACCGCACCTGGACCCGGCACCGTCAACATAACAATTCAGGTATCTTCAGCGCTCCCAAGGACAGGCCAGTCTTGCCAAACAAAAACAGACGAAACTGATTAGACATCACCTTGACGGACCTTCTCGCACCTGTAACTATTTCTCTGGTAGGTAAAGAAAACCCCTTTCCTTTGGCTCAAAAGAACTTGGCTGGCACACTGGCGATTCCCATGATGCTCAGCCAGTACCCGCATGTGGCGACGGCTGTAAATAACTGGTTTTTGGAGGGAGCGTCGCTACTTTAACAAAACTGCAGGATCTCCCCTTGGCAGCCGACGGCCGCGCCCCGACCTTGATGGCGCGGCCTCGAAACAGGCAGCGCCACCTATCTTCCTGCGAGCCGCAAACTTGATTCTCCGTTTAGATCACAGGTGGAGCGCGAGTTCAGGACCAGCAAAGCCGACGTCCCGGCTCGGCACAACCTGCTGTGGCCCTGCCTTCTTCCTCCGTCGCGGGAGAAAGCAGGCAGAGCGTGCAAACACTTTTGTTGCTCCTATCAGCGCATCAGACCATTATCGGTGCACGCGCTTCCTCACAGTTCCTCATCACCCCGACAAGAGACCGTGAGAACCGGCGTACCTTCACGGGTGCTCTACTGCACTGCGGATCTCGCGGAACTTACAGGCCTTCACCGGTTCGCATCCTCCCGATAGAGGACCCAAAAGGACTCGCGCACCCTCACGAGGTTCCATCCCCCAACCGAGAACACCGATGGACCCACGCACCTTCATGGGCTCTCCGCGCCGCATGAGCACCACCTCGAGGTTCTTGCCGCCCGACTGGACGACCTCGAGCAGGGCGCAGATGGCCAGGCGGACCGCGCCCTTCTCCGTGGACACCGCCTCGGCCGAGTAGTTCTTCTCCAGGTACTCGCGCACCGACTTGGCGCTCCGGCCCACCACGTTAGCCTGCGGGCGACGCCGTCAGTCATCCGGAGCAGCCGCGGCCGAGCACGCGGGCGGGTCAGAGGGGTCAACGCCAAACTTCGCAGACACCTCACCAAGTGGATGACGAAAGCCTAGCAAATTCCTCTTAGACATACGACGCACAACATGCTGCAGCCTCTATTTCACGCAGCTGCATGCACACGGCCTTCTGCACCGTGCTCATCATGCCGAAAATTCCCGTTTGAGTTCAGACAGATCCATACAAAATAACGAACTTACGGCACGATAGGCCAGCATACACGAAATAACTAACAGACTGACAACTTTGGAATGCCTGTACGAGAAACAGGAAAAACAGCTCTTATGCTCCTCTATGGTAAGAATATCCGATAGTGAGGGGATGGGTTTTTATTTTTCAGGCCTGGTAGAACTGATCTGTGACACAGTGATTGAAAGATCACATATTCCTGGACGATAACGGGATACAAAATAGTCCTTTATCGAGATCATTTTGCATTTATTCCTCAGCGGCGCATTTGACGACTATCAAATGACACAATTTTACAAAATGCCAAGTTAGCGTCGCCGTTTGGCGACGATCTGGTTGAGATGGTCCAGTTAAGAGCTTTATGGCTACAGAAAGAAAAGAGAGCAAGAAATAAAGTTATATGACGGATGACGGCTCCCGTCCCTCATTAGTGAAAAGTGCTATCTGAGAAACATTACTGTCAAAAACATCATCATCATCATCCATGGGCAATCTGTCATAATCCAGTTGTAGCAGAAAACTCTGTGAAAATGGAATGAGGGGCAACTTACCTTCAGAGCGTGGGAGACGACACAGGGATGCAGCCTCTACCAAATTACCGAAACAGGCCCTTTCCAATGCAGATGCGGGCATCCAGTCTTCATCTAAGGACAAGAGAGGCCTAAACAGTCCTGTTCCAAACCGTGAAGGAACTTCCATTCCTGAACGGAAGCAGTTTCCGTCCTCCACCCACGGCAGGCGCGGTTCGCGCCGCAGACACGACACCACCACAGCGCCGACACCCTCACCTTCCACTCGTGGTACGTGCCGGACGGGTCCGTCTGGTACAGGTGCGGCGTGCCGTCGTAGTCGAAGCCGCCGATCAGGCACGAGATGCCGAACGGACGGCGCCCGTTGCTCTGCGTGTAGCTCTGCTTGAGCGTGGCCACGTGGCGGGTGATGTACTCGAGCGTGACCGGGTCCTCGACGGTGAGCCGGTGCGACTGGCACTCGAGCCGCGCGCGGCTGATCAGGATACGGGCGTCGGCCGTCAGACCTGGGGGGGGGGGGGCGTGCCGCGCCGGGGGCGGGGTCAGACTGCGGCACCTGCAGAGACGCTGAGCACATCTCCCAGCCGCCGTCCAAACAACACGGACCGGGGCTCAGAGTGACGTCTCGTGATGGCATCCTCTGAGTTCGAGGTCAAAGGAGCTGAACGAAGGAAGTGGGAAGCAAAGAGCCTGCTGAATTGTCCTTGCTGTTCTGCATCTCAATAATTATTGTGACAGTTTACAAAGCCAAGTACATAGCAAAACTAAATTTTAATCAAATAAACTTTAAGATACACCTGTAATATATATATATATATATATATATATATATATATATATATATATATATATATATATAATTTTAGCTCAATCAAATAAAATTTAAGACCTACCATGGTCTGGCTGCTACAAAACAGGGTGACCTGGTCGCCTGCTGCTCACCTGCAAACGCCATCACCACGTGATCGTCGATGAGACATATCTTCCGCACGGTCCTGTCCTCCTGCAGCTTGGCCACCGACTTCTTCTCCACTCCCAGCACCACCACGTCCTTGCCCCGCACACCGACCTGGCACACGGCAATGACAATGGTCAAGCCTGGCACTGGCATTCAGCAGTGAATGGATGCCGTGTAAAAAAACTGGGACAAGTGTCATTTCAGATTACAGCACCTAGTCAGTAAAGAACACAGTGAAAAAGAAAAATGCCTGTTGCATCTGCAGCACAATGTGAAGGGCAGCAAGGATATTTAAAATGATGTACATTCAGAGCTGTGTTAACCCTTCTTTTTCTCATAGAAGGAGCTTCTGAAGAACAGGCGCCCACCCCCTCCCGTTTACATTTGCCATTTTCAGGATCTTTTAGAACAGTCTCATCAAACTCTGTGACATTCCCTACCTAATATTTCTTAGTTCTGAGTCCCATTTTCACAATTTTATTTCATCCACATGTACAGCCAGGCCGAGTTTTTGGGAAGCACTTCATGCCTTTTTCGCACCATTCAACAACAAAGAAAAATGGCTGCAAAATGCAAGTTTTTAAGATAGAGCATAAAACTTTATATCACAAGATAGGTATATAACTGGTTAAACACAGAAATGTTTCTGTTGGCCTGAGCTTATTTCATGGCAGGTGAAGGTCACAAATCAAAATATCGTTTCATGCATGGGTTTGGAATGCTAATTTCCAAAATGAAAAAGGAATTCGCATGACTTAAAACTGCATCTTCCACTTGCACTTCAAACTACAGATCGATGTCAGCTCAGGTCATCTAGTCATCAACCAAAATGCCTGTGCACTTGGATGGTCGTAAATCAGATGTGGAGCAACATAGTCAATTAAGATGACTGAAATAATTCCAGGAATTATGTAATGAATCAAAAATTATTTTATGAGTCACTGAGGTGATATGACGTCACTCGAGGTTAGGGGTCATGAGTCGACCTGATGTTAATACGATCATGACAAATCCCACTTTACATCACCCTGGCAACACCCATGACAATGTTATACATTGTAATGTGATCTGTATTTGTTATGCATGAAATGACTGGTAGGGAAAGAACATTCTAAGTTATTTTAGCATTTCAAAAATATCCTCCATTTTGCAGCACTGTGAATGCCTATGAATTCTACTAGGATTTCAAACACCCAGGCAAAAGGGGAAGTCCAACCATTTACTTTTTGCATCAGGCCGATTGCATCCAAGTCGGTCCATGTACACAAAAATTATGCAGAGTATGCAAATACAGTCAAATCTCGTTACTATGCCACCCGTGGGGACCGAGCGAAAGTGGCATAGTAGCGAGAGTGGCATAGTAACGAGGGTTTGTAAAACGGCTTTATTCTCTCAAGTTACCCATCAGCTCAACCCAAAGCTCTCAAGAATTGTCGGCTGGCGCATCTTCTTTCGGCGGATCTCGTGCATCTCGTTGTCTAGCCGATCGCACGCTTGCATCACACCGGGCTTCCCGCTTCTCTGCTGCATGAACTTCCGGACGGTGCTCCATGCGCGCTGGGCTTCCTCGAACGGAACGATTTCCTCCTCGACAGTTACCTCGTCGTCTTCGCTTTCCACCGGCTCCCCGCTGCGCAGCATCTCCTCCGCAATCTCCTCCAGCGTGAAAGACCCGCCAGTCGCGAGGCGCTCGTCGGCTTCGAGAAAGTCAGACAGCTCGATATCCTCGTTATCGTGCATCTTTTCCTCGGCAGGCAGAACTTCCCAGATCTCGAGCAGCTCAGCATCCTCTGGCTCAGTTTGGATCTCCTCTTCGATGAACTTGGCCTTCGCGAAACAGTTCCTGATCGTCGACTCGCTGACCTGCTCCCAAGCACGCCGGGCGACGTGTAGAGCGTCGAGCAATGTGAACTTGAACTCCTTTCCCTCGTCCATGGTCTCAAGCCGGCGGCACAGCAGGAACTTCTTGTAGTGGCGCTTGAGATTCTCTATGATTCCCTGATCCATTGGTTGAGAATTGGCTGTCTTGTCGGGTGGGAAGAAGACCAGTTGGATGTTGTCCCGCTGGACCTCGGGAGGGTGGCCAGAGAAGTTATCGAGACAGAGCAGCACTCTGCGCCCCTGCTGGCCGAGTCGTCCATCCCACGCACGCAACACCTCCTCGAAAAGTTCCGCCGTCATCCACGCCTTCGAGTTCGCCTTGTACTTGACCGGGATCTCCTTGTTCTTGAAGGCACGGTGTCTCTTGGAATTGCCAATCGCCAGAAGAGGGAACTTCTCGCTGCCGCTCATGTTCGCCCCGATCAGAAGAGTGATCGTTTGCTTGGTTCTCTTTCCTCCAGTGCACCGCTCTCCCCTGAAAGCCATGGTCTTGTTCAGAAGCAGCTGCCAGAAGAGTCCAGTCTCGTCCAGGTTGAAGACGTCGACTGCGGAGAACTGCCCGAGCAAGGGCCGGAGAACCTGTTGTTGCCACTTAAGAAGGGATTGCGAATCCACCGCTCCAGCTTCGCCCTGCACTGTCTTGAACGTGATGCCGTGGCGCTTCTTGAAATTGTCCAGCCAACCGTCGCTCGCCATGAAGTCCGGGATGTGCATCAGCTCGGCCAGTTTCATCGCCTTCTCCTTGATCAGATCGCCGCTGACTGGCAGATTGTGTCCTCTTGCTTGCTTCAGCCACATGAGCACCCCCTCATCGAGCTTCGGGTCGTGAGCCTGGGTCAGCTTCATGCGCTTCGATGGAACTCCAGCTTTGATGGCCGCCTCGATTGCATCCTTCTTGCTGAGAATGTCCTTCACGGTGGTTCTCTTAACTTCGACGCCCCATTTCTTGCTCATCTCCCTGGCCAGCTTGGACTGATTCGGCTCCTTCTTCGCGGCATCGATGATCTCCTTTTTCTCCTTCAGCGTAAAGTCGGTTCGCTTGCGCTTCTGAGCTGACATTGTGGGCTGAATTTAAAAAAAAAATTGAATTCGAAAATACAACACACACAATCGTGGCATAGTAGCGAGATTAGGGGGTGGCATAGTAAATTTATTTTGTACTGAATTTTGTCGGGCCCGAGCAAAAGTGGTATAATAGCGAGAGTGGCATAGTAGCGAGGTGGCATAGTAGCGAGATTTGACTGTACCATGTTTCTGCTTTGTGACCTTCTCATTCTCACAGCACTTCCAAGATTTATTTTAATAAAAATGCAGTTTGCACATGGCAGGAAATGCACATAAAAGTGTTGTCTGCCTCTAAATTGTCACAGCACCCCAGAGGTACAGCTTCCTGATCTTTTGTATGTGTGTCAGCAAATCAACAAGTCAGCACTAGAGCTGAGGACTCAGATTCACAGTATCTGAACATATTCAAATAAATTCACATCTGGTGAATCCTCAAAGTCTGACAATGAGGATTCAGACCTCAATAACCAGCATTCAAGTCCTAATAGCCACACTCAAATCTCAAATGCCATCATTAAAATATCCAAATAAATGCATCAAAATATGCTCCTGGCTAAAATGGGCTTCTAATAAGCCCAATGAAACATGCATATGTTGGTGCTGCAATGGAATGAGTTGCCCATTCTGCATTTTATTACAATATATTAGTTACTGCCAGACTTGGCTGCTGTGATTACTGGTTCTTCTCTGCCACGATCATGCAAGGAAAGGGTTTAATATGTAGCATAGTTTTTAGCTTTGTGATAGATCAGACATATGTTTTACACACAAAGAAATATTCAGGGCAAAGGCTGCAGTACCATGCCCACCTTGTAATACATTTTCCCATTCTTCATCAAAAAACAAAACTATGACACCTGTACAGATTGGTGCAAATGCCTTTTCAAATTTTTTTTCAACTGAGATGGAAATGTACCACTGGCAAAAGCAATTAGGACAATTGGGACCTGTTTGAAGTCCTGCTTGCAGCTGCTTGCACTACCCTGTAGCCTGAGACACACCAATGATATTCAGACACTGAAGGCAAGAAATGGCCCACAAGCTAAAAGCCACTGACCATACATGACATTTTCACCAGGCAGTGAAAAACAGCACAAATGGCATAAAAGTCAAACAACAAATGGTTCTAAGTGAAATACTTGTGATTTGGTTGCAGCATAATATCATTTCAATATGAAGAAAGTGAAGAAAATACCAAAAAAAACATTGCCATCTCCATTCATTGTTGACTGCTGTGCCATTTATCTGTTTGACCACTGCTGTAATTGTAAGGTAACAAAGTCAAAAAGGGCAGTTCCTATGGTGAAAGTATTTTAGGCCTAATGGTGTCATTAGTGTAACCTAATGAATAATAAAAAAGATGACTAACCCAACCCAATGTAACCCAACCCTAACCCTAACCTAACCTAGCCTAACCTATCTGAGCCTAATCTAACCTAACCTAACCTAACATATTAAGTCACAAAACCTAATCTCTGTTAAATAGAGCCAATTCCAATTGCACCCTTTATTGGCCTTCGGCCACATATCCTAGACTGTGTCTCTGGCACAAGATTGCTCCTTCAGAGCAAATGGTCAGGTGGACATCCATTTATGGGACTGTGACCTCTAATATCATTTACTGATGATGTCATTAAAGCAGTGCATAGGGCATCCTTGGAACAAAGACAGTATAAACAAGGTGCCACTGCCCATTCCAGTTGTGTTTGCTGATGGCAAAATATGGTTATATTTCCTTTGACAACCATACCAGTAGTGTCACCATTTCTTCCTTCCATAAGAAAGTTTATGAGCTCTCCTGTATCATATATATAGCAAAAGTGGTTGGTGAAAACATGAAAAAGTATAGTATTGCCAGGCCATTTGCTTGCAGTTGCTTGTGCTCTTTGTGCTAAAACAGGTAAACCTGCCACAAGCAACCACAAGCCAGATGGGCCAGATAGCTTGACAGAGCTGCAGTAATGAGTTGTTATGATTTGCATATGTTCAATATTCAATTTACTGTCAGACACTTTAAATTTGTATTGTAAACTAAAGGAGTAATGTGAAACATTGCATTAGGAATCTGGTGTGTTTGCAAATGCTTGCAACCCTTACCTAACAACATTTGCAGTTGACTGTACACACATCACCTGCAGAGCCATGCAAACAAGGCCTTGGCCAGAAAACAATAAAACTGATTTAAAATTGGGAGCTTTACAATGCTAAAAATATTGAGGTTTTGATGCAAAGATGTTGGAATACTGAAATCTGAATACTGAATCTGAACCCAAACCTGAATACACCCACCCTGTGTTCAAGTCGCAAAATGCATGTGAATCCTCAGCTTCAATGATGATTGGGAGCCCTCAAGCCACAGTATGCATGGGGACTTTCGATCCATTCGAAAAAGCAGGATCCCGTGATAAGCCAAGCATATTTATATTCACATACCGCAGTTGATCCTTTCTTCACAGCTTCCTGAGCGTACTCTACTTGGAAAAGGTGACCGTCAGGAGAAAATACAGTGATAGCACTATCATACGACATGGCGATGTTTCTTTCGGCAGTCGAGGCGAAAAATAAATCCGCTTAACTCGCAGCAATGTATTGCAACGCTAACAAAGATAATTCAAAAAGACTGCGTTCTTCCTTTCCCGAGTTCCCCCACGAGTACAGAATCACCGGCAATGACTTGCGCCAACCCAGCACCACCATTACAAGCGTTAAAAGCTTTTTGTTTCAAACACGCCATTTATGTCACTAAGGTATTCATTCATTGCTTCCAATCTAATATGGCATCATAAATACTCTTCAAAAAATATATTCCTTTTGACTCCTCCTAACTTGAGAAGATTTTACGAAAGCGCTCTGCGCTGAGAGCGGAAGGATGCCTGGGGTATGCATGGAACATATTCTCTTGGACTTAGGCGTCCAGGCTGAGAAGCGAAGAAGCACTCTAGGGGTTCAGTCTGAGAGGGAAGAACCGTTACGAGATAACCTACGCTAGTTTTTTCGCTTCTGAAAGCATGTTTCAGCACATGTCGCGCGGAGAAAAGACATGTCTCAACGACACCCCGCCCACTGCTCATTCGACGTGGCACTCGAGCCCGATAGTGTAGGTATGTGACGCGCACGTCAGCATCGCTAAGCCGTTGCGGTTTGACGCGTGATTTCAAACGAAGATTTTCGCCGGTCGGCCCGGCCGACGACAGCGAGCCACTGTTGCCGAAATGGTCGTTAATGATCCGCTCGCACTCGAAACAGCCGGAGACGGAAGACAAAAGTTTAGCGCTGTTTGTCTTCCCAAGAGCAGTTGCTCTTAGCTGGCAATGAATGTTGAAGTCGTGTCGGTAGCTGGCTTGGCAGGATAGGCGCGGGAACCATGAGGCCATGCAGGGCTTCAGCCCCCCCCCCTCCCACCAGCTTTTTTGAAATTATTGTATCTCATTGCCTAACTACTGGTCATATTGGTCCCACCCTGGCAAAGCGGTTTTGAATTACCTCTCCGCTCGCTATCTCTTGCCTAGGTCATGTGGCAACTAACCTATAGATGGAGACACTTGCTACCGCGCGACCGTGTCATTTACGTCGCCACGTAAACTTTGTCTCCAAATTACGTCGTTAACCGTTTGCCGTAAGTCCGGCATTGAGTGATCGGGTATAGGAACCAGCATCCGTGCAACATCAAGGCTTAAAACGGACCCCAGTCTCAAAGCACTCTAGCAAGCTCTCCGGATCAAATTAAAAAACGAATAAATCAATCAGTCAAAGAAAAAAATGGCGGCAAAACCCGCTCACCAGCAGGAAGCGTCACAGCTATCATATGTCGAGCAGCGAGCAACGGATGGAACGTGCGGGCCGACGCGGTACTGACCGAAACGACGAAAGCTTCAGATAATGATTCAATTTTTTTTCTTGCTGCAACGTGCCATCTATGAAAGGCATGTGTTGGTCATATTTGAATGGGAGAGCTCCGGAAAATCCACGTAACTCGGTGAATCTAACCCTCAGTGGTTCAGAACAAGAGCGGGTGGTACCGGACGTTGTTGGAGATTTCCGGAAATTACTGGGGACGTGGGACAAGGATATCGTGCCAATTTTCTTTTCTGAGGTGCATAAATCTGCCTACTTGCCTACCAGCGTGCGCGACAGATGGTTTGGTTAAAGTTATCGCAGACGTATGGTAGATAATCATCATTTGAGGGAACTATAAATGTGAGACATGCAGTATTGTGAAACGTGCTAAATGATTCGTTATTTAGGGTACATTTTTTTTATTTAGAGTACATACATCCTTTTCGTCAGTCTTTCTTTATGATTTCGCTGAATGGGAATGTGACAGACTTGATGTTTTAGGTTTTGTAGGTAACAGTTATGACGTTCCGAGCACCTCTCGCTTTTCTTAATCATTGCCCTAGTCCTAAATGTGAAACTCTGGAAAGTAGGGAGCGTAGACGCTTCCATCCACTCGGAATCTCAAGACGTGGTACTATAGAGGCAAATTTGCCTTTACGCACCGCCTCTCATCCAACTTCCATGCCGTCGAATTACAGTAGTAGTAGTACAAAATTACAGAAGTACAGCAGCTGGACATTTTACATTTTTCTCCTTCTTTGCTGTCGTTGGGGCACAGAGGTCTTTTCCACTCACCGGCTTGTCCCTTCTCGTTCACTGTAGATGCAAATCATTGCGCTTCAGCAATGATTTGGGATGAAAATCGATATTTGCCCATTTTTTCTGTTGTCTGTTACATCGCTGAGACAGCAGGGATGCATACTGATTTTTGTCTGTCATGACCGTTACCTCGTCATGTAGGTAGAAATAAATCGTGCACCTTCCCGCAAACGGAAGATCTTAAGTCCAACAAGTTGCACGCTCACATGGGTGGCATCTTGTAACTGATACCCTAAATCCTACCTGTCTTGGACAACGTTTGTACTTTTGCAGCCCAACACAAAATTTGGCACCTCGAGCTGCAACGGCTGCTCATCCAAAGGCCTGAGTCGCAAAGGGGTACACCTCAGAACGTGCGTCCCTCGCACACCAGCATGAAACTGTTGGCATGCAAAGCAATCACATATATTGACTGCCATGTATCATGTGCTCCTGTACGCCAGTTTTCACCATGCCAGGGGCAGTGATTTTGCGACACCAAGGCAGAAATGGATCATACACCTTCCCGCAGACGGAGGATCCCAAGTCAAACAAATTGCAGGCTCACCTAAGTGGCATTTTGCCACTGATGCCCGAACTCTTGCTTTCCCTGTGCGGCGTTTGTGAGTTTTAAGCCCATCACAAAATTTGACATCTCCAGTATCAACAGTTACCAAACCTAAGTCCTGAATGGCAGAGAGATCCACTTCAGCACGTGCGTCCCGCCCACACCGAGCTGAAGTTGTTGGCATGCAAAACAGTCGCATATATCGAACGGCATGTAGCATGTGCTCCTGCTCGCAAATTCTCAGCATCCCAGCGTTTGCAGATTTGCGACAGTAAAGGCCTGGTGTCAATCGTCTGGGTACCTTGCGCCACACTTGCAAGTTACTCCTCCGCTTCGGCCTAAATCCCCCAAAAGTGATTGTCCAGCTGTCTGTTCGCTATTCGAAACCACCACCGGCCAAAGCTGCGCCGTTTGCGTACCGGCAGTTAACTATAAGAAACACGGGTGTAAAAGAGACGCGCGCGCGCTTCATATGACCCTTTGCACCTTGCCTATCATACGGAACGCCAGCATTTCCACACTGAGGAGTTGGAGAAACCTGGCGCTGATCTATCTACTCACCAAATTTCAGCCGCCTCGGTCACTGTTTCCGGCATTCGGCGGCCCGTGGGTCCAAATCGAAACATGTGTCTGTGGATCGCCACGTGGATTGCACGTGCGTGCCGATCACAAAAGCGAGTACCAGCAAATAGGGACCATGTTGTTACCAAGTGTAGTGTCAATAGCACCCGCCGTTTGACCTGCATCCATGATTAACCCGGCACCGCCTGGCTGTGTTTGTAACCGCGACCGCCTGGAGGTGTCAAAAAGGGCACCCCTGCTGTCTCAGGACCTAACCTTCGGATCTGAACTGATCTACTACCAATCGACAGCCCTGAGTCTTGCGATTCAGGAAATACTGCGTTAGCCCTGGTCACGTGACTGATGACGTCACAGGTCACGTAAAACGCATAATACGACGCCGGAAAAATTGACACAGTGTCCTACATCATATCATCGGCAATGCTGGTCTTACAGCGTTGGACGGGATATCAAACGAAATCTCACGATCATTCGCATCAGATGCATGCAAAATGTTAGAAAATGACAAGTTAAGGTCAGTCTAGTTCAGGTTAAACATTGGTCTTACTTTACATGCCAAAGATCGATACTTACTCGCAGACGTTTTGATCTACTTAGCAAAAAAAGAGGAATGCGAAATGTTCTGATGATCATTGTTGCATAACCTGCTTTTCATCTATCCAAGGTCATTCTAGGTCAGATCAGATACGGTTGCATTATTCTGCCTAACATGGAGCAATAATTATTCGCTGTGATACTTAATTGCGTCAAGTACGGAACCGGAATGACGTCTCGTGATAATTAAATCTGCTCAATCTGCTCATCATCGGATCAGGGTCAAGCGAGGTTCGGTCAGATAATTATTTTTTAATCTTCTGAGTAGGAAGAATAAATGCTGTCTGCTGCTATTAAACGATCTCCCACAGACAATGTTGTATTTTATTTCATTTTGACATCAACCTATGATGTCACCTGACATGACCTCACGTTGCATTCGGTCAAGAGTGAAGAGTCACATATAGATTTGCTTGTGTGGCTTGAACGATGGAGAAAGTCAGCGGCAACCACTTCTGTCATCCACAATGCAGATCAGTCCAACTGTCACCATGCATGTGACCTAGCATGACCTCTAATATTGACGTGTCACGGTGTTATATCTTTAGGGGACCGGGTCCTATGTAAATCCGAATAATCCACGCTTTATGTTCGCGAATATCACAAAAAAACGAAGCATGTTTGCGCCGCCGCCCGAAGAGGCGAAAGCATGCATGCAAGAGCTCAACTTTCAAGAGAGTTCAACGTCATATCTCCATGACCTAACCTAGCATTGAAAGAGTAAGTAATGAAAGTTTGGTTGGGCTGGCTCTTATGGTCAGAAGTTATTCACGAAAAACTGAGGAGGGTGCTCTATCTGACAACCACCTCCCCTCCCCAGGCGGTGCCGGGTTTATCTTTCATTTCAGCTGGTGGTTTGTCGTGCGATGTCTGCGGCACCAATTCCCACTGAATAATTTTTATGATTAATCTGCAGAAAGTGTCATATTTTCTCTTTCCCCCTACCTGCTTGTCTCCGGCCAGAACGAGGTAATTGTGGGTCAAATCATTTCGTTTAGTCGTAAACCTAGTTAATCAGCGACAGTTCTACGACAATGGATCTTCATGTCACATGCAACAATAGGTTATGGTTATTCCTTCCCGTTCTGCGTGTACCTAAAGCTTCTGATGGCACACATGATTACATGCCGCATTTTATTTTAGCGGATCATAGTGTGACTCTTGAAGACCTGGAATGAACGCCTGTCATGCACACCTGATAACCGAATAAAGTAAAAGCAGGGAGTGACTTGGTTTGGTTTCGCCGACGTCGATGGCGTTTCATGATGTTTTCTCTTGATGCGTAGGTATACGACATCGCTGTGATCGATGGTTGAGGATAACATATGTATGAGGAGAAAACAATGAAGGTACGGACAGCTTACGTTACCTTCGCTTTTGGGGCACAGTTCGCACTGAAGATGCCGGTGTTCCCATATGGGACAGCCGTCTTAACCCTATTCCCGGCAGGGGGGCCCCCCTCGGGTTTTTTGCTTGCCAATTCCAGGCTTTTTAACGCAGCTTTACGAAACTTGGTGACTTCTCCTAGCTATTTATTCTGCGCGCTGTGACAAAATTTCAGAATTCTACATTGCTCAGGGGCGGAGCCAAGCAACGTTTTTGGGAGACACCTCAGGCAATTTTTGGCTCTGTTGAGGGTAGAAGAAAAATGTCTGCCAAAAATAGAGTTTTTAAGATAAAAGTTAAAACTTTATATGGGTGTATGGCTAAATAGTTGGGCAATGCGCATACAAAATTTTGTTTGTCTGAGGTCACTTTACAAGGTAAGGTCAAGGTCAAAAGTCAAAATTTAGTTTTTTACAATAATTTCGGTGCCTTTTTTTAAATGCCAAACCCGAAATATATATGACGTAGAAAGGTACCCTCTACTTGTGTACCAAGTTTCAGCTTGATATCAGGTCGGGTCACGGAGCTATGACCTAAAATGTCAGTGCGCGTACCCTATATCGCAATAGCCGTAAAATGAAATTTTGGGAATAGATTGAATTCAAATGATTGAAAACGTTTAAAGATGATATCAAATGCACACGAGATCATTCCAAGTGATCCCAAGGTCACTGGAGGTCATTTAAGGTCAAAGGTCACAAGTTGATCTGAGAAACTTGTGACCATGACAGTTCCCCCTTTTTCATGTCCCTGGCACCGCCTATGCTAACATTATACAAACATTGTTCTGCGATTTTTACTTCTTTAGCATAGCATGACTAGCAGAAGCCAAAAAAGTGTTTTTACCTTTTTTGTTCATTCTGTTGTTAGAAAACTAATCCTCCTATTTTTGAAACCCTGTGAACGCCCATGAATTTTATCAAAATTTCAGATTTGTGTACCCATGGTAAAAGCCCTATCCATGGTCTCTCGATTCATGCCAGTTTCATCGAAATCGGTCCATAAACAATGGAGTTATAAGAAGTCGGAAAGTACCCCCCATTTCGACATTTTTGCCCTCCTGCATCCACAAATTTCGAAATTTTGAAAATTTCTTTTTATAGAAATGTAGTTCACGTCACGGCAAATCGATTGCCGTTTGTTGCGATGAAATCGGTATGGTATGTATGAAATTGGTACAAATGAAATTGTAGTTTTCGAGATCTCAGGGGGGCCGAATCCGCCCCCCTGCCGGGAATCGACCATACCGTCTAGCCCTCCAGGAAAAGGGTTAAATCCTGATTATCGTACATAAAGGTTTTATTTCGATAAATGTTTTTATCTGGTATAAAATCAAACTTAATTGAGTTTTACGAACGTTTATTTTCTTAAACAAAAATGCAGGCAGTGTTCCTGTAAAACGTAATACTCTGGCTGGATATCGTTATCTGAAGCCCATATTTTTTATGCGTTTGGGGGTAGCAATATAGCAGCTGATGAAATACCATCGGAATGAAAATTTCCTCTCTGATAGATCAATGCCAGCATAAAACAGACATGAGTTCGCTGTTTATTTCAGGCGAAATACCCACGCCTTGCACGATGGCCCCGTATGGTAACATTGGCGCATAGGAATATTGTAAGCTAAGCATGACACTGTAGTTTGATTAGATTTTGACATTTTGTCGCCGTTTGCAATATAAACATACGCTTGTGACAACGGCCTCAGCACATTCCGGGCTCGCGTCAGTTACCTTATAACTGCTTCGGGTCTGGTGTGATCTGCACTCCATATTTCTACGGGATATTTGCTATATCATTAGCGCCGTCGACGTGCTGACCTTTCATCGTATACCTCAGACACTAGTATCAGATACCAAATACCGGTTTTCAAATACTTCAGCCAATGTTGGATCAACTTAGACTGAAGTCTCTCGGCTTCTGGAAGAAAAGAAATTATGGTCGCACCGATGTGGCTTGGCGGATAAATTGTGATAAGGAAACCAAAAAATCCATGGGTCAGCACTAGCGGATCTAGATGACATCTCGGCCATGCTTCCCCGAAATAGCCATAATCCACCTCCCCCTCCCGAAAAAAGACATGACCATATTTACACAACCAGAGTTTGAAGTCGTTGGACACTCCCAACCCAATCGACGACTAACGTCTTCTTCCCCCCCCCTCCCCGTCAACGCCTCGCTGACCTGCCATCCATCCATAACCAGGAAACTCGGGTTTGACTCCCCACCCAGAAGGGACCGCTGGATCCGCCCCTGTGCGCCAGGGTCTGTGAGCGGTTTTGGGACGTCCTAGCTTGGCCATGCCTCACAAAGCCTTGCAGCTGTAAGCAAGCTAGCATGACGTGAAATTCGGCAAGTGTTTTGTCGAAGGTCGGAGAACATGCCGAAGAGCTCGGCACCGGATTCTGGACCTCGAGGTCCTTAGTGTAACATCCGATCTTCACATGAGTAAAAGATATTGAGAGGATCCAACTCTTCCTTGGCATTACCAAGTCCCCCTCCCACGGAAATGAGGCTCATTGAAATTCTATGACCGTTTTCAATTCCAAACACGGTCGTCCGGTGCATGCTTACCAGCCGCCTGTCCGAAAGCATTGCAGGCACGATGACCGAGCGCGTGACGCAAACCGGGTCGCGTGACGGCGGCGTCAACTTCCCGTCAGCCGGGGCGGGGACCTGAGGGGGCAACCGAGGCGTGCCGGCCGTGCCGGCTAATCGTCGCAACGGCGGCCGCCGACGCTGAATTGTGTTTCCACGCGCAGGCCGCGACCGTCGCCGGGGTTACGGCTCCGACGGCGGCGGTGCGCCGCGCGCCGCGCGCCCCCGGCAGTCGAGGCACGCCGCCGCCGGCACCGGGCGCCCCACCCCCGCCGAGCCGAGCCGAGCCGACCCGTCGACGCGATGGCGACGTCGCGCCGAGCGCTGCTGCGGCTCGCCGCGGCCTCGCTCCTGACGCTGGCCGCCGCCGCCGTGCCGCCGCAGGCGTTCGTCGTCGAGTACGCGCCGTTCCTGGCGAAGAGTCACGGCGTGCTGGTCGACCCTGCCGGCGTGCTGGCCACGGCCTCCGCCGGCGCCGAGTGTGAGTTCCCGCGCGCCGCCGGCTCTCAGCGGACGCCTGCCCAGCAGCGACGGCTCTGGCTTTGAAGCGTTGTCCGAAGTACGGACGGAACAGCAGCCAGCCGGTGACCACACGGTAGCTTTGTGACAAGCATAGGTTCAAGACGAGAGTAATTACGTCCTTTTCCATTCCCCGCTCCCCGGTAAATGGCCACTATTCGACAACAATACCTGTCCTTTAATTGCCTTCGTTTGCGCCGATCGGGGACCTTTCGATGAGCCTATCTCAGAATACATGACCCGCCATGGGTTTTCAAATTACCAGTTGTTATATGTGCTTAATATGACACTGTATTCAGAACCGCCATCGCAATATGATTTTAACTTCTTAAGTATAACATAACTCGTGAAAGTTATTTTTTACTTCCACGATAATTCAGTTTTAAAAGAAATATTTCTTGCATTTTTCAGGACCTGTAAACACCTATGATTTTTTTCTAAAAATGCAAACGCATGAACCATTGGGAAATTTCCATAGATTAGCTCGATTCATGTCAACTTCATCAAAATCATTCTAGAAACAGCGGAGTTCTAACAGGTCGAAATATCAGGTGAGTTCTCGGACAGCCCGCTGGGTGGTGGTATTCGGCATTCTTAGAGATCTTGAAAGTCGTTGGCTTGTGGTCCGCATAGTGGACATAGGCCCTTCTTCATTGCTTCTTCAGTCTTCAGTACTTCTCATAATCAGATCTCATCTCATTTCATAATCATTTCTCATAATCATGCCTCTCATAACCAGAAGCACCGTAGACCGAAAAAGCACTGAAGAGGGCCCATGGCCGAAACGTCTGCAAGCTTCCCGGCTCTTCCGAGAGCTACAAGCCACACTTTACGCCATACAAGCCAACAACCGCCAAGAAAGTAAAAAAAAATGCCCCTTTCGGACTTTGTTTCCACCGTACCTACCTTTTTAAGGACTTCCGATTTTGTTTTTGTTTGTAAAAACGTAGTTTACGTTACCGCAGACAGTTTGTTGTTTGTTGCGATGAAATCGGAAGAGTAGTTTCACAGTTTCCCTGAGGATGTCCGTGATACAGAGGTCATCCTAAGTCACGTGGTAGTAAGATGCTAATTACGTGTTAGTTTTAAATATGGCTGATATGACAGATGGAAGCCCATTAACGCCACAATACTCCATGAAAGGCCTTGAAATACTCGTGTTTGCGCCGAAAAATGATCAAGTGGCTCCCGTAGCTTGTTTTATGACACAAATTAATATCACATTCAAAACTCGTAATTTTGCAAATTTGGCCTGCGATCACCTTGGATGATGTCATTCGTGGTCTACACGAACTTGTCATTACCTTATACCAGATGCTGCACACTATGGGCTACCTCGCACGACCTGCATATCGATTAACCTTTCCCCGGGTTTGTTTTGTTGTTTTTTTCCGGGGGGGGGGGGGGGGCCCCCCCCCCCTTTTTAATTTTTTTTTTTTTTTTTTTTTTCAAAAAAAAAAAAATTTTTTTTTTTGTTGTGTTTAATTTTTTTTTAAAAAAATTTTTTTTAAATTTTTATTTTTTTTTTTAGGGGGGGAAAAATTTTAAAAGGGGGGGTCTTTTTTACTTCTTATAACTCCGTTGTTTATGGACCGATTTCGATGAAACTGGCACCAATCGAGAGATCATGGATAGGGCTTTTACCATGGGATCAAATTTGAAATTTGAAAAATTCAGGGCGTTCACAGGGTTTCAAATAGGGGTTAGTTTTCCAATAACGGAATGAACAAAAGAGGCCAAAACACTTTTTTAGCTTCGCTAGTCATGTTATGCTAAAGAAGTACAAATCGCATTACAATGTTTGTATAATGTTACATAGGCGGTGCCAGGACATAAAAAGGGAACTGTCATGGTCACACGTTTCCAGATCAACTTGTAGCCTTTACCTTAAATGACCTCCAGTGACCTTGGGGTCACCTGGAATGATGTCGTGTGCATTCAATATTATCTGTAAACGCTTTTAATCGATTAAATTCATTCTATTCCAAAAAAATCATTTTTTGGCTTTTGCGATATAGGGTACGTGCACTGACATTTTAGGTCATAGCTCCGTGACCTGACCTGATATCAAGCTGAAACTTGGTACACAAGTAGAGGGCATCTTTCTACGTCATATATATTCCGGGTTTGGCATTTGAAAAAGTTGCGCCGAAATTATTGCGAAAAAACAAATTTTGACTTTTGACCTTGACCTCACCTTGTAAAGTGATCTCAGATAAACAAAATTACATATGCACATTGCCCAACTATTTAGCTATATATTCATATAAAGTTTTAAGTTCTATCTTAAAAACTCTGTTTTTGGCAGACATTTTCCTTTTACCCTCAACATGGCCAAAAATGACCTGAGGTGCCTCCCAAAAACGTTGCCTGGCTCCGCCCCTGAGCAAAATAGAATTTCGAAATTTTTGTCACGGCGCGTAGAAGGAATAGCTAGGAAAAGTGACCAAGTTTCGTGAAGCTGCGTCAAAAAGCCTGGAATTGGCAAGCAAAAAACCCGAGGGGGGGCGGATTCCGCCCCCCCCTGCCGGGAATAGGGTTAAGGTCAAGGAATCCCGAAAAAAAGGTAAAATCGTAAAACGTCTTCTTTATAAGGTTATTTTGGCATGAGCTTGCACGAATTCGATAACGTCACCAAAATGTGCAGAATCGAAATACCGAGGACTACTGAGAATTTGGCAACGCTGCGCAGTCCGGTTACGGGATTAGAAGGCCTAGAAAAAGTGGGAACACCTAACTCATGACCAACAAACTGCGGCTTAAAACGTAAATTATTAGAGGTCCAGTTCACTGAGGAAATGTGTTTTTGAAGATTCCAGGATATTTCTAGAAGAAAAATGATTCAGCCGGTAAATTTGGAATCAGTATGAGTTTTACGGTATTTAATGTTTAAGACGTTCATATATCACGATATTTTCACGGAATACCACGGCGCATTGTCTGAAAGTAGAGGAAAAACATCATTACTTAGGGCACTGACCAATGCCCTCTCTCTTTCTCTTTCCCTCTCGATGGCGTGTCATGGAGAAATTATGATGAGGCAATGGCCCTCATCACGTAGCAGATACCTGATATGCTTACGACACGTAGGGTGGAGATCTCCACGGGCAAATAGCAAGCAAATAGAGGAGTCAGTGCATAGTTTGGCATGTAAGCTGACGAATAAATGAATAAATAAAATTGGAGACTTCCGCTGGTGCACAGACTATTTGCCACAGAACTTATGAGTCAGCTTAGGCGCCCTATTTCTGGGTGTGGTGGCTGGTATGTAAGTAGTTTCATGAAATCAAGATGAATTTCGAAGACCGATGCTTGTCCCGATGCTTGTGCACAATCTCCACATTCACATGCTTTTTGGGAACATGGAACAAAATTAAGTAGCTTGCCTTACTCCTAGGGGCCATCAGATGCATAAGATGACAGGCTGCATTCCAGTGACTGGATTTACTAAGAAACCTTAAAGCCCAAAAAAAGAACGAAGCCCGTTTCCTGTTCCAAAATATGTCTTCTGTGAAGGTATAGGTCGCCTGCGATGACGATCCATGGATTTGACCCGGCTGAACCTTCCCATTCGGTGGCTGCCCAGCCGACTTTCCGAAACATGAGCGGTACCTTTTGACTCGCAGTTCCGTTTCGATACGCACGCTTTGATTACGTCTATATCGCTGCACTGAAATTCGGTAAAATGAAAGGGATGATTCCAGTTCCGATTGTTTTACTTCCGAAAAGGAATGAATCCAAGTCCGATTCATTTTGTTCCCCAAAACAATGGTTCCGTTCCCAATCCATTTATAAAAGAGCTGAAATTCAGTTCTTAATTCCAGCCAAATGACCAATTAGCAAATGTGGATTTGGATGCACAGGAAGGCATATACCTGCATTCCTAAGTACGGGTGTAACCTCTTGAAATTCTACGCTCGCCGCATTCGGCAATGGACTGTTCGGAAAGGTCATCTTTAATTAACCGGAACACCGTGCCGTGCAATTCGCGTTGGCCGGCATGACTGCACCGGATTCAACCCGGTCAAGGTCGCCAGCAGACCACGCAGCGAGGCGGTACCGGTGCAAAAACTCCGAGGATTGGTCGCTGACCAAAAAGAGGCGGAGCCTCTGTTCCCGCCACAGCTGATTTAATGATACGCGGATGGCGCCAGCGTCCACGGTGTACAGACTGCGAAAATGACGTAAATAAAAAAGGAAATGTGGGCGACACCACGCTTACATACACCTACACTGGGTACGACGTAGACCAAAAGGGTCACTGGCTTCGTCCGTGAAACTATTGTTGCTCTCCTTTTCTTTTGTAACTCGTAGCCTGCATATGAAACATCTTTTTAGAATGCATTTTGTACAGAGCGATTTCCGGTATCCGCGGCCGCGATTTACACCCCACGACCCCAAAGCCCCAGCCATTACACTGCGGGGTAGTTACTGTTCATAACCATTACCCCACAGCCATGTCGGCGCTATCGGACAGTAGCTACGTCGTTACGTGGATATTAGACCCAGTACGTGCAATCATGAAAGCATTTGGCAATATGTTAATGGGAATCGCCCGGAAATGATGGACCCATAAACCCTGTTTACGTCCAAAAGTCCTGCCGCACATTATCATTTGTCTGTGGTGTCCTCGTTAACTGACGGACTACGATGGGTAAAGATAATCAACTAAGACATTGGCCTTGTCATTGTAGGGTCTTGCACTGGCCCTCTGGCCCCTTTGGCACCAGCCACCTTAGAATGTTCATCCAAAGGGCCGCCGCGCTTTGTTACCAAGCGTCCATCCGTCCAAGCCATGACACCGCTTTGTGTCTGGCAATATTCCCGCCATCCTCGCCTCAACAGCTTCACACCCTCAGTCCACACCCCGCTCTGACCGTCAACGCTCAGCCCGTGACAGCCCCATCAAAAAAGTGTATTGGGGTGTCGCCAATTACGTCCACGGTTCTCCACCAATGGGAGGACGCCGTGGGTCGGCCGTCAGCTGGCTAGCCAATCATGCAGGCTGTTTGTTTACGACTAGCACTGACGGGGGGTGGGGGGTAGGGTCGGACGATATCTTCTTTGGTTCCGTGTTTTGTTCTGTCAGAACATAAAGTTTGATATTTTTGTGAATCTTTTTAGGCTGGCTATGGGGTGGGTTTAGAAATTAACTTTAGGTGTTTAGGGGTTGGGACAGTTGTAGGGGTGTGGAGCCTTGGCAGGAGTGGGTTAGGGGACAGGCCGTAGGCAGATATTGGTTTGAGACTAGGTCAATATTTCATATCTGGCTTTCCTTGTACTATCATGGTTAATGCCGAAGTAACGTAGAAGTGCACTGACTTGGCACTGCCCGTATCTTGAGTGAACGGCGTATATCGCATGTGGCTTCTCGCCAGACGCTACTTTGGCGGCTTGACGGTTTTCTACGGTCTTGGTCAACGCCGGCCGTCGCGAAAAATGGCGCCCGCCGCCCTCACCAGCGTCGCGCCGTTGCATAGCAACGATGGTAGAGCCGCGCACCGCCAGAGAGGAGAGAGCAAGATAGCAGTGATATCACGCTTAAATACGTGTAGTGGCTAAAACGTTTTGGACAACGCGGGATACCTGGATCTGTCAATAGTATGTCAACGTGTAGATGCAAAACAATAGACTCCTCTGGAAAATGAATTAAACCCCGTTAAAGCCACTTCAGTTCCAGTTCCGTCTAAAGATAAAAGGAATCGCCCCGGTTCCTTTACGTCGTGCAAGGAATGATTCCCAATTCAGTTTATTCCGCCAAAATGGTGATGATTCAGTTCCGCCAATTCCAAGTCCAATACAGTGATCTGCATGCGATGGATCAGCGTTGAAGATGGCCGCAATTTCATTCAGATTTCAGAGGACGCATTAGGCTTAGGCTTTTGAAGCCTCTGAAGACTGCATTTGATGACTAAAAGTCATGATCTATTGCAGAGTTAAAAGCGGTATTCTGGTACAAAGTTTTACTGCAATGACAGTGAAACCGCAGCGAACGGCAAATTTTTCGTTTACGGAAAAAGAACATCTAATTGCCTGCATGAAGAACTACGATGTTGCAATCGAGAACGCAAAGCAAAAACAAAAACAAAAAACACGTGGCATGGAAAAGCCTCATGCGTGAACGGCTTCGATGGCCCCAGGGAACCCAGCTATTCCACAGAAAGACCTCTTAACTGAAGCAATATCTTCGCTTGTGGTTGGAAATTTCACTTGATGGAGCCGGAATCTGACGATTGCGTTTATGCGCTCGTGAACTTTCCGGCCTGCCGTCGTTCTTGCCACACTAACGCAGTCGGCCCCAACCTGATGAAGGGTTCCATCAAGCTCGCAGGAAGCGTGAAATTATCAAAATCTGCGCAGTGGTTGACAGAGCACGGTTGGCTTCGCTGTTTCAGCATCTCCGGTCCGATTAAACTGACCAAGCTCTTGCACACGCTCCTAGCGAATGCGAAATCTTTGTGAACATGCGTCATCATCGAAATACACCGATGGTTCAGATCTTTGTCGCAGACTGTCTGGTCCCCGTTTCCGCCCACCATTTTCTTTGCGCGCTCTTCCTGTTAACACCATGTGGCGTTCGTATCCTTCCACCACAAATCGGCTGACCAGGACTGCGTCCCTGAAATACCACCTCTGCCACTGTGCCATCGCTGGCAGCTACGCCGAGATTGACGGGCATTGTTCACAACCCCGAGCTTCCTTTCCGTGGTCTTGAGCAAAATCACGGGTCTTCTGTACGCGGTATACTGCTGGCTGGCAAACGGCCAGCTCGCAGCTGACCGCGGCTGGTCTTTTAAAGACATGTGTTATGTGGACATTTAAATTTTATTCGCGAATAACTGGGGCTTAGCTGAACGTGTGTTATACTTTCGTCAAAGTCACTGCACCAAATCGCGAATAAAGCCTATTCGCGAACAGATATACGATGACTGGAAATCATCGCCCTTAGCCTTACAGACGAAACTAATGAAATGAGATCAGTAACCTTTTTGATCTTTATGGGTCTTAACGTGATGACAAGCGCTGACTTGCATATGAAAAGTAGTTTCAGCCCTTATAAATCGTCAGGTACAGGAAACGTTCCATGAATGATCTAGTGGAAACCAGAAGCCATCGAACTGACCTTGGATGTCTTCTGTAAAGTCACTAAATAATTTAAAAGGGACAGACTGGATATATCACGACGTAGCCGAAAGACCAGGCAACGTGCTCTTTTTATTCTGTTGCTCTATCACGTCAGGCTTGGAAATAACAGAGATCGTACCAGTCCGCTTTACAACATCGAACAAGGCCAGCTGGCAAATGCTGGCGAGAATGAACGGCATTCCTCGTTCTCTCATGTTATACGGTCGGATTAACGTCACAGATCGCAGTCCAAATTTGTCCTGTCTAAGACGAGATGACATTTTAACTCCAGTGCGGCGTGTCCCAGACGTAATGCATGACCGTTCGAGGATTGTTCCGACCGTCTCTGGCCACTGAACGGCGGCCACTCGTGGTTGCAGGCGAGTGTCTCTCGCGCTGCTTTGTCTCCGATCGGTGCCTCGGCTACAGCTTCGACATCAGCTCCGGCAACTGCACGCTCCACAGAGTCCGAGGAAGTCCGCAGCGAACCGAGCACAGAAACGACGTCTACTTCCGTTTCCGAAAGCACTTGGGTGAGGAGAAAGACGCCACTTGATCGCGTGCTCTGAGAGCGTTTGTGCTTCCAGCCAGAGGAGTGGGCATGCGTATGTGTTTACTCTCCTCTAGCACCCAGGAGAGTGAGCACGTGTATGTGCTTACTCACCTGAGTTCCATGAAATGAAAAGAAAATGCGGTGTTGTTGTACCTCGGCTGTTTGAGAAAACCTTGCCGTTGATAGTTCAATATTATTTCATGTTATATGTTATATATATCATATATTATTCCCTGCTAAACCGTAGACAGCCAACAGTTATGAAATGTTTATCGTGGCGCATACCAAGTTCGTGCACGGATGGACGCCACACACAAACGAAAATCGCGATGCATTTAGGTTAATGCGAATGCTTGTGTACATGTCTGCTCTACTTGCAGACTCTACTTGCTGAATCGTTCACGTGATACACGGCAAGTGGTTTACTGGTGCAACACAGGCTGCCGGTGATGTTTCGTCAGCTGCCAAAACGTGAGTCTGATGCGCCCTAAATTTGCAGCCTTCCTCGGAGACTGGTGCACCGCCGACGTGGACTGCCAGCACCTGACGCACGGCGTGGGCACCTGTGTCAATCACATCTGCACGTGCCCTCCCGGAGAAGGGCCCATGGATCTGAGCACGTGCGGTGAGTAGACCGGCACCCGTACTGCGCCGTCAACGGAAACGGCAGACGACTCCGGGCTGAAGGGGTACTTCGCATTCGGCGATACCCCAGTCTTGCATAGAGGTGACTCGATATGGTTTATGCGTTGCGTATCTGAATCCTTCCTTGGGCGTTAAAACTCGATACCGTATGTGTGTTAACGCTGACATATCCCGAACGTTTACACCTCATGAACGGGGGTGTACAAATAGCTGCTGTTACTTTTGGTGGAACATAATACAAAGCTGAAAGACCCACCAGCAAGGTTTTCTTTATTTCTTGTTTATTCAGCGTGACATGCACAGTCATATCTGGCTTTGCAAATGTGTTCAAACAATCCCACTTTCGTATTGACCCTCGGGTTTTTTGGTTGCCAGTTCCCGTGTTTTTGACACAGCCTAACGAAACTTGGTGACTACGTATTGTGACAAAATTTTGTAATTCTGTTTTCCTCAGGTGCGGGGTCAGGCGCGTTTTGGAAGCCATCTCATGCCACTTTTGGTCCTGTTGAGGGTAAAAGGAAAACGTTTGCCAAAATAGCGTTTTTGAGATAGAACCTAAAACTATATGTGAAAGTAAAGATAAATATTCCGGCAGGCACACAAATACAGTTTTCATTATCTAAGGTCACTTCACAAAGTCAGATGAATAACAAAATCAAAATTTGGTTTCATAGTAATAACGCTGGCGCTATTTTCTCAGATGCCAAACCCGGCATATATGTGACGTAGTAGGATGCTCTCTGTTCGTGTACTACGTTCCAGCTTGACATCAGGTCAGGTCACGGGGACCTAAAATGTCGACGCGCGTACCCTGTATTACAACAGCCGTGAAAAGGAATTTTAGAAATGAACCGAATTTTAATGATTGAAAACGTTTTCAAACAATATGACATGCACACAAGATCATTCTAAGTGAGTCCTAGGTAACTGTAGGTCATTTAAGGTCAAAGGTCATAAGCTGACCTGCTGAACATGTGTCCAGGACAGCTCCTCCTTTTTCATGTTACTAGCACCACCTATGCTAACATTATACAAACAATGTAATACGATTCGTACTTCTGCAGCATAACATGACTAGAAGAAACTAAAAAAGTGTTTTTTACTTTTCATTTACTTGAACTTTTGAAAACTGTTTTTTTAAGTCCTGTTTTTTTTATTTTTGAAGCCCTTTCGAAAACTTGAAATGGATTGGTCAAAGATAAAAGTTCCATTCATAATCTCTTGATTCATGACAATTTCATCAAAATCGGTCCATAAACAGCAGAGTTATCACAAGTCCAAAACTATCCCTTATTTGGACGTTTTTACATCGCTGTATCCACTCCTTTCAAAAGTTTGATCATTTCTTTTTATAAAAATGTAGTTTATGTCGTAGAAAATTGATTGCCGTTTGCTGCGATGAAATCGGATGTGTAATTCTCGAGATGTCTGGGGGGATGACCGAATCCACCCGCTGGGAAACGGCCGCACCACACATAGCCCTCCGGGAATGGGGTTAATCTGATGATGAAATATTTACATAAATGTTGTATGCCATGTTCTTGTCGTGTTAAGCTGACAGTTTCCAATGATTGGTGTAAATCTGGACAGCGATCACCTGCTTCAAGTAGCTTAAGCGCCGCCAAAATTCCCGCCTCAACCCTAAAATACAATAAAACTGAACGGGACTGTAAATAAATAAATAAATTGACAGATAAAAAAAAATGGAACGAAACGGACAATGCTGGCGCCCACAAGATTTTCCAAGCTCAGAAGGCCAAGTATAAGTTTCTCGTTCCGCGTGTGCTTCCCATATCTACGTTATCCTTCGCATTTGCACGATCCCAAAAGGCCCTAAACAGCAAGTAAAAGTTCAAATTCATATGCATAGTGTTTAGGGATCGTTAGGATTTGGACTGCAGGATTTACTATCCTGAATTAAAATCTTTTTGTAAGGATTACGGGTAGAATGAATTTTTAAAGCATGGATTGCGGATCGCACTGCACTTTACTCTGCAATCCTTTTCGCAATCATTGCTAGCTGGCGTTTAGATATTTCTCACTTTAATTTACGTCATTATTTATAAAGGTTAACACGTGCGAAGGACTCACCGGTTGGCTGCCAACACAAGGCCGAGGTGGCGTTGTTTTCTCTTTCAGTCTGAAAAGTCTCATGTGACGTCTAAAAATGTGCTGGCCGCCCGTATCGTGGCAGTGTTCTGACATTTTGATGAATGCCCAGCTGACCCAGCCTTAGGTGGCGTGAACCAAGTTACTTTGAAACGAAGCGTCTAGTTTCGCACAGTTACCTTGGTCGCTGGTAAACAGGGCTCTGGTGGTGGTCCTGTAGGCTTGGGTTCAGCGTTCACCAGCCCGGAGAAGACACCTTTAACCCCATACCAATGGTCCTTGTGAACCTTGAAATCATCCCAATGAAGCCGGTTATTGGAATAGGTAATTTTCACATTGCTTTTGAAGAGCGTCCAAATATCCACGTTGGTGTCTGGATAACTACGCAGGCTGGCGCGTCAAGAACTTGCTTGGATACGGACTATCGAAAGCCGTGGAAAAGGCGGTAAACAATGGACGCGGCGAACGCACGTGCTATTCGTCGGTTCTTTCCACAGGTGCTTTCATATATGAGCGTTGATTGACATAGGGTCGTATTCGTATTTGAATTCATCGTCGAGTTTAGTTTTGAAAGGCATGTTTATGCTAGGTCAAACTCGAGGAGCTATTCAGAAAATCTGCAGCTGGTTTTCATTAACAAGCCACCGCTTGACCTTGAAAAGTCAAACAACGGGGTCCGCAGCAGAGCCAGACCATGTGACAAAATGTCGTCATTGGGGTGTCATATCCAAGGTCTAGTCCGTTCCAAGGTGGTGTGACCAGAATGTGACCCGCGAGGTCAAAGGGCAAGGCCATAGACGATATCTTAGGACGGGGTACCGCAGCATAGCCAGGCTATGAGACAAAGTGCTGCATATGGGGCGTCATATCCAAGATCTAGTCCATTCCCAGGTGACACGGCCAGAAGTTGACCCATGAGGCGAAATGTCAATGTCACGGACGAGGTCAAAAGACGGACCACCTCAGAAAAACCAGGCTCTGAGACAAAATGCCTCAACTGGGGTGCCATATCAAAGGTCTGTCCGTTCCTTGACCAGACCTTGGACCAGACCAGACCTTGACCAGACCAGATCAGACCAAACCTTGGATATGACGCCCCATTTACGGCATTTTGCCCCATAGCCTGACTCTGCTCCGGTATCTCGTCCTTTGACTTCGTCTGTGACCTTGGCCTTTGACTTCAGTTCTGGTCGCGCCACCTGGGAACGGACTAGACCATGGGCATGGCACATCAAATGCGGCATTTTGTCTCATAGCCTGGCTTTGTTGCGACACCACGTTATTTGCCGTCTCGAAGTCAAACGGCAGGTCCTGACGGAAAACCGACTGTAGATATGCGAAATAGCTCCTCGAGTTTGACCTGCAATGAAATTACTTTTTAAAACCAGACTCGACGATGAATTCGGATATGAATACGGCACTAAGTTAACGGGATCATTTATGAGGATTTGCGTTGCGCAAAGGAAAAAAGAAACAGAGGAAATACATAGTTGTCTGTGTGGCTAGGTGTGCCTGCTGCGTCAGGCAGTGTAGCATGAATAAATATATGGTGAATGAGGACTTTGGTACGTTCGCCTTTTCCTCCGTTAATATTTACAACCCATTTCGAACATTTACCTTCCTCGCCACGATGCGCATTCGTCCTAAAATATAAACTCGCCCATGTTCGAAGAGACAGTCTCCCACGCTCCGAAGTTTGTGGGGGACGCGTCCCCTTACGTCCCTGACGTTGTCAACGCCCCTGGCTGTGGTCGGGATAGCGGGCAGAGTTTCTCCTACCGTGGGCGCCAGAGAAGCCATGATCGGGCGCGAGCGAGAGCGAGTCGGGAGGCCGACTGCCCAGCGCTCGCCGACCCGCTTCCGAGGTCAGTTCGGGGACATCCTGCCAGACCAAAGGTCAGCCTGTTAATGAAAGGGAGGAAAAACGGTGGAAGTAAAAGGGCACACAGAAGCGGTAACAAAACCCGACGCAGCGATCGAGAATCGAACCCGGTCTGCTCGCAAGACCATCGCGGACCCTTACATTCAGTCATCTTGACACTTGCGCCCAAGTGACAAGATGACTTGCGCTTGAACAAGAAAAATTGCACTTGCGCCCGTCATTGTCACACCACAGGAACAGATTGCAGACTGCCATTTATTACAATTTTTGTATGTTTCTTAGGGGCCCATGGAAAAAAGACAAAATCTGGGACACTTTCGTACTTTGGGGTTGGTTTGGATACGGGGTTTAAATCTGAATTTTCTCCTTCCTAGACCGAATCCTGGCTACGCCACGAACCACAACCAACGAGCTCAGTAGGCTTTGGCCAGCGGTGTTGCGTGACGGGATTTTCAGGCGCCTCAGAGAACAGAAACTTGTCTCGAAGCTGGCCGTGCTGGCAGACATTGCCAAAACGTTAGAGGGACTGTCCCCCTTTTTCAGAAACTGGGGGAAACACGTCTTCTATGCCCCCCCCCCTGCTCCGGATCCCATGTACTCAAGGTCATGGCTGGCCGCAACGTAAGGAATTGCATCAAAAACGAGAGCACGTGTTTCTTTAACCCAAACTGGCGAATTATAAAGGAACAGGGCTATGAGGGAATGTCCTTTCCAGTGTTTGTTGCTTAATGCTTCCTCACCAAATAGGTACAAATTTATGAAAGGGTCAGAGCCTGCGGTACGATGACTGACACTCAACCCCATCACAAACAATAAATACCCTTATGCGTACTGCTGCGGCTGTTTCAGCGAAAATTAACTATTCGCGGAAAGCATTGCAAAATGGACAGCGGATTGGATTCCAATCCTTTCGGTTTTACGGAATCTGGGGCTGCATAACATTCCTTTTGGTGTGAAGGCCTTGGGATTATAAATCAATTCTTTTTGAATGGATTCTGATGATCTCTGATAGTATGCAAGGACCACATTTCAACCAACGTTGCATTACCATCTTCGTTATACCTACAGGACGAACCACCACAACCGAATCTACAACTGTAACCACGACTGAAACCACATCGGCCAGTACGACCACAGCGGAGTACAACAATGTCTTCAGCAGCTTCGACGGCGCCTATGACCTCCACTTCCGCATCCACTACTCCAACGACAACAGCGACGGAGGTAGCCTCCGTATCAACGACGGAAACAACATCAACATCTACCCCAACAACAGAAACAACGACCACCTCTACGACCGAGAGAGAACTGACCACAACGACGGAGACAACATTTACTTCCACGACGGAGGTGACAACGACAACCATGATTGCTACGACATTGGAGCAAACGACAACACCTGCTGTATACGGAGGTAAATACGAGGTGATCGGAGAGCACGAAGTAGCAACCGTGGAGTCGGTGCAAAAGACATTGATAGATAAAAGAAATTTCGGGAGAAAAAGGAGAGAGAGAGGGGAAGAGAGAGGCAGACAGACGGAGCGAGACAGACGGGGGAGAGGGAGAAAGAGAGAGGGGACTTTAGATTTTTGCTAGAGTTTTTGCTGCATGAGAAGCCAAAGCTAGCGTTGAGTCCTCATTCATCTACGATGCAGGGGTACCGACTAACTGAGAATCAGACTGTGAAATATAACTTTTTTTGCCTTAAGCCAGATGCGGGAATACGAAATTCTGTCCAAATGAAACTATGCTGCACACGAACTAACCGCAGTAGATGTTGTTTTAGATGATGTCGCATGTTAGAGCAATGCTTTGCATTGCGTTCCAGACTTTTTTTGCATTTTTTTCGAAGTGAATTAAACCTGATCTGCGCCCCCTACGAACGAATACTCAGCAGCAAACTATTCGACGTCTCCAACTTAAAGTTTTTTGCAAAGTGGACTCTGCGCTCTAAAATGCCCGCAGAAGACGGCTCTAGTTGCGGCATTCAGCTGACGGTGCAATTCGGTGAGCTGGTGTCACTGGACGGCCCTGAGGTTCGTCTGGCACCGTCTACCTCCCGTTTCGCAGACTGCGGAGGCCAGCTGACCGGACGGTCCGGCGAACTGGTGTCGCTGAACTACCCCAACGATTATGAGCACAACCTGGACTGCAAGTGGACCATCGAGGTTCCCGGAGGAGAGACGGTGTTCCTTCGGGTTCTTGACTTCCTGCTGGAAGACCAGTCTAGCTGCAATTACGACAACCTGCAGATTTGGTACTGGATGCCCTTTCAGCTTGTCAACTAGCTGATTATCTTGCTTGAGATCTTTTGCAGTCACTGCAACCATCCTTTATGATAATGTTTATAATGTTTGTTCAACACCCCAAGCTGGTGAATTGTCCTTCAATTTTCTTTTACGTTTCAATAATTACAGAAATTGAGGAATCTGACGGTCTTTCCTCCATCCTCGTTAGCGATATCATACTGATGATCTGACTTGGCCTGGTAATACTTTTTGAGGGGAAAATATACGTAACGGATGTGGAGCCAGTTAGTGCAAATTTCATGCTAATGGCGCAGATCGTTCGCCGATAATATAAGGTAGACCTAATGGGGGTGGGCGGGGAACAGGATTGCAATCGATCTCCCGTCCGGCAACGGTGAAATATGTCCACTTGTCAGTCATTTAATGCTGATTCCATGGGTCACCACCAGGGGTGCTGCAAGCGATGGCCGTCCTTGGCCCGCATCGGCGCGTGCTGCAGGCCATACTGTCTTCACCAGTGTGGGCTTGGCGGAACGTGCACTGATGCTGTCCGCAGGGACGGAAACTCAGACCAGTCCCCGAGCTTGGGCAAATACTGCAAATATAACATCCCTGCCGTGATCGGGCCTTCAAGTGGCAACACCCTCTTCATCGCCTTCACGACCGACGGAACTTACGTTTTCCGAGGCTTCCGTCTTGCCTGGACGTTGACCAGCTCAGTCGGTAAGGTTTCACGAATGCATCCCAAGGCTTGGCTCTTCGGCTAAATCATAGTTCTTGAACTGTTCCGGATTTGGCCGTACCCGTGCTTCACACGTGCCTGACCGCGTAAATCGCCGACCTTCCAGCCTGTCTATGTTAATCTTCGCCGGTAACGGTGTGGAAACGGAAATCCGCGCCACTTGATTAGCTGCGGTTAGATCGGAAACACATATGAAGAACAGTGGGCGGGAGAAAACCGAGGAAACTGGTCCAGGAGGCCCTTTATTCTTCACCGGTATCTGACGTGCGAGTGACGCGAGTCCTAGTTTTCCCCGCCACTGAGACCCCATTTTCTTCACCCCATGTCATTTGTCCTTTGAGAAATGGGACGGCTGCAGAGAATTAATCCGGGGGAGCAAGTATTTTTTGGTCCGGGAGCCACGAGCGGCCATAGTCGGCCGAAACTGCAGCCGTGCGTGCATTAACATGCTATTATACATGACCATCACTGGACTAGCTTCTTGTAAATGTGGCCTGAGGAGTAAGGCGAACCGAGTTGCATTTTGGGTAATTGCGACGCCTTGTCCGACCTCCCTTGGTTAGTCATCCAAGTTGTCCCGCCAGCCAACCAGAAAAGGGCACACGGACAACGGCGGTCCGGGACCACCAAATCCACCTTGTCCGTGAGTTCGTGATCATTCGAGCCGAGGCCGCGCTGATCAGGCGGGCTGTCGGACCCTGCAGAGATCAGACCCGCTGTCCTCGCCTGATCATCGCAGCTGATGAAAAACCGCACATCCGCGTCCAGACGCAGCCCCACCCGCGAAAAATCGCTGGGGAACGCAGCGCCCGGTGTTGAGAGACAAGGAGTATGGGGGGGGGGGCACGAAGACGTTGCCGGAGGCGTAAACTCTGCGGATCCCCCCGCGGCGCGATCAGGAATTTCTGTCTAATATGATCAGACGCGGCGGAATCATCCAGCGAATGGAATGCCGCATCAGCTCCGCAAGGCCCCGAGTTAAAATGTGACGTACGTCGGAGTGGAGGTCATTGCGTTTCGTACACACAAGACGGGCCCGGCCGGCGGGTCGGTGGCAAACCAGACGTCGCCGGCGAGCGCTGGGCGCCGATGGCGTCGGCTCAGGAGACCGCAGTTACCAGGGGCTCGGGAGCCAGCAACCGTCTCCCGAGCCCAGTGCTGCCCTCGAGGGATCTCACTGGACTTCAGCGGCAGCCTGTCGGTCGGCCGCCGGCCATGGTACCTACACGGGGGGGGGGGGACAAAAACGTCGTCTCTGTTATCGCCCCAGCGTGGCCGGTGAAGGCCGAGGACAGTGTACACCGCCCGTCGAGCCGCGGCCTGTGTGGAACGAGCGTGGGTACGACCTGCCGCCGCCCCTGCCACAGCCGACAGGTAGGGGTCGGCGGTCTGCTCGGTCTGCGCGATAACGTTCGCGTGCGCAGAAAACACTTCCAGTCCGGTCTGTAGTTAAACCGGCGGTCGAACGGGCGCGACAGCGCCAGATTTTAACGAGGCCGCTTGCTGTCGCCGTGCGTGTGGCACGGTAAATGTCTGACCGGAGTTCGTAGCCCAAGGTTCGTGAATATAAGGTTCGTTTCGGGAAAGGTTCGTATCGGGAAAAAGTTCGTTCCAGGTTTGCGCCGAGGGCGCGGTATGGGACACTGGATGCCGCAGGCCGATAAGGGGTGCGATCGGTCTTGGCTCGGCCCAACAAAGAGGTTAGGTTAGGTAAGGTTAGGCTAGACCAGGTTACTATGAATGCTCGTAAAGGAGGGGACAAGGTTTGTAAGGAAAAAAGTTTGTAGCCAAAGGCTCGTAAACATGTTAGCCTCCGCCGATACGGATTTTCTGCACGTTGCATGTACAGAAAACCTTGCGGGTAATGAGGCTGGGGCTTCTGAGCCTCAATTTCACACGAAGTAGCTCGATAACATTAGTGATGAGTCGTCGTAGACATTTTTTAGCCTACGACTTTTCAGGCAGGAGGGCAGCTGGCCTGATTATCACGGCATGAACAGTTCGTTAAAAACATTTCTCGCGAGTGACAGGTGGCGTCGGAGTTTTACCGTTAGACATTTACCGTCCAGACTCGGGCGAATGAAATGCGGACGGCCGTTAGACCAAGACGTACTCCGGAATGTCGAAAGGGAGGACGGCTGTAAGACCGGGACACAGGCGGGCATGTCGGAAGGAAAGGCTTGGACCGAAACTGATCGGTATCCGAAAGTCCCGAGGCAGGGGCTGGGCTGACCGCTAACACGGCAGGTCGGAATAGGTCACGGACGAGTGACTTTCGGGGCTGCGGGCTCCGCGGTAGCTTGGGGATTCCGAGAGCTACTGAGGTGTTGATGGGTCATTTGATAAGGTGCAAAGGCCGGCTGATGCTGAATTAAAGTTTAAGAGAGAAGAATTTTGGGCTGTGGAAAAGGTCTCTATTGCAGACGTTTGCAGCGCGTGTTGACAAGGCGCGCCACTGGACCTGAGGAAGAAAAATCGAGGGGGGAAAGATTGAGTTTCGTTACCAGGGAAGGACATACGGATGAAACTTGGGGAGGGCTTTTGCCCTATTCCTCAATGCGGGCTTCAGGAGCCTCCCCCACTCCTTCTCCTCGTCATTTTCGTGGTTTTTTTAAGCAGCTTTACGAAACTTGGTGACCTTTCCTACCTATTCTTCTTGCGTATTATGCCATTTTTTGTAATTTTAGTTAGCTCAGGCGGCTCAGGGGCGGAGTCAGGCATTTTTTTCAGGCACATTCGGGGCATTTTTAGCATTGTTGAAAGTGGAAGAAAAAAGGCTGCCAAAAATTGCTATTTTTGAGGATAGAATTTAAACCTTAGTGTGGATGCATAAGTCAATAAATAAGCAAACGTGCCAAAAATGTTTTTGGTAATCTGAGGACATTTCAAAAAGCCAGGTGGAGGCCAAAAGCGAATATTTTGCCTCATATTAACATTTGTTGCGTTAATTTTCAAAACGCAAAGTCCGAAAGATTTATGACTCAGCATAACACCCACTATTTGTGTTTTACCTTTGAGACTCATGTCAGGTTTGCACACGTAAATATGGCCTAAAATGTCCGCGCGAGTTCACTACATCACGACGGCCATACACGGGACTGTAAGACATTTAGCCAATTCAAATGATTGGAAACGTGTTAAAACACTACAAAATAAACGCAAGGCAATTCCATATGACTTTGAGGTCATTTGAGGTCACTTGAGGCCAGAGGTCGTAAACTGACTTGATGAGAATGTGACCATGGTAGTTCCCACTTTTTCATGTTCCCAGCGCCGCCTTTGCCAACATCATACAAACATTGTAATGCGATTTGTACTTCTCAAGTGCAGGGTGACTAGTAAGGACTAGATATTTTAAACTTCGGATTTTGGTTCAGTTTTCAGACAAGCATTCCTCTTAGTTTCCAAGCCCTCTGAACACCTATGAATTTCCTCAAAATTTCCAGCGTATGGGCCAATTAAAAAAGTCGTATCACTTATCTCTCGATTGTCCATAAACAACGGCAATAAGGCAAAATTCACCCTGACCGATTTTTTTGTTCCCTGTATCCACCCCTTTCAAGATTTTCAAAACTATTTCGTATAAAAATGTAACTAACGTCATGGCGAATCGATTGTCGTCTTTTTAAGGGAAATGGAACCGGTAGTCCTTGAGATTTCAGACTCCCCCCAATACGGGAATTAGCCCTAGCACTATAGGTCCGGAAATAGGGTTAAGGACCAGTGGAGGGCCAGCCAACGTGTGTTACAGTCGGCCTGCATTTGCCACGGAACGGCACAGTTTCGTAACTACATTCTAAAAGACCAGCACGCAACCTGTGTCGGCTTTCGTAGACGTCAAAGGCTAATAAACATATTGTGTCGCTGATGACTCAACTTGGGGTTTAATGGGACGGCACGAGGCGGTAAGGGGAGGGAGGGAGGGCAATTGACTGAAGGGTTTCCCAGTGTGGTCGTCACTTAGTCATCCTCCAAGAATGCTTCCCTCCTTCTAACGCCTGCCTTGCGTCTCACCCCACGTCACTCACTGCCCATATACACGACTAAAAGTGGCCGCCTCAGCAATCTGTGCTTAGTTTCTGTAGGCGGTGGGCGGGTCAGAGGATGTTTCAGAGAAGCCGGGCTGCACGGCATGCACCGTCTGCGCAGCACCGGCACGCGCAGAGGCTCGAGCATGAGCAGCCGCTCACGCCGAGAGCCGGCCAACAAGCAGCATCCAAGAGCCAGCACCACCAGGATTGTTTTTTTTTTTTTTACTGAACACCAACAACACTGCAGCCGTGCTATGTAGGGTGCGCACTTAAGTTCTGGCGGGCTCACGTTCAGCGGGCTTACGTAGACTGTGACAGGCTGGCAGTGTGCCAGTGGCCGGAGACTTGACCCCGCCGACCCTGTCACATTAAATGAAGGCCTGCAGCCCCTAGTTGCCATGTCCAGTCATGAAAAAATCAGCTGAAAAGACGCCTTGTCGCCGAGTACCTCGCGGATCGGCCGAATCCGGGAAGACGGATGCACGATTTCCGGCGAACTGTGGCGCGTGACTGAGGACCGTCCAACGAATGAAGGCCAAGTTGCGGTCTGGGGAGAATCTGGAAGAGGCCTCCACGTCAAGCCAGCCTTG
The DNA here is from genome assembly GCA_030062745.1 of Capitulum mitella. NCBI lineage: Eukaryota > Metazoa > Arthropoda > Thecostraca > Pollicipedomorpha > Pollicipedidae > Capitulum > Capitulum mitella. The sequence goes on along the minus strand of CP099850.1, from coordinate 23,423,549 downwards.
AACTATCCGCACCCTCCAGAACGTAGACGCCGAGGCTCAGTTCATCAGACAACCTCAGGCAGTCCATCAGGCGGATCGCCAGGGGGTTTGCCTGTGCTGAGTCTTCCAAGAGGAACCTGGTCAATCAGGATCTGCACATGAGATGCAGGGTCATACAGGACAGGCTCCGTTTTACCGAGGTAGCCCGTCTGCGGAGTTGGGGAAGAAGCAAACGTCTCCTGAACTTCGGTAAGGGCAAGAAGACGTCAAACTTCGTAAGGATCTTTTCCGACGAGACGTTCTTCCACATCGACGGCCGAGCTCATCAGGAGGAACTCCCGTTACCTGCCCGATCTCGCTCTGGATTAGGTTGACCCCATGGTTTGAATCTAACCTGGCCAACGAGCATCCACAGAAGGTCATGCTCCTCGACGTTGTCAGTTCCAAAGGCAGAAAGTACCCCATCATCTTCGTAGACGCCAACGAGAAGATTTCCAAGGACGTGAACGAGCGTCTGTTGGACACGAAGATCACCCCGTGGATCAGGGAGACTTACCCGGAATGACAGTTTTGTGTTCCAACAGGAACGGGTGCCCACACACATTGTCAACGCTATCCAGCAGAAACTGGTGCAAGAGCTCGGAGGAAAGCCACATTTCTGATGGAAGGAGATGTGGTTTCCCACTTCCTGGAGCTTTAACACACTGGACTACTCCATTTGAAGTGTCCTGCAGAAGGGAATCCAGAGGATATCTCATCCCAACTTGGAGTCCCTCGAGGCTCAGATGATGGAGGCCTTGGACGGGATGGATGAGGTCAACGTCGTCAATGAAGGACATCGTCAACGTCTGCCGTTCCTTTCGAGGTCCGTTTGGAGGCCGTCATCAAGGCGAACGGCAGTTGTATTGAATGTGAAGATGAAGCATGTTTGTATGTCGTTGTACGTAAACACTATCTGGACCTGGACTGGAAAACGGTGTCCGGACAAAATTACGAAACGCAAAAATGGTGAAAGCCTTTTTGCCGAATGCCGGACGGCGAAAGCTGAAGGGCGACATGTAAAAATGGCGACGCGTTGAAATGGCGACTAGCCAAATGGTTCGCCTTCGCGTCCTGCATCATTTGGCCGTTGGCGTCATTTTGGCATGTCGTCATTTTTATAGGTCACCATTCAGCGTTCGCCATCTAGCATTCGCCAAAAAGGCATTCGCCATTTTTGCATTTCGCCATTTTACTCTAGTACCCTGGGAAAACATATGTGTTATATAACTGCGGTCATGAAAATCGATGAGAACCGTCGGAACTTAATGCGCACCCGATATTATCGTGTACCCCAAGAACCAAGTTACATACTCGTTACTGCTTCGTTAATTCATGAAGTCAGGTTTGGAAATGCTGAAGGCCACACCAGTTCTATACTGTGGAAGGGCGCCAAATGGCGGATACTAGAGAGGGTTATAAGTGACACGCACTCATTGCGCTGTGTGACGCTATTATTATGCGGCTCAAAAACAACACAGAAATGCCTTAAAAAATACCAATCCTGGAACATATGGACGATGGGAATATTTTGACAAAAGCTTGTAAGTTAAGGTATAAATGATGCAAATGCAAAGTTGGTAGCTTCATTTAGGTTATTAGCCCGTCAAAAATGTTTTGGCTGCCCAGCTTGCCCCAGGGCAAGCGTCTCAATTTCATGTTTCGTACCAGCTTAATTAAAACCATTTGACATACGACCTCGTTCACAAATATGTAGTCCTATATCTCACGGCTACCGGAATTTACACGCGAATGCCGATTTGGTCCCTCCGCTGGTTTTTCCGACGCCAAAGCCAAACGGTTTGGACTAGCACGTTTTCTATGTGTTCTCGCGCTACACGTGATCTCAAAATTTAAATATTCTAAATGGAACAAAAACGGCTTCAGAAGGCGATTGAGAGGGGGGCATGTCAGGCAATTCTACCGCGGTTTTGGACACGTCCTGACTCGTTCAGATATCGGTGCCATGATTACTATAAGTCGATATTTTGCATTATTATGATTGCTGAGTAACAACTACGGCACCTGACCATCCATATAATATATATATATATATATATATATATATATATATGCATTTATTAATTTCGAGACTGCCAAAGGCAAATACAGAAAACCTTGCATATAATGACACAGCGGCATTTCCAAATGAGTTCGATGTACGCTGAAAACAATGTATGGTTCGACAAATAAGCATTTTTACATGACATAGCGTTGATACGAAGAATACAGTTCTGGGGGCACGTAAATAAGGATCAAGAGCGGAGCCAGATGCAGAAATCCGGGAGTTTAGATTTCGATTGACATGTACCAATGATTAATGTCATTCAGACCAGCGCTATGGTGGTATTTAATGAAACTGCGTGTGTAATATACGTTTCAGCATGCACTGGCAGGGGCAAATCCAGTTATAACAAAAGGGAAACATATGGAAGTAAGAACTACGGTTAAGTCTCATGAATACACCTTTGGCACTTTCGGTGCGACACCATTACACCCGTCTTGTGGACACCTGGCCCCGTCACTAATATTCCTAATAGATGTACCCATCATATCGCGCAAAGATATTGAAACTAACCGACCAATCAAGGAAAACGGAGCAAAAAATATTTATTTTTTAGACAGCGACCCATATGTTTGAAACCCTGAATCTGCCGCTGCTCTAAAAGCTGCTTCCGAACATGCCCTATAACTAATTTAAAACTAAAACGTAATTTTAGAGCCAAAGTATGCGCGTACCTGCAGCGCCATATGCAAGAAGACGAAAATCGGCCGTTTGACGCCATTTTGCTTTTCTGGAGGCACCGCTGGCATTGTTTATTTCTTCTGCTTATATGATAAGTTAGCCCAGGTAAAAGTTTCTGTTTAAACTCTGTTTCATCGAAATCAATTCAGAAGATCGGCCGTGTGCTTCGTACATGGAAACAGTTCGTCGTTACATTTGACAATCGTACAGTTTGATTTGCATTACCGGGCTTCCCACGATGCTACTATACTGATTCGATTGTGTTGCAGTGGCTCCAGTGGTTTGGAAGAAACCCAGGGAAGATGCAACCTATTATTTTAATTATTTTCTTACTTGCTACCGGACTCCGAAGTACCCCCTGGAAATGCTGAGTGGAATACAGGATTCAGACTCTAGTAACCTGTTCTCGGTAAGTTCATATATTTTTTGCACATAGTAACGTTTACAATTCAGGTGGGCCGAGTTCACGAGCTGCCGCTTTGTCCTCACTCATATATCGACTGCCCTCGCCGAAACAAAAAAAACAGATGTGAAGAAAATCAACGGCATTGGGAACCTAAGGATCGTTGACTTATGATGCAAGCTCAGCTTTGTATATCTCCTGGCTATTTGCGGAAGTCAGTAAACCGCGCTGTACAGGCCACTTTTATACGAACTTAGCTGGCCATTGCGATTGATTTGAAAAAGGGTACTGGAAATTTCACGTCGATATGTTTACACGCTTGTAAGCTATTTGGGAAATTCGTCAGGGGGCGTTAAACGTCACGCCTCCAGTCAGTGGCGGGCGAAACGGGGATCTGAAGTGCCCGTTGTATTTTAGCGTCCATTTATCATGAAAACGGCTGTTATGGTTGCCGATCCAAATTTGTTAAGCGGAAACCAGTCGGACTGATCTGCATACGGGGCGTTATAAAGCTGAGCGTCCAGTCCATCCAGTCAGTTGGGGGCCGGCTGGTGTGAAAATTCGCAGACGTTCGACAAAAGCAACTTTCTAGCCATGCCATGCATACACTTTACTGCAACACTCGTTTTGAAATGCGTGGTTTTCAGGCTCTGGGCAGCATCAAGTGTGTGCGGATGGAGCAGTTATTTGGGCTCCAGCTCGGTGAACGATATACCCTGAGACTGCAGAGCGGCGTAAGTCCTGCACGTTCCGATACTTCTTCGCCCGGACCGCCAAACATCTTTGTTTCAAAATGGGAGTTTACGGTGCGCAAACAGGTCATTGGCATTCCCCTACCACCCCATTATGCGCAGTGCCGTGATTCAGTACTAGCCAGCAGATGGTGCTTGTCATTCTCCTTTTCATGTCGTTTTGTCAACGGATTTTTTGTCAGTCTCACCAGTACTTCAGAACGGATGTTTCAGCCGCCTACATAGTTCACAATTTCATTTGAATCGAACATGATTTGGTGGAAAATACACTGAGGGATAAACCGCTGATGCGAAAATGTTCTTGAACAATATTTTCTCCACCATATTTTCTTTGCCATTTGTTCGGGTGATTACTGGTGTTCCGGACAAATCTGTTCAGGTCCGTATTTTCTCCATCGTAGCTGCATTGCCATTTCCCCTGATGAGCACTTGCGTTCTGGACACAGCTTCAAAAGTTCGCCCTGATATTACGGACTCAGCGGCATTTCCTTTCTTTCTCCCCGGCCCGTCCACGTTTAGCGTTGACCCACGTTGACCTAACGTGGTTCCGGGCCGCCCCAGGTACGTAAGATTTGAGTGGCAGGCCAGGGATGGAGGGCCGTCCCAGACACGTGTCATTTGAATGGCGGGCCAGGGGTCTGGGTAACCCTATGCCGAGGGCTCCTTCACTTGTTTCTTTTACTGAATGCTTTATATATTGCGCGTTGATACGCGGTAAAACGTTACTGATTTTCTTGACGTTTTTTGCGGTTGCCTTTTTTTGCTGCAGTTCTACGCTCAATTGCTTTTTTCGTTATTGCCTCTATCCTGTTACTGTTTCCAGTGCACCGTGTGCGTATTTGACTTGTTCTACGTCGGTAATCCGGATCTCCGGAGGGAAGGGGCGGGGGAGGCTGACACGCCGCTGTCTTCACAAACGGGCGGACGATGCATTCCCCTTCCTTGGGCAAGAGTGTGCTCAGCTGATCTGAATTGGCTTGATTTGTCCGTTCTGAAATTGTTCGGGGAAAGGTGAGTAAACACAGAAACAAGTCCTATGTGGGTAGAATTTTCTACTGAATCTTTTTTACTGTGGTGACCCTGGCTCCCTCTTTTAGCTCACGCCTTGTAATAAACAATCTTGTTCGTACAGATATACATATGATTGTTAGTGGGTCACGTGTGACTTGTGGCATGATACGCAATAGCCATTTGTGGCTTTTCCCCAGCGCGAACAGGCCTGCTCGTCCGGAGGTGTCCTGGTAGGTCTGCGGGCTGATGACTCTGCCTTCGGAGAGTTGGATCGCATCATCTGCGCAACGGTGGGAGGCGGCTTTTGAGGTGGATCAGGCCAACTGTGAAGTCATCGAAATCCGAAACGACCAGTCATTCTCTTCGGACATGGAGGCACAGGACAGGTAAAAGCAATTCGAGCAACGACGAGACGAGAGATGCACACAGGCCGTGAACTGCATGCTGCTTTACTGAAGCCATCGTTTGTTGTGTACCAGCCAACAACTGGCTCGGCAGCGGTTTGCGACGGTATTTTGGGCACATGTCAAAGAAGATGTGAAAAGAGTAAATATCGACATTTAAAGATAGTATGATCCTGTTCTACATCCGTCTAAATAAACATCGATTAGCAATATGGTCACATACACTTCGCAAACCCTGGTCTTTCGTGATCCGTGAGAATTTGCTGGATGATTAACCCTATTCCCGGAGGGCTAGACGGTATGGTCGATTCCCGGCAGGGGGGGGCGGATTCGGCCCCCCTGAGATCTCGAGAACTGCACATCCTGTTTCACCGCAACAAACGGCAATCGATTTGCCATTACGTGAACTACATTGTTATTAAAAGAAATTTTCAAAATTTTGAAAAGTGTGGATGCAGGGGGGCAAAAATGTCAAAATCAGGGGTATTTTTGGACTTCTTATAACTCCTTTGTTTATGGACCGATTTCGATGAAACTGGCATGAATCGAGAGATTAGGGATAGGACTTTTACCATGGTTTCACACATCTGAACTTTTGAGAAAATTCATGGTCGTTCACAGGGGCTCAAAAATAGGAGGATTAGTTTTTCAACACCTGAATGAAAAAAGGCAAAAACACTTTTTTGGCTTCTACTAGTCATGTTATGCTAAAGAAATACAAATCCCATCACAATGTTTGTATAATGTTAGCATAGGCGGTGCCAGGGACATGAAAAGGGGAACTGTCATGGTCACGTGCTCTTCAGATCAACTTGTGACCTTTGACCTTAAATGTCTCCCAGTGACCTTGGAGTCACTTGGAATGATCTCGTGTGCATTTAATATTATCTGAAAACGTTTTCAATCATTTGCATTCACTCTATTTCAAAATTTTATTTTATGGCTATTGCGATAAAGGATACGCGCACTGACGTTTTAGGTCATAGCTCCGTGACCCGACCTGATATCAAGCTGACACTTGATACACAAGTAGAAAGGCACCCTTCTACGTCATATATAATCCGGGTTTGGCATTTGAAAAAACATCGCCGAAATCATTGCAATAAAACCAAATTTTCACTTTTGACCTTGGCCTGACCTTGTAAAGTGACCTCAGATAAACAAAATCATATCTGCACATTGCCCAGCTATTTAGCTATACATTCATATAAAGTTTTTAGTTCTATCTTAAAAACGTTGTTTTTGGCAGACAATTTCCTTTTACCCTTAACATGGCCAAAAATGGCGTGAGGTGCCTCCCAAAAACGTTGCCTGGCCCCGCCCCTGAGCAAAATAGAACTTCGAAATTTGTCATGACCCGTAGAAAGAATAGCTAGGAAAAGTCATGAGGTTTTGTGAAGCTGCGCTAAAAAGCCTGGAATTGGGAAGCAAAAAACCCGAGGGGGGCCGATTCAGCCCTCCTGCCGGGAATAGGGTTAAACAGCAGGTTAAACACGTCCACAGTCTCATACCACTTACGAAAAGAAAGGGATGTCTTCCATGCCGTTCTGACCATCACATTTTTTCCCACAACAAGTGCCTTCAACAAATGACGTAGCAAGGATGACCACATGGGAGCTGACAGCCGCTCCTGTCGCTGAATAGGTCCCTTTCCCCTGCGAAAAGGGCAGCGAAAGTGGCTTTCGGTAGACTTGCGTTGGTTATTCTACGCTGAAGACCGGTATGACCGGCGGTGTCGCCACGGCCCGGGACAGAAACCGGGTGACCCCTTGTTTTCGGCGAGTCCACGAGTCCATGTTGTTGACTCGCTGTGACTCATTGACCAACGGAAAAATGCACCAACCGTCCGGCGCTGTTCCGCAGTTGTTAAGGAAAAACTGCATTACGCGGCAAGGAACGCACCTCAAACCTCCAGCTTGCGGGCGATCACTCAGCCCACTGGACCACCGGAACTGGTGCACGACCGCAAAAATAGCTTAGAATAAGCCCAGACACGAAGGGAAACGGAAGGTTTTTATCTCCTATGTAATCGGAACGCGGCGAGCTAACGGCAAGCTTGTAGCATGGAGACCGGAGAAACATTAGGCGCGTTTATACGGGCATTTGGAGAGCTGCCAGATTCCCGGCCAGGTTGGCCGGATTGACCAGCTTTAAAATAAATGCTGATTTAAACCACAGTTGGTTCTGGAAAGGCGTCTTTTAACATCATGGGACAGAATGAATGGATTGCAGTGTAAACAAGTTTGAAATAAAAGGAGAAACCTTGGCTTGCTGTACTACATGCCATACGTAGTCATTTTATCGCGTGTTCTGCGGTTAATATGGTAGTTTCTGGCCAGACTGGCCGCTGGCCAAATCCAGTGGCTCACAAAGGCTGTGTAGCTTGACAAGGCTGAAAGGTTGTACAACGAAGGCGCTGATTGGTCGAAGACTGATAAGCTGGAAGCGCAGGAAGAGTGGCAAGGGAGCAGAAAATTCCTTCACTCGTTGTGCACGTGGTCCTTGTTTAAGATCGTAGCGTCCGTGTTTGCAGCGATCTGTGATTTTCGAAACCTAGAGATGGTAAGTGGTTTGGTATACGGATTTAGTTAACTGTAATTTCATGCAAGTCAGCATGGTCGCAGTGGTGTTTAAACTGCCATGTCTGACAACAAGTGAAGGGAACGTGAAGGAAACCCAGAACCTCGCGGATGCTTAGACTGACCAGAAAGGTGCACCCTGGCCAATCTGGCCGGGAATCTGGCAGCTTTTCAAATGCCCGTGTAAACGCGCCTATTCACGCGTGCTTTTGCCAATGCAATGCCAATAATCTAGCCTGAATGAACGATGCCTGAGTGAAAATGTGTGGCGATCAGGGACCTGGAGCTAGATCTGGCGACCAGGAAAGAAGCATTTGGCGAAGGATACAGCACACCACACCTTCTTGCTGTCGTTTACGAAAAATGCCAAGCACTTAACGTAATTTCGGTTGTGGCTTATGGCACACGCAGACACCACGTGCTATTGCAGTGGGCAGTCACTGATGCCATGATCGATATAATCGTTCGGAACCGAAAGGAAACTTGAATATGCTATCTTGACCCTATTCCCGTATCAGTATCAGGAACCTTTTGAAGCCCCTTCCGGATTTTTTGCTCGCCATTTGCAGACTTTTGGAAACAGGTTTAAGAAACTTGGTCACTTCTCCGTTTTGTTCGTTCTAAGTATTACAAAAATTTTCATAATTCTGTTTTACCCACGGCGCTGCCGGACCAAGATTTTGGAAGGCACCTTGGGCCATTTTTGGTACTGTTAAAGGTAATATAAAAATGGCCACCAATTTTTTTTGGAAACAACCTAAAACATGATATGAGCGAATAGTTAACCAACACGTCAAACATACAAAAATATTTCTGCTGCTGTGAAGTTGTTTAAAAGGTCAGGCCAGGGTCAAAAGTCAAAATTTTGCTTTATGTGAATATTTGTTCCTCTAATTTTCAAAGTAAGACGTCCGGGTCACCAGTGGTGGCGGATCGTATCTGTGGATGGGGGGGGGGGCAGGGGACAGGCAGCTTTTCAAAGTCCCTTCAAATGGCATGCGCCCCCTCCGGCCTCAGCGGGCCCCCATCACGAGCAAAATTGATAATATGCATGAAAAGCTAAAAATGAAGACATTTGGAATAATATGCCGTCAGAAAATGGCCAACGAGACATCAGAATAGGATTTCGATTCTAAAAAGGGCCCCAAATGGAGAAAATAGTCGCCTAAGCCATGATGGGGGTCCCCTTGGCTGGAATCGTGCCCCTTGATCCGATCTGCCTCCATGGACAGATCATCAAAATATGTCATCAAAATAGTACATCGATCTAAAATGGGCCTCCAAATAAAAAAAAAAAAAAACAGCGCCATTAGCCATGAAGAGGAGCCCCTTGGATGGAAGCGCTCCCCCCCGACCCGATTTGACTTCCTCCTGGACGAAATCTTGGTTACGCCGCTATAGTGGCTCCGGTGTATACTGGGGTCCACTGGAAGCCAAAAGCGCCTGCGCTGATGTTAAAAGGCCAGGCCACCCCCTAGGGCTGGCCCCTGGCCAGCCCTGGGGTCTATTTAGTTGGGTTATTACTGAAATTTAGGAGCCCATGTGACACCAAGGGCCCCAGCCCTAGTCAGGTCGAGAGACTCTAGGTATGTACAGGGTGTTCTGGAGAGGGTCTAACAAACCTAAGAAACGTCTGAGTTATGGCAAGTCTAAGTGTCCCGTCCGACATTTTTGCCCCACCCCCTGCATCCATTCCTTTCAAGACTTCCAGACCTTCTTGTTATAAAAATGTACGCTAAAAACGATTTAAACCAGGGGGCGGTAAATATTTTGCCACTGCTTTTCAGAAGTTCCGGGGTTCTTGTTGATAGAACTCAGTGCATTCTTGTCAAAAGAATCAATAGCGTGTTTAACACGCACAGCCCTCCCCCTCCCATATGGGAAAAGAGTAAAAAAAACTGATCGGTTGAATTCGTTTGAACAGCATTCACAACTTGTGTTTCAGATGGCCTGTTCAGTGCAGCAATGACAACAGAGTCATCGTCACATTGCTCTATAACAAATACAACTCACCGAGATATGGCGGCATTAAGTGCTGCGAAATCAAACGTCAAGGCTCTTAAGTGGCTGCAAACGCCTAGGACGGTGCTGGTCAGCACGTTCTGCTGTTGTCTCTGCTGCGTGCACCGCACCCACAACGTTACCACCTGAGCGGAGGCGGTGATGACAGTGCCGAGGCCGCAGCACAGGCCAGCGCAGCCGCGAGGACAGAGTGCTCCTGGACGGCGGCGACCACATCTGCCACGTCCGGAACCCGCAGACCGTGAGCGTTCGCTGCCTGCCGTCCGCGCGAGGCAGTCTCGACCGGCGTTACCGCGCCCGTCGTTACCGTCGCGCGACGGGTGCGTCGTCCTCCCCCGCGGCCACCGCGCGCCGTCGCTGGCCGGTGCGCTTCCGTCGCCGTCGGCAGCGACGGAGGCGTCCCGCGCCTGCCGGCGCCGCCCGGGCGGCCCTCTGGCGGCGATGGGGACTGTCACCGTTCTCGTGGTCGCCGGTCGCTGGGCGAGCCTCATGACTGAGCGTAGTGTACGAGCTCTCGTAGCGTGGCTCTTTTAATGCTGGTCTTTTTTTTGCCGGTGCATTCAAGTTCGTGCCTTTGCCGTTTTTCCTGTTACGTGTAACACAGGGCTATTGAATTTAACGACCTGTTGTAAACTAGTGGAACTAATCATTATTTGACCAACTTTTTATCACCTCCCCCATAACCCTAGGCGCTGTTCCATTCTGTGATACAAAGCTGGAGTAAAACACGATGTGATGAGCATGTGATGAACACGGCTTCGGTGCTTCTGTTCGAATTTAGAAGCAAGCTTTGAAATGTTCTTGTCATTGGCACATTTGATTCCCTTTGATGCATGTTACAATACAAATGGATATTTATCGATCATTTTCGTCATTTTCCACTGTTCGTCAGTGTTATTACTGAGAGGTTCAGAAACACACGTGAATAGAAGGTCGAAGAGAGGAAACATTATTTTCTGTGTAGTTATGTGGGCTTAAGAGCAGGTAAGAAAACGTATTGCAAATGCAAAACACGATGATAACTGATGGAGCTTGTGAAGTTCTTTTCCTGTAGAAAACGTTATGGCAGGTCGGGCTGGGTCGCTCCATTGACCACAGCTCAGTTCAGCACACTGTTTCTGGCCTTTCGGTGCCATTTGGTGACTCTGTGATTTTTTTTTGTATTCGTTGCACTACCCGTGCATCTCCAGGATTTCGAGGTCCCTCTGATTTCGCACATGGCTCCATAAAAAAACAAAAAAATAGAAACGTGAGGCCTTTATTGCTAGTTACGTTGAACTGATGACACCTTTTGGCGGAATATATAATGCTTATCATCTATATACGATTTGAGGAACGTGTGTCTGTCGTCAAATCTTTGTGCCGGCCCAGGGCCGAAACGGATAGCTGGATCGGCACGTGCCGTGCACTGTTCGAAAGGTCTCGCGCGCCACCAGCAAATTCGCCACGTTTCGTCGCTTTGCGATCCGTCGTTGGCGCGTGCCGCACGCTTCAAGGGCGATTTTTGGTCCATAGGGATAACACGTAAAACGGGAAACGCATACCGCGTCACACATTGTTTCTGTCCCGGCGAGTTTTCTTGGCAACCACGGGTCGGATCGGCTCAAAACGCACCAATCTGGAATGGCAATTGAATGGGCAATCACGAGGCACAAAACACGTTTCAATGCACGCGATACGTGCCACGCGCAAGCGACCGAAATGTGAAAATGCCGTCTGTGAGCCTTTTCAGATTTGGTGCTCAATGTCAACCCAAAAAATCGCCCGATTTCATAACAGTATGTCTGTAATAGGTCATTTGGTCAAATTCTGCATGTCCTAATGACGATTCATCGGGAAAAAGAATTGATGACGGCTGCAGTCATTGGCTCAGACCTCAGCCAAATAAAATGAATAGCGCACGCGCGGTTCAAAACCTAGGATCCGCCTTGCTAAAAGCTCGGCACACATTGTTGTCAAAGTAGCTCGGATTCAGAAGGCTATCTTGGCTTCCCAGAGACAGTGACTCGAAATGGGTCTCCCCTTAAAAGAAACTGAACAGCACATCGCGTGACGCCCTATGTGAGTTGAAGAATTCAAGAGTTCAAGGGTAAAGAGCAAAATAACCTATTTCCCAAGCCATTTTTGTGTAGGACGTAGACACCGCCACCAAAATCGTATCATGAAAGCAAAATGCTAAATGAAATTAAGGGCATTTAAAAACGCAGTATGTCATGCACAGGAACGTCCAGCAAGAAGCATGTTACAGTCATCTCTGACAATCCGTGACCCAAAGCCCAAAACCATTGCCAAAGATCACAAAAACAAAGACTGACGAAAAAAAAACAGACTGCTTCCAAACTAGTTCTATGGGAAACCGGACCTTTCATTGTTCATGGAACTTGTTTAACGAAGTAAGGGGCAAGCCCTGGTCTATACACGATTAGAATAACGTGTGTCTTTCTGTCTTTCTGTCAGTCTGTCGCCAAATCTTTTGTTCCGGTCCTGGGCCCAAACAGACTGGCGGATCGCCTCGTGATGCGCACCGTTCGAAAAGTCTTGTGCGCCGCCAGAAAATTCGCCAATTTTCGTCGCGCTGCTTACCCGTCGTTGGCGCGTGCTGCGTGCTTCAAGGGTGCTTTTTAGCCCAAGGGATAACACGTAAAACGGGGTACGCAAACAGCGCCAAACATCGTTTGGGTCCCGGCGAGTTTTCTTTGCAACCACGGGTCGGATCGGCTCGAAACTCATCTACTTAGAACGACAATTGAACGGGCAATCGCGTGGCATAAAATACCTTTTAGTGCGCGCGGCACGTGCCACGCGCAAGTGATGGCAGTGTGAAAAAGCTGCTTCTGGGCGTTTTCCAGGATTGGATGTGACGCTGGCGATCCAGGAATTGCAGCGGCTCTGAAAAAGCATCATGGCGTAGCTGTGGGTATCGTTTTTCGTTCGTACCGGAGGCCCAAAGGTTTCGACCCACGGTTCGGGTGCCACGCCGCCTGGAAGCAGACGATGCACTCATTCTCGAACCTCATATCGATTCCACTTCGATTTCGAATCGAGGCTTTTGACTTTTTACAGTGAAAATCACATCAGCGTTTAGTACGTTCTTTTGTGCCACATATAAACCCCAAAAATCGCCGTATTTTGCTGTAGTTTGTCTGTAACAAATCATTTGGTAAAGTCCTGCATATCTTAACGCGGAATGGTCACGAAAAAGAATTCATGCCAGCTGCAGCCGCATGTTAATGTTACAGCCAAACAAAATGAATGGTGCATGCCCTCCTCAAACCCTGGGATCCGCGTAGTCAAAAACTCGGCACACTTCGTTGTCAAAGTAATTTGGGTTTCGGAAAGTTGTAGCGGCCTCCCAGAGACAGTGGCTCGAAATGTGTGTCCTCTCAGAAGAAACTGGACAGCGCATCGCATAGCGTTCTGTGTGCGTTGCAGAAGAACGATCATGGGCAAGGAGGAAGATGGCTCTTCTCCACGTTTTTCGCCTTTTGTGTCGGATGTATAGAGACCATCACCAAAGTCAGATCATGAAAGCGAAATGCAAAATAAAATCAAGGGCTTTTAGAAACGGGGTCTGTCATGCACAGGAGCGTCCAGCAAGAAGCACGTTATCGTCATTTATGATCATCCGCGCTCCAAAGCCAAAAACCAAGCAATGATTCCAAAGGTCAGACTGCTTTGAAACCTAAACTTTTGGAAACCGGGCAGCTCATCGTTCATGAGCCTTGCTTAATGAAGTAAGCGGCAAGCCCTAGTCCAATAACTAAATGAAAAGAGCAATGCTCTTAGTCAGCCTTTCAGAGAGTGAACCAAACGTCAATCACTCACAAACTAAAACACTCCTGCAATGCACGAGACTGCTTTGAAATGGTTCGTCTCGTTCGACTGGCTCGATGGACAGGCGTCAGAGCGTCATCGTCAGCGGAGCAACAGCTGACTAGAAATCTGTGGCTTCCAGCGTACCAGAAGCTTCTCTGCAGGTTCCCTTTTCCTTTTCTCTTTTCATTGACTTGTTTGTACGCCTGAAATTTGGCTGCCTCTTGTACGGTGACGACGTCAAAACTTTGCGCAAAATCACTTCTCCTGCTGCAGCATTACACTCCGTTGCAGCTGAAACCTTGATAGATGGTCATTGTGGTCTATCAGATGGGGTTTTGCTTTTAAATCCTATCAAATGCGAGTCGTTTACGATGACCCTCAGACGCGCGCCCATCCAGGGTCACCTGTTTTATTTGCAGAACGGAACTTGATAAAGTAACAGAGACGCGGGGTTTTGATGCTGTACCAGGTTCCAGGGTTTCCTTCGCCCGATGTTTCTCGCATATTAGGCGTCGAGCCGACTGATCTCTCGGTCTGCTAATTAACCCTATCCCGTGCTCGTGACGGGTTAAGTCTTTGCAGTTGGGCTCAGAGATGTCAAAATTCCATAAGGACGCTTGGCATGCAGTGTACTTTGCACATGCCAGATCTGTTTCAGAACATTGCAGTGTGATCTCGTCGAGGACGACTGATTCCCACACAGTGTGGGACGATCTGGGTGCAGCACAAATTCTCTCATTTGGTCTTTACCTCGCACATACTCCGGACCCACTTTGAATTCCTTATCGTATGATCATCATCTGACGTATTTCAAAATTCCAAGCCTCGGAGAGTGCAGCATGACCTTTTGTTCACAAGGATACATGCATAGAGTTTACTTAGCTGCTTTTTTTGCATATTCCATCTCGGTCGACTGGCGCCAGATTAAAGAGTAGGTCTAGAGCACGTGTAAGCACTGTTAATTCATCTCTGTTTTGTAGACCACCAAGGGCAGCAAACACTTTTCCCACCAACGGCGTTGCTAGTGTTGACAAGTTTGATGATTTAGCACTTTGCGAGTCCAAGTCATCAACCACGCTTTATGCGAATGTGTGGAACCATGACTAATGTGAAACATTTTATGTGCACTATAACTAATGCGAACTATTTTATGTGAACCATAGCCAACCGCAGTCACGGAAACCATTTACATGAACCATACTTTTCGTCACTCATCTCAGTCGGTCTGTCTTATCAGTGCATGTCATTGTTCCATCTTTTGATAATTTATATACTCGTAGTTGTTATCTTGATATGCATTTCCATTCTTTTACATTAATTTACACCTTTTACATTTCTCTTTCACATTATTTGCATGTTCTTTTTGACATGTGACTTCACCTTCTAGTGGGTTTTTGTCTCGGTGATTTTGTGAAGAAAATGCAAAATAAATACATATAAATAAAAGAACAACGTCGCGTAATGTCAGGGTGCTAGCATCGGCCATGTAAATGGTCCGATGGGCACCGCGCTAACCTGGAACTGCAAAACCCGCTACAAGCCACACCGAATCCATCTACTTCTGTACGTAAAATCAATGCGTCACGTCGCTAGTAGCTAGGCGGCGTAGCGTTGCCGGTTGTCATCGTGACTTATGCTGCTCCACTAGTCGGCCAGGAATGACCAAATTAATTACTTGATTTATGCCGCCATCCCTCAAAATCACTCCTAGCCGGCTGTGGCAGCACTGACGACACAGGGCTGCGCTGGCGCTTCTAAATCACCCCGCGGGCGTGTGCTGTCGCGTGAGCGACTCGCGCGTATTGCGCCCTTGACGTTGCGACGTGCGTGTCGCTTGGAACTGGTTGCACCTAACGGTCCTGGAAAGGTCGCTTTCGCGTGCTGGTGGTCATAAACCAGCGAAGCAGTACCTTGACCGGCACTGTGGCATGCTCGCAAAGCTTTTAGCCCGGCACCGCCTGGTGTGTTTTCGTACCCGCGACCGACCGCCCAAAGGGCACCCCATTGCTATCTCAGGATCTAACCGTCGAATCTGAACCGCTCTACCGCCAGTCGATAGTCCTGGGTCTTGCGATTCAGAAAATATTATCTTAGTCCTGGTCACCTGCCTGATGATGTCACAGGTCCCTTAAAACGCATAACACGACATGGGAAAAATTGACACCGGTTCGTAAATCGGATCGTTGGCAATATCGGGCTGGAACTGGATTCAACCGGGTATTAAGCGAAAGGTCATGATCTTCTGCATCAGAGGCATGCCAAGATGTTAAAAATGTCAGATCAAGTTCAACCTTAGTCAAATGAAATTTTGGTCTTACTTTACCTGCCAAATACTTCCTAGCAACTGTTTTGATCCATGTCGCAAGGAGAACCGAAATGGAACCTACTAATGATCAGTTTTGCATTGCCTGCTTTTTATCCAGCTAAGGTCGGTTTAGGTTCCATTATTCTTCTTAACAAATAGCAATCATTAATTTCTGAGATTCTTAACTGCATCAAGTATAGAGCTAAAATGGCATCTCGTGATGATCAAATCTGTGCTCTATGCTGTTTATCGAGGTCAAAGTCAAGCCACGTCAGGACAGATAGTCATTTTTCTTTTTTTCTGACTAGGAGCAGTTATTGCTCTCTGCTGCTGCTGAAAGATTTTCCACAGGCAATATTGCATTTCATTTCGTTTTAACATCTACCTATGACGTGACCTGATATGGCCTCACTATGCCTTCGGTTAATCTTGCTAAAAGACGCATATAGATTTGTCTCCCTAGCTTGAACGTTGAACGATGGAGAAAGTCAGCGGCGACCACTTTTATCCAGCACAATGCAAATCATGCCCAAGTGTCATGATGTGACCTGGGATGACCTCTCAAGTTAACGTGGCACGGTTCGGTATCCTTTCAGGTACCGTATTCTACGTAAATCTCAGTAATTTATGCATTGTATTTGTGAATATTATCAAACACGAAGCTTGTTGGCGCCGCCCCGCACGAAGAGGCGAAAACATGCATGCCAGGGTTCAATTATTACGATATATCTCCATGACCTGGCCCAGTTAACAATTCCTAAAAGTCCGGCTGGGCTGGCTCAATGGTTCAGAAGTTATTCACGAAAAACCGAGACGGGTGCCCTATTTGAATTCCCCACAGGCGGTGCCAGATAAACACCGCCTCGCATCGTACGTCGCCAGCGTTGCCGCGGGACCTGCGGCTCTCTTCTTCGCTAACAGGCTCTGCATATGTCGCTTGGGCTCAGCATGACGTCAGTCGGTTCGGTTTTGCTCTGGCTTCGGGTCGTGACGATCGTCATCACGGCCGCAACCGGTATGGCGCACCAGAAATGATGGTAAGTGACAGCAGCCCACAGTTCGGCGGTCACGAGTTTCGCGCGCTCACAACTCGCCTCGACATTCGAGAAAATGTGGTCCGAACAGTCAAAAGTCACATTCGCGAAGCACAAGCTTCTGGTGAAAATCCTCTTTGGTCTTTGCTTATATGGTGAAACTCCCCAGTGAGGGACTGGAATGGTCGCCGGCGCTGAAGACGTTTGGTCGCCAGTGCCGAACATTTCTGCCCTCCACACGGTCGCAATAATGCCGCATACCCCGGTAGTCGTGCTTCACCTCGCGCGCCACAAAGTGCGGCTAGTCTCATGGTTTAACCACAGCGCTCGCTAGCTGTCCATAATGTAAGCCGGTGAATCGATTCGCATGTGTTCACCGCGCCACGCAGTGGCCACCGGTGTCTGTGTTCGCCCAGCTGGTTATCTTTCAGGTGTTGTTTCAGGTGTTTCATTTGTGTGATCTGTTCAGGTTATCAGATCAGCTGTTATCAACAAGGTATTTTCTACCGTAGAAATCAACTCTGGAAATAGCAAGCCAAAAACCGGAGGGGGGCTTCTGGAGCCACCATTCGCGGTCGGGGTTAACGCCCCGGTTGGACATTACAGCACTCAACGACGGAGATCCAGGACACATTTAGTGGGCCTTGACCCCCACTTTTCAGGGATTTGAACACTGCGCCGATGGCATTGACTGAAGAAAATGAAATCTCCCCTCCCCGCCGGCGGCTCTCGGAAATATCCGGCCACCACAATGCAGGCGGCGCCCCCACCATGACGGCGCGTGCTGTTCGGTCGACGGTGCTATCAGTGCTGCTCGGCCGTTATCTGGCACGGCCAGCGGGCCACGGGCAGGGCGATAGTCGTCCGTCAGCGGAGAGCGCCCTCGGCCGACCGAGCGCCGGGCCCGGAGCTCGGTCTGTCCATCGTCGCTGGACCGGTCAAGATGCTGCGCCCCGAAGCCATGCCGGCCGGGGCAATCGGCTCCCCGGCCGAGGAGCTGGACACCTCCTGCCTCAACTGCTTCAGCCGCCGCGTCGGCCTGATCGCCATAGGCTGGGTGATCGTGGTGAGTTAGCGAGGCCGTCGTTGGTAGCTGTCCCAGACTACTGACTTGACTAGACCGTGCCTGGTGGCCGTGTCAGGTGAGCTCGCCGGGCCGTCCTCGGCAGCTGCCGTGGTCTATCAGACAATGCCCCCGTCCTTGGCAGCTGTCCCAAGTCAGTCAGCCGATTATCCTGCGGTATCTGCACCGGCCCTGTCGGCGCCTGAGGTCTTGTCATTGCCGACGTCTTGCGTGCCGACCATTCTGTGGGTTACCCGCTGACCACCGCCCATTGCGTCATTGACTCATTGACGTCATTGACATTGACTCTGAGACAGTCTTCGATACTACCCAGCTTTATCCCTCGCCCGGCCCCGGGGCAGAAATCCCCCTTCAGGTTTTGGAACGTAGTGAAAAAATGACGGCGCACAGCGCCGCGAAATTTTCAGAACCTTTCTTCTCATTCGTTTTGCACCCTGTGTGAAAAGTATGAGTTCTAAACAAGTCAGATCACTGACCGAGGTCAGGTCAACGAGGTCAACCTCCAGAAAAACTGTAACCCTCATAACTTTCTTAACGTTGGACAAATTTGTATGAAACTTGCAGAAGTAACAGAATGCAACAAAAGTATCAACTTGTATCACCCGGATCCTTTAAAAAACTGAAGGTTGTCCACCTCTGGTCAGCTCACTGTTGGGCGATTTTTGAGATTTGGTCGAAATTGTAGCAAATTTTTGCGAGGTTTTCACATTCAGACATTGTCAAAAATACGGCCAATGACATATGCTATCAGCATATTACCAGAACACGCGTGGCCTTGGCTCAGGTCATGGCCCCGATGTGGGTATCGGTTGCCTATAATATACGATTCCCATGAATCCAAAATGTCTGCCTAGGAAGGATAATTTGCTGTTTTCTAGGGTAGAAATACACGATGAAATTAAAGTCGACGCAAAATTAGCTTATCTAGAGTCACCAGAGGTGGTCAAAGGTTTGTGGCCCCCGATAACTTCACTTCACCCATGCTGACCGTCATGGTGGTGGCAAATGTTTACCAAATGTTTTACTATGCTACGAGCATCATCTGCAATCCAACTTGTTGCCAAAAGCACAGAGTAAGTCGAAGCGCTATACGTCGTAATATCACTACAAACGTGCATAAAATTAGGATGTGCCTTGACCTGACTTTATTGATTAATTTGGGCATTCGCGGTATGAATGTGATCTTAGTATTCCACCAAACTGAAAATTACAGCGTCAGTTTCTTACTTTATCTCACTTCCAATCCTGCGCAGGCTGACCTATCATGACCTCTAACGATCTCAATGTTGACCCGAGTTTTAGAAACTGCGCTCATTCGACTAGCCTTGATGAGTTCTCTTCGCTGGTATTTTACTTTTTGTGCCACGCACAGAACCTGAGACCGGGGGAGGGGCGGATACCCCCCGTGGCCGTTCGAAGGGCATTTTGAGGCCTGGCCAGGCGCGAGTTATTCAGAACGTCGGTAAGCCGCATTCACATCAAAAGGGTTTGCTCGCTGTGCCGACAGACGGTAATTAGCAGCCACCCACAATGATTTTAGCATATCGACGTAAAACCAAGCTGCGAGACCAGATAAGCCAAAAGACATGAACATACCTTGCATGGGTAGAAATATTATTGTGGGTCATGTATGAAATAAGCTACTGTGGCAGACATCTTCCCCATATCGCGAAGATGGTCCTCAAAAAAGCGGTACGGTTGACTTATCTTCTAGACACTTGTAATTCCATATGCCACTTTAAGCGGTAATAGCATTAACACCTATTCTATGTATTTATCTCGACAGGTGCGTGCGCTGTAATCCACCCAGGTATTATGTTTATAAACATTTTTATGCATTTTGTTGTGGCAGACATGCAGCGGACTTCGTAGCCGTGTGCTATTTCAAATTTAGTTGAGCTGTCATACCTCAGAATCCTTTTCACCGTTCCACTTCAACAAACGCAGCGTCAGATATCGCAGCGTAGGCCGGCCAAAATCGTCCGGCAGCGCCCTTCCCATCGGCCGTTTGGCCTGCTGCAAGTTGTTCTGGCCAGCTCCGTCACCTGCCATCAGGTCATGAATGCCATCGACCTCCTGGGCACCATCGAGCTCATGGCGGTCGGCAGCGGCGGCGCCATCGCCATCTTCGCGATCTACCTGCTGGTCCAGCTGGTGGACATCACGCTGGCCGCGCTGCTGCTGCTCGGGCTTCGCGACGGCGTGGTGCGCACGCGGCTCAACATCTGGCTGGTGTGGACGGTCGTCTACACCGCGCTGCTGGTGCTGCTCTTCATCATCTTCGTGGCGGCCATTTCGCTGAGCCACGTGTCTAGCGGCATTCTGAGCGGCCTCCAGGTGGCCCTGTTCGTCGCCTTCCGCGTGTACTGCGTGTGGGCCGGCTGGCAGTACCGCGAGCACATCATGGCGGCACCGCCGCCGGCCAACCACATCCGGCCGGAAAGCAGCGCCAATTCCGCGCTCTGATGGGTGTTCCTGCCGGACGTGGGGCGCCACTGGGGACCGCTCGGGCACCGTGGCGGAGATGCAGAACCAGAGCGATTCTGAACTCGCCACGGGAAGGGGTTGCCTGACGACCGAGACCAGCGTGCGGGCTTTAAATCGTGTGCTACGAATGCCGTGACGCCACTAGATAAGCCGGCGCTGATTGCACCGCCCGGCATTATTCTGAGCAAGACGAGTTACGTTGTCGGCGGGATGATTCTGCTTCACTTGTGGCCTGAGCATGAGATGTCTTTCCACTGTGTCAGTACAGGCCGCGGCTCTGCCTTTCGCATTCCTTTTAAAAGTGCACTGAATAGTGAACGGCACTTTCCTGTTTGACAGGGCTCTGCCTCCAGGTAAAATGCGGTGTTAGCTGTAGCTTGCTTTTTACGAGCATTAACCTCACTTGTTGTGGCGAAGTATTTCGTAGCCCCTTCAGTGGCAGGAGATCAGTGTAGCGACCCAAACGTACTGCGACTTATTAATGATGCGGTTCCAATAAATCGTTACTTTGCTTCTGAATTGCTAGTAAGAGCTGACATTGCGAAAGATACGTTGAATGCACGTCATTGCCACGACGATTCAAATCTTTTTCCGTCCCGGTTTAACGAGTGATGTACGACGAACACGGCATTACTTCGGTACAAAATGTATATGGTTTAGGACGACCACCTTGATGGCATTTAAGGGCTTTTTTGCGTTGGCTCTTGTGTTTGAATATTTTGTTTTCCTTCATCATTCATCCGGCACAGCCTTGGGGTGACAAACAGAGCAGCCCCTCGGTTTTTCTCGAATAACTTCTGGACTACTGGAGTCAGCCCAACCAAACTTCCAGCATCTATTCATCAGTCACTTTTATATATCTTGACACCACAACCATTCTCACGCTAGGTCAGGTCACGGAGACATAACGTCATCAGTGAACCTTTACATGCGTGTTTTCGCCTCGTCGGGCGGTGGCGCCAACACGCTTGTTTTTTTTTATAATACTTTGCATTAAAATGCATGATTTTTTCGCATTTACTTAGGACACGGTCCCTAAAAGGATATACAACCGTGACACATCAGCATTAGAGGCCACGCTAGGTCACATGCATGATGGCAGTTGGACTGATTTCCATTGTGGGTGATAGACGTGATTACCTCTGATCTTCACCATCGTTTTGACCTCTGACCATCCCCACCAAGCCAGACAAGCAAACTATAAACGTCTATTCGCAAGGTACACCAAATGCAACATGAGGTCATGTCTTGTCAAGTCATAGGCAAATGTCATACGAATTGAAATACAACCCTGTCTGTGGAAAATTGTTCAGCAACAACAACAGAGAGAAACTATTGTTCCTAGTCAGAAAAATAAAAATGACTGTCTGTCCTGACCTGGCCTGACCATGACCCGATAAATAGCAGAAAGCGCAGGTTTAGTTATAACGAGATGTCATTTCATTTCTGCACTTGAGGCAGCTAAGAATCCCAATAATTGAGTAATTAAGTAATTAAGTAAGAGTAATTAAGGCTCTTAGTCAGGAAAAGTAATGCAACCTAATTTGACCTGACCTAGACCGACCTTGACTGGATGAAAAGCGAGTGACGCAAAATTTATCATCAGCAGGTTTCACGTCCGCCGTTTGTACCACGTGGATCAAAACGGCTGCGAGTAAGTTTCGACCTTTGGCAAGTAAGGTAAGACCAATATTTCATCTGACCTAGGCTGACCTTGACCCGACATTTCTTAACATTTTTAAATGCTTCTGATGCAGAAGATCGTGGTCTTTCGTTTGGTGCCCAGTTAAAGGCTCTAATACCAGTATTGCCGATGATATGTACAAAACGACGTCAATTTTTCGGAGGTCGTATTGTCCTTTTTACGTGACCTGTAACGTCATCAGACACGTTACCTTGGTTGACACAATATTTTCTGAATCACAGGACTCAGGGCCATCATTTGGCGGTAGACTGGTTCAGATCCGACGGTTAAATCTTGACATAACAGGGGGTCCCCTTTTTGTCATCCTCAGGCGTTGGACGGCAAAAAACACGCCAGGCGATGCCGGATAAGGTTAGACATCAGATCTCCCATTACTGCCATTTATTTCCATCAACGCTTTCCATCTTTCGTATGACAGTCTCAAAAAGTGAGTACGGGGAAAATGTATATCGTACATTGGCATATAACTATTTACAGGCCACTCCCATTAATGGAGACAGTCAAATGACAAAAACAATAAATACAGACATACACTTCAACTCAGTACATCCAACCACATATCAGCGCTACCGTGTAGCCTCATAGCACACTTTGTGCACAGCCACGTGAATAAGACAACGCCTTAGCTCAGATAGGACTCCTGGCTGCATGCGATCTTGTGCACATTCAGTTTGAATGTCTTGGATCGCAGGAAGCGATCGCAGGTCAAAGCCAGACGCGACGCAGACCGGACTTCACGGCGATAACTCTGGCTGAAAGCTAATGAAAGAGATCGGCGTGCCTTTCGCGTCCGCCGGGCATTGCTAGACCAAAGAGTGCGATGAAGTGGTCACAGTCAACTCCACGGTGACCTATGTTGTGCATGAATGTTGTGTCCGTGTGAAGCGGGCCTTGATAGATGTAGTTTTAAAATGTACCAGTAGACGATCGTAGTCGAGTGAGGTACACCGGAGCTCGGGAGCTTGACGCCGGCCACATCAGGAATCGTTGCTGCAGGCGCTCAAGCCGTGCGTGTGTTTTGGCAGCACCGCCCTAGGTAACGCTGGCGAAGTCGCTTACAGATTTCACGTGAACGTTAAACGCGGCCAGCGGGGTCAATCTAGCCTGCCGAGGACACGAAGGCACCTGCATACTTCGCATTAGTAACGCATTTTGTTGATTTTCATCACAGTCGCGTTCATGCGTTGTGAGAATATAAGTTTCGTGCCCAGTGGCACACCAAGGTCATGGTTTAGCACTTTAAGCAAGTATATGCGTAAAATACATAAAGTAAAGATATATATATATATATATATATATATATATATATAAAAATAACACCAAAAAAACGGAGTAACGGACCACAAAAGAACTCCGTACTCAGTCCGTCACATAAAATAAAAGTAACGGGTCCCTTCATAATATAACTACATAAATAAGAGTAAGCAGGAGTAAAGGAGTGCACTAGAGTAAAGTACATACAGTAAGCAGGTAAAAGTAAATTAGCGATGAACGAAAGGTGAACGTGGTGGTTGTACATTTTGCTGGGTTCAGTTTTAGTCTCCAAGTCGTGGACCATAAGCAGAGGCGGTTCAAATCCGCCTGGAACATTCCACTCAATTATGCAGTTTCACATCGTCGGCGTACGTTATGCAGCCAGATTCGATACGATCAGGGACGCCAGCCGGGAAACGCTCGAACAGAAGTGGTCCCAAGATGCTTCCATCAGGGGCACCGGACTGCACTGGGGTTCAGTTTATGTGTTTGCCGCTCAGAACCACGCGTTGCGTTCGCTGTCTCAGATATGACTCCATCCAGTCATGCGCGCCCAGAGGTGTTGAATGAGTGTCGTAGCTTGTGAAGGAGCAGAATGTGGTTGACGATGGGAGACGCGGAAGAGTAGTCTCTGTAGATGGAGTCGGCGTCAGTTTGTTTTCCTTTAGATATGGATGTCCCAGCAGTGGTCAGTGAAGCAGGATAGGTTGATGAAACAGGATGGGTTTGGAAGGAAACAGTGTGCGGAAGGAGATAATACGGGCAGACATGCACGTAGGCCAACGAGCGTCATCAGCGCCTAGAGATTCATATACTAACCGGTAGATTCACGTGGGGCTTGCTCGCGCTTATAGAATTTGTGTCTCTCTAGAATGGCGTTTTGTCGGGGAAGACAATGCTGGGCGAAGAAGTCAAGCAGAGCATCTAGTCTATCTGCTTCTGTCCGTAGAAAGTGAGCTGCCTTTTCTTGCGCATCCTGTCCCGCACAGTTAAAGACAATACTAACCTGCACTGCCGTTGGTGTGACGGCCATCTCCATGGTGGCGGCGTATCACGTCCAGTCACGCTGCCAAGCCAGCCATTTGGATTCCAAGGCCGGGTCCGACAGATTAAATGCTGGCTGGCCATTCCATGTCACTTTGAAGTGGTCTGGGATCATTTAAGGTGAAAGGCCGTAAGTTGATCCGTTAAACATGCGACCATGACGTTCCCCCTTTTTCATGCCCCCGGCACCGCTTATACCAATTGTACACGAACAGTGCGATACGGTATGTACTTCTGAAGTATGTTATGACTAGGAAAGGCTTAAAAGATATTTTAAACTTTCGTTTAGTCAAAAAAAACCTTCATTTCATTTTCCAATCCCTGCGAACGCCTTTTCATTTTCTCAGAATTCTTAACGTCGGAGGAAAAATGTGGGACAAAGGAAAAATTTCGCCCATTAGCCCCCAATTCATGCCCATTGCATCAAAATCGGTCAACAAAAACGAGGTCAAGGCAAATAAAAATTTCCTCTTTCTGTCTTTTTTGCCTCCGGTATCAATCGCGTACTGGATTTTCAGAATTTCACCTTATAAAAAATGCAGCTCACGTCATGGCGAATCAGTTGTATTCATTGGAATCAAATCAGACGGTTAGGTCTCGAGACATCGGGGGGAACACCCCCATACGGGAATGCGTACCAGCGTCACGGGTACGGAAAAAGGGTTAAGCCTGGAGGTCCGGGAAAGCACGCAGAAGTGGAACGTGGCGACTGGAGCTCGACAGGCGTAGCACAGGCGGCAGCAGGGTGCCGAGAGTGGGCCAGGGCGGCCCAGAAGAGAAGAGGAGGACGAAGATCAGGAAATGCGTCGCCGGAGGAATGATCAGAGCTGCACGCGGGACCTCATGCCGCAGCTCAACAGCTGCGAAATGAAACTGCTACACGTTCGGAAGCCCGCCCATCTCGAGGGCGGGCTTCCGTCCTCCCCCGCCCCCTCCCATCCAGACTCTTGGTTGTCGAAGATACGCTTGGTGTTGTCGCAGGCTAGTCAGGTCCGTATCTAATCGCGGTTATTGTAGATTGCTACTGGGCCCTGGGGAACGACGAACGAGTGTCTGTGTATGGAGGCGGAAATGAAGCATTCTCATTGGCATTTTCCACGGCATGTTGACGGTTATTGAGGGACATGGGCATTACGCCCTCGGAGTTGTTTCTTTATGAAATGTGAAAATTATTTATGAAATGGAAGAATGTACCCATGTATATATATATATATATATATATATATATATATATATATATATATATATAACTGTCATGTTAATATTTTGTGACGTAAGCAACACTAACACTAAGCTATTGATCTGAGTACAAAGTTGTAAGATAAGATGAAATATCCGAACGTTTAGAGGACGGAGTCCTTGCTTAGCATGACATGCAGGCATCGTCTTCAAACCCTACAACCGACTGAGCAATTCCAGGTAACGGCTGATTCTGCGGCAGAGTTGTACCGTGTCACCAATGGCGCGGCCTCGATCGTGCATTAAGTTGCTTGGCGCTGTTTTGGCAGTTTGCAAGCCGCCAGCCTGCCCGAGGGCGAAATATATAGCGACGGGGCAAATCGAATCCTGTTCGGCCAGGTCAAGGAGACTCACGCTTGAGCCGACGGAAATACCCGTATAACCGCTGTGCAGGCGATCAAGCGACCGTCGGCTTCCTAAGGGGAATGAACCAGAGGTCGATTTAGGCAGAAAGCTAAAGCACTTACTTTGTTATTGTTACGCCCTTGGGTGAAACCTGGTCACAATCCACGGCAGTCATGTTGGAGGACATCGTGCCCTGTTATTTTAGGTCCAGTCTGCTCCACACTTTGGCAAATTTGCCGCGTAAGCGGAATAAAAAGCAGTCTATTAATTTAACCCAACGGAATAACTTAGAATGTCATAACCAAAGACGCAAACTGTTTTGAAGTACAAATGATATTGTTTAATTTGGCCTAAAAGCATTCCGGTGTAAATCATGTGAATTAAAGTTGCGTGTTCGATCTGCTCCATTGTACGACGCAGATCACTCACAAGGAGGTACACATCTGCTAAGTCACGAGAAGCAAATATTTACATTCAAAACGAGACCAGCGTCAAGTTTAGGTTCACCTGCCTTATCTGGATCACAAGCACTTCCTGAGTTTTAGCCGCAAAATGAAAATCACTTGAGTTTTTTCTCGGTACGGAGAAATGTGACAAGCGCGTGCATCTCGCGAGCCAGCCATGACAGCAAATGACTTCGGCACCCATCAGGTGGGCGATGGCGTGTTGCCGCCCGTGCCGACCGCCTCTTTCGCTCACCCCCCGGCAGCCGGCGCTCCGCCTAGCCCAGCGCCGGGCGGGGGCGGCGCTGTGGTGCCTCTGCCGCCCCTGAGTCCGCCGCCAGGCCCGTCGCCGGGCCCGCCGACCGGCACCGCAGCGCCGGAGCCGCCAGCGCCGTTCGGCCGCGGCGACGAGGCGCCGTCGCCGCTGCTGCCGGCGCACGGCGACTCTGTGTTCCTGACGGCGCTGCCGGAGGAGCCGGCGCTGCCGAGCGGGGAGGACCGCGGCGCCTCCGGCTGGCACAGGCCGCCCGGCCTGCACCGGGTCGGTAGCTACATCCGCAGCACCCGCTACTGCATCCACCTGCGCGGCTGCAGCAAGTGCCGCGAGGAGGCGACGACCGGTGAGCTGCTGGCGGTGCTCGGGCTGAATCAAGAGTCGCATGAAATTTTTGTGGAAACGCAGTGAGCATAGAAAAAGCTTGTAGAATCTAGGCGCGCGTTGTGATATCAACGATGTACAGGAACCCGTCAGACTCAGTGTTGGTAGAATGGCGATTTGCAAAATCACACATAAAAAAGGGAAAAGTGCACAATAAGTCTAGGAGTGCAGAAAGTTCGTCACTGGACTCGTATGAATCCTTTTTCGGATATATCGTATCTTATCTTTCATGACATTTTCCAGCCCACGCGACCAGAGAGACGTTGACCGGCGCGCGGGCGGCACACGGTGGCGGCGGCGGCGGCGGGCGGGGGCGTCTTCGACAGAGGCGGCGGCGGCGGAGCAGCGCTCCGCGCCGGAGGCGGTCGGGCTGCGGCCGGAAGCGTCGCCGGCCGGCCCGCAGGACGCAAGTGCTCCTCCCTCTGCGTCCACCTCAAGTCCGGCGAGGCCGGTGGATCGCCGGCGGGCGGCGGGGAGGACGCTCACGCCCCTGGCGGTGCCAGGAAGCGGCAGCTGTCCAAGGCCAGGTGGGCCCCAGGGTTTGGTAGCGGCGAGAGTACCGCTTGGCCGGACGGGATCAGAAGGTTGAGAGCGAGCATTTGACATCTGACGGGCTCGTTATTCCAGCGGAATGCGAGGCCGAATTCTTCAAAGTCAGCAGCTGCTCGTTGTTGTCTTCCATGAATGTGACTGTGTTGTCTCTTGTTTTATCATATTTACCTCCTCTCCTCATGGGACATTTGCACGGGCGGTGTCCTGTCAATAACTGGAACAAATCCATCCCGCTGTCGTTCTCATCATTTTCTTTTTCATTACTTCTATCAGCCTTCGTAAACTTTGACATCCTAGAAGACTAACTGTAGTGTGCTTTGAAAAGATGAGTATGGGTTTTTGGTATGATATGAACCAAACTAAGTTCTTCATCATAACTCACATTCGTTTGCTTGCCGAGCAAGTGTTCTTCATTCCGACACTTTCATGGTTCTTTTGATATCATGACAACGTATTTTTTGCTTCGGCAAGACAACCCACCCTATGACATAGCCTGGATGATGCATGTTTCCTTTTCAACGTTTTTTAAATGGCCTATCCTTCCAAAGGTATGTAGCTATGCAGCCCACCATTCTCTTTCATTCAACGCGAATTTCATTTCTTGAGATTTATTTGCCAACCTTGAACATTCTTACAACAATAATCAGGTCGTATCACAACGTTTTCCGACGTTTTCCGTCATTTGTTGGTGAGTAGTACATCATCGGTACAAAGGTAATGCTATGTTTTTAGGCTCAGATGATGCGCTGTCATCCACATGGGCTTGCTACCTTCGTTACGGTTTCCTTGGCTACGCCGCGTAAAAGCATTAGGGCTGACTCTGCCTGGTTTTGTTCAGAACTTTGTCCTTCCTGGGGTGATATGAGGGGTCACTCGCGAACTGTTCGATGCCGTCTGTGTTCAGCAGTTTAGTCGACGTTCTTAACCATTGTTTATATGAGTCAGTCGACGTCGACATGCGTGTCAGCAGCCTTTAGCCCGCTTTGTCACAAGTCTGGCTTGACATTAGTGTGTCTGACGTCGATGCGAATAGCGCTTGGCGTTGGGTTTATCCCAGAGCTAACTGCAACGGGTCTGGGTCGACGTCTGTACGAGTCTGCCCGAGGTCGTCATAGCTGAGAGCTGAAGACCCACCCCGTGACCGGTGATCCCAGAGGCTGGCGGCGCCGGCTCGGCCCTGGCCGGCAGCAGCTGGCGGCCGACCCCCGTGCCCCCGGTCGACCCGCCCGGCGTCACCACCCTCTCCATCTACCACGACCGCGACTTCACCCAGATGACCTGGGAGGAGCTCATGGTGAGCCGCGGCGGCGCGCGGCCGGCCGCCACCCGCCGGCGCCCACTGCACAGCGACAGGGTCGCACCTGGACCCACGTTCCAGGCCAGGCCTGAGCCCGCTATGGGGTGGTAGCACGGCCGTCAATGGCCGGCAAGAACGCAACACGGGTATGAACATGACGAAAGTTTCAATTGATCGCAGCTTGCCGTAGGGTTGCAAAGTGGTTATGTGCAGTACCTGAGTTTTCATTCGTGTTTCGTATATCGAATTGCTAATGGAATGCCCAAGAGGCCGTAATTTTATAATTTAATTAATAGCTCTCAGCATACCATCCGGGAGTGAAATCAGCTCGTAAAGAAGCTGTGGGTTGATTCAGACATGAAATTAGACTCTGGTGCCTTTCCACCGGTCACGCACGTCCTGTACCAAATGTCACTCGACCCAGCGACGTTACTCTGGAAATAACACCGCACGGCTCCTCTGAGCCTGGGATTTAGTCGCATTGTCCTTTTCAGTGCATTGCCTGTGTGCTTCCAGGCATTGCTGACGACAAACTTCCAGAAGTCAAAGGAGCTGAGTAAAAAGCAAATTAAGCAACTGCAAGACATTAAAGAAGAAATCCTGAAGGCTATAGAGGATGGCAGAATCGTGTCAAAGGATCCCAGGCTGAAGTGGCAAAACAGGAATATGATACTGGTGGTGAGCTAGGGGTTCGTATCCATTGTGCCTCGTCTTACGTTTATAAACATGGGGCCGATAGGACCATGAACTCTTGCCTTTATTTGCATTATTGGATCATATACATATTCACACTTATACCATGCATCTCTTTAAGTTTTAATTTATATATGCGTATATATATCTGTACGATATACACATGTTCATTTATGATTAGTATGAATTTCCTTTCCGAGAATCCAAGGAATATCGGTTTCGCATCCACTAGGGAAGTCTGACTCTATAGCGAAGGAAGATTTCAGACTTATGGCACCTTGTGCAAATTTCTTCTTATGCTTTTCCTTTACGCGCAATGCCAGAAAGATAATATCCATTTTTGTCAAGATCAGGGGCAGCTTGATGTGTCGCCTTGTCTTTCGTGACTCCGGGACATGTCGAACGCTCCCATGAGGCCGAACGCGAGGTGTGCTCTTTCACATTTCGTTAAGTCCGAAACGTCATGCCCGCCTTTGATTCGTGACTGGCCATCGCGCTATCACGCGGCACGTGTTTGTGCTTGTGTTTCCAGCACCAGGTAACCCGCCTGAGGCGCGCCAGAGACATCTATCGGGCGGTGTGGGAGACGCTGGCCGAGCACAACACCCACCTCCGGAGGCTGGCCACGTTGTTCGAGGTGCGCGCTTTTCGCCAGGTGCACGGCACAAAACTCGACTTCCTGAAGAGTGGCTGCACGCTGCTCCGCTTCACCCAGGTGCCAGGTCAGCTCCGAGACGCCCCTTTTCAACTACGAAAAGCCAAGTTTCCAACCTGAAGGCCCTTGCAACCCGCGGGGGTCGTACTTTCAGAGTTGGTTTTTCGTTTTGCTTCGCGTGCTTTGCTGGAAAACCTAAAATTGCTCCCGTGAGTCCACTGCTTACGTGTCTGTGCTCTGTAACAGGGTCAGGCGCCCGAAGGCGGTAAATCAGGCGATGGCGTGGACTGCGGCCGTGTTAATGGTGCAGTCCAAGGGCGTGGCGTCCGCATCGCCCTGCTAACCTGGTTATAGTAACAAAACAAACACAGTGTGCCCGCAATGAAGCCCGAACGACATGCGAGGCCCTTTTGCAAGGGAGAGGCCAGGTGCTGGAGGTTTTGATGCAGTCCGTTTTTGTTCATAGTTTTGTCTTCCTGCTCTTTTACCTGCCCGCTGTTTTGCGATGTGGCTATTGTCGTCCAACAAAATTTAAGCACAGATTCACGGCTTTTTTACATCCTTCCTTCCTGCTGATGTTGAGGTGTTGATTTTTTGTGAAAACAAGTGGAATGATACAACTTGTTATGAGACAATTTAATTTTCCGCCAAATGTAAATTATTCAATGGATTTCGGTGGCTTCATTTTGCCTGATGGCAACTCTTCAAAAATATCCATTTTATTTTTTGAAGTTAAATAAATGGGCCCCCAGGCGCAGAGGACCTGGGAGACAGATGTTAACGGTTTACCATTCATTTCCCCCAAAAAAGCGGTGCAGCCAAGATTTTCTTAAGGGGGGGCGGGGGGCGGAACTCAGTGTGAACTGAAATCATACGAAAACTGCCTGTCGAGGAAACGATGTGCAATGGTTTTCACAAGAATGCGGGCCAAGTGGGTGCCCGGGCCCCCCGCCCCGCCCCTTGGCCGCGCCTGTGTTCCATAAACACTTTTTTCACCGGTTCAGCATCCGGTTCACACAAATGCCCGCCAAGTGACGGCGTTCTGCAATTTAATGTTGTTTGAAAATGGCGATAGATAAAAGGGTATGCAAACGTCACTGGGCAAATTTGTATTACCTTCTGCTGCAGCTTGGACTCGGACAAGACAGCTTAGGGGCTTATCACGAACTACCAAATATGTTTATATCGGATTAGTACAAAAATATATACCTAACAGTGGTCAGGAGTGCACCACAACTACTCAACACATCTGCAGTGCTTAGATATATGCTAATACGTGTCATACCGCAAACGCATTTGCATGTCATAATAGCCGAATCATCCGTGTTATGCCGATGTTTGCTGGCCGTCTAACTTTTGCTCTGTTTTTTAGACTGTCCCGGGCCAAATTGTGCAACCACTGCTGTTCCACATGCCGATGGTCAAATATAAGCGCACAGCCGGCAGCAGCGGCTGTATAGAAATCGGAGAATAAGTTACGCGACATGCTCGTGTCTACCAGTTCCAGAACGGTAACGACAGGCAGAGACAATACATGAATTTCAGTGCAGCAGCAGAGTTACTCGTGCTGTATGTTTCAACTATACCAAATGGAGTAGAGTAAGTATAACTTGCCCTGAACAGACTTAGTGATGTGGATCCTGTAAAAAAAGGCCTTGACCAGCAATATATATCTCACATAATGCGGAAAATTTGCAGAGGTACTAGCCCAAAAAATCTGAGCACCCATTAAAAATTCACTAAAATAGACCGTTGGTAATTGTACTGCGTAAAGGTGTTTCGACGGCACATTGGTTCCGTCTTGGTTAAAGTAACACCCAGCTTTATTTTGGACAATATTGTTCGTGTCATTCTGCCAAATTGCGCTGGTTGGGCCCATATCCACGATAGCCGCCATAAACACGCCAGCTTTATTTATGGCGGTTGGGCCTTGCCAAACAAGTGCAGAGCAACGCCACTGCACTAATGTAAGATCTTCCACAAATGTCTCAACGCATATCTTCGACGCTGAGTAACGCCCTCTTTTGTAAAGGTTATTGGGCGTAGTGTCCATATCCTGTTAACCACTAACGTGTCGTGGGTCACGAGTTCTTCCATTCCCTACTTGACCGTTATTGAATTTACGGAAGGACTGTGTCGTATCGAAGGCTATTTCACATTCGCTTTTATTTGCCTTTTTTACCGTCGATAACATGCAATGATCAATAAAGGAAACAGGAGACGGGTGGAGTTATACTAATGTGGTCCTGGTTTATTACCTCATTTAGGCCCAGCGGGTTGATTAAGAATCTCAACAAATCATGTATGTTTGTTCTGATATATGTATATAATATATATATATATATATATATATATATATATATATATATTAGGAATGACATATTTTAAGAAAATGATACATTTGTACGGCGCCATGAAAGCTGTTGCTTTACATCTTCGTGTTTCAGTTATTTTGATGTTTTCCATATTTATCAATGCCTAGAACAATGCTATTGATGAATATGTTTTTCCACGTAACACGAACACTATGATCGATGCAAGCGGCCCATCGTGACGTTCTAGTGGTGTCATGTGGTGCCACGAGGCCTGACCGGAAACAGCTGCGCCGCGGAAGGGTGCGAATGGGACGAGGCAAGAGCTCATTGCGTCGCCGGTCGTGCGGGGTTCCCTTATGTAGTTCAGCTCGCCGCGTAAATAGGTCGTTCTAATGTGGACTTCATGTCAGGGGCGTCGAACAATGTGTATCTGTTCGTAAACTAATCGAGGTATTCGGCGATATTTGTCTCAAGCACTAACAGATGATGGGTGAAAAGGGTGCCATATTACTGCGATGAATACGTATGTCTTGCTTAAACACGTCTTTTTGAATAGTGAAAAGTCATTCGCATGGCTGTGAAAACTCAACGATGTTATAAAAGGAGCCGTGCAAACTACAAATCATCCCAGCTAATGCAGGCTGTAGCATGATATTTTTACGGGTGTAACTCAAAACGAGCATAAGTAGACAATTTTTTACAATTTTGCACTTGCGTCGATATATGCCAGCCGGTCCCAAATCGCTCTGCAAAATGTGCACCATGTTCCTATTTGACGAGTTCAACTGGCCCCACTTGCTTGCCTTTTGCTGAGCTTCCCATGCAGTTCACTTGGCGATGATTTAAAAAGTCCAGATGTTTACGTTTGGACTTCTTGGTGGTTGTTGGCCTGTACGCCCTATAGTGCGTCCTGTAATCCTTAGAAGAGACGGGGAATTAAAAGATGCACCCTCTTCATTGCTTCTTCAGTGATATCACTGAAGAAGCACTAAAGATGTCCCGTCACCGAAACGTCTTCTAAGCCCGCCGTTCTTTTAAGAACCACAAGCCACACTATACGGCGTACAGGCCAACAACCACCAAGATCTCCAAGAATGCCGTACACCATCATCCAACCTTCGGACGTTTAATCTCCGCGGCGCCGGTTTTTTTTTAGGTTAGCCAAAAAACTAAAAGTCAGTGAGACACGAAACTTGGCGCACCTTCTTATATCTCATTTTTACATCTCGTGCCAGTTTTTAACCTCAAGGTCACCTCAGGACATCTACGTAAGACAGGTCAAGTATGGCCGTGTTCCAAAAAATGAAAGTGGCATAACAGTTTATGAAATGTATCAATCAACATCAGACTTTCATATTGATAGAACATGACAAATGGAACGTTTTTGGAAATGTCCAAGCCATTGGCTGCAGATCAGCCGAACTTGGGAACCTGGGGATTTTTTTGCGTTCGCTGTTGATATTTTAAGACTGATTCGTGGTTTTGAAACTTGGATATGCGTCGTGGTGCCCCTCACGTTATTTGCGCACGTAACTGTAGCCCTTCGACCCATGATCTGGGATCAGGTCACGTTTCATGCCTGAGTTTCAGACCCGCAGGCAAGCACAGTTTTTTTTTTTATTTTCAGTCTTCGAATATTTATTGGTAATCATATGTTCCTCGGAAGCACTAATGCACTAATGCACGATATGAACTTACGTGTCGACGGTGACCCAATTCCATTTGACTCAGGATGACCTGATTTGACCTTTGGGAATATTGTGCTTGTTTTCAATGCGAACACACTTCGTATGACCGTAAATGATAAGAACTACATCCATGCCTTCCTTCTATACAGTTTGAACTGCCCCAATGTTCTTATTTTTGGTCGCCAAAATAAAAACCCTTGACGTCGCTAAAATAACCCTTCCCACCAAATATAACGCTTTGGCATTGTGGCCGTGCCCTTCGCCCGTTATGAGTGGTGTCTGCGAAAAAAAATGTTTCGAGGGCACGGGTTCTATGCTAATACATGATCCGTTGTTGCAAAATTTTTGTGCTGTACCGTCCCCCATCAATGGTAATGTGGCAGGTGATACGACAGACACTAGAAGCGCCCGACGTATAGGCGTCAACACCTTGGCCTAGGTTGACCTTGTTTCACGTTAATATGATAATTGCAGACTTAATATGCGTTCTGTACACATTTGCGGCGTATTCCAGCCAAGACAGATGCAAAAAAATGGGATACCAGAAGAACGGGACATTAAAAAATTAGACATTTGCCATGACAAAAAGACTTTTTGCCTTAATATTCCCCTTTCTTTGAAAAAGCCAGATTAGGTTCAAACGCCCTTTTCCCGCCCTACATAGGTACAAAAAGCCTTTTTTTAGCTATTAAACATCTTTGTAGGCACGGAGAAGCATCAAAGCGTTTTCTGCACAAAAATGTGAACAAAATAATTTGATCTCAAGTGACCTCTGATGTCCTTAATGTTAACGTTATTGAAAAAAATCCGAGTACTTTGATGCAGTATGGCCAAGAGATTTCCAAGCATTGTTTATACTCTTTTACGGGATTTCTAGCTCTCGAGATCTTAGGGTAGGTTCCTGCGATCACCCCCCCCCCCACCACGGCTCGGTGAAGTTGGATCCGGGAGTCGGGCCGCCGGGGGTTAATCAAACGCCCAATGCTTCTTGCTGCTTGCAAATACAATCTGGAATGCAGCGAAAATGCTGACATTAGCGCAAGGATGACGTGCCAGACCTAGTTTATAACGCAGCCCAATGGCCGACGATAACTCACGTGCGGGCTGGAACTGCGTTTCGTACGAAAGTCCGAAGTCACGACACAAATGCATCGCTCAGAAACCGTGCGGCCAGCCGGACCGTAACTTAACGTCACTTTCGAGTGGCCGGTTCATGTTTCGTGCGCATTCCGCCAGACCGGCGAGCAACCCGCGAACGCTGATCAATTTGAGCGGCAGCTCCCCGGCCTCGCCTCCGAGTGGAACCAGCTGCAGGGGGTTTCCCCGCTGCGGTGTCACGTCACGTCGCGTCACGAATGTCTCGAACTTCCCCAGAGAGCGAAACGTGCCGTCTGGCCGTCTGCCGCAGGTCGTCTGTGCCGCGGGCTCAACTTGTACCAGGCCTGCCTGGCGCTGGTCATTGGCCGGCGCTGGATGATTCGAGTGCTGGAGAGGCGACTGCAGAGGATAAAGAGCCAAACGACCGAGGTGGATGTTGACTCCGGACCTGGGACCCGGCCGGACCCGGTCCGAGGGGCTCTGTCGCAGATGAAACGTGGAAAGCGGGAGACTCGGGCTTTAGAGATATTTCTTCGTGCCAATCCGCATCAAATTCCACCGGCTTTGGGGACTTCTCTTCCAGTCCGTCTCCGCTCTGGCAGACCCCATTCCCACATCGGGTGGGGAGGGGGAGATCTTTCCTTGACGGAGGGCGTCTTCTTCAAATCCGGATCCGATCCTCTGCATACACGGTAACGGTGGTCCTCGCCTTAGAGGTCGGTCATAAATTATGTAACGCTGGGAGAGGGGTGTGGGTAGTGTGGCTAGTGCGTGACAAATCATTGCAAAGGGGAGGGCGTAGCTTTAGCATACCTTTACGTAGCACAGTCATATCGAAGACGAAAAGAAGCTAACAGCGAAACATACCAAAATTAGCCATGTCCACGGCTTCTGAAGACAAGGTCAAATGTATCACGTCTTGTAACTCCAGTTTCTATTTATCGATGCCAGTTTAACGACGTTAGTAGATGGTCCATTCGTTTCCAGGTGCAGGCTGAAATTGAGACGGTCCTGCATTACAAGTTCCAGGAGCTGCCTGCAGTCAATATGCGAGTGGCAAATCTCCTCAAACAGCTGGAAGACCTCACAGCTTGGTTTGAAGACGTCAAGTAAGAAAGGCCGGGAACCAGGGGTGTCGTTTTGTATTCTTTTGTGAGGGCCCTGCCCCCTCCCCCGATGCCGATTTGGGCTCCCCATGTTGGTTTGGACCCCTCAATATTTTCTGCCGGTTTTAAAGGGAAATGAGCAACAGTAACGAAAAGAACAACCGCAGTAGAAAAAGAGACTGGCAGAAAGTATGGAACGAACTCTAAAGCAATGTATCTTTCTATCTTTTTACTTTCTGTCTATCTATCTATCTATCTATCTATCTGTCTACCTATCTATTTATCTATATGTATATATCTATATATACATATGGAAATACGTAAATATGTTTATATGTATGCATACACCTATATACATGTACATAGTTGTAAGGGCAATTTTTTGTTTGATAAAAAGTAACAAAAAACTCATAAATTTCCGTTAGTCAAAATAGAGTGGGCTAAATCCATTGAGAAACCCAGATCTGGGGAGTTTACGTTGTCGGGCCTGCGGCTGGGTCCCCCCACCCAATCATATACAGAAATCGACGCCCCTGCCTGGGACTTCGACATTTATGGTAGCGCCTTCCACAACCTGCAAGTCTATATCTTGCGTAATCCATTTAGTAATTTGTCCCAGATGAAAAACATGCTTTGGCACTAGCGAAATTACACGTCGATGATGGTATTTCTGCGACCGTGTACGTTTTCTTTCAATTTCTTCGCGACTTCCTCGAATAAGTTTTGAAACGCTAGCATCATCGGGTGCCGCAGAACCAGTGCTATGATTCTTAATACGGCGTCACCAAACGGGAAACTCACTGCTCTCCTACGGAAGGTTCTATCATCTGTCCCGTGTGAATAAGCAGTCCCTATGTTCGCGTGATTTTCCCCGGGTATCTAGATGGTATAGAATTGCTATTCCAGGATCCAACATTTTCGCCAAAGTCTCATCACGTGCTTCAGGATCCGTGATCGTCAGTTTATCCCTTACGTATTCAGGATCCAATACTCTCCACTCGCCTTTCCATTCTCTTTCCACCCATCTGCCTACCCGTGTCTGCAATACCCACCTCTGAACCTGGTCTGAACGCCCCTGGGACCCAGTATCCCCAGCTGAAGGTGTCTGTGCGCGTCAGGGTCCAGATGATCGGCACCGTGGAGACGCTGCACGCCGAGCTGGAGGAGCGCCGGCATCCGGAGATCGAGGCCACCGTCGTGGCCACCATGGACCGCGAGGTGGACGCCAACACCGAGTGGCAGGGCCTCTACGACTTCAACCGCTGCCTGAGCGGGCTCTGTGACGATATGCGCGCGCGCAACGCTCTGCTCAGCTGGCTCATCACCGAGACGCGGCGCAGCGCCCGCCGCCGCGGCCGCGCGGACGCCGACTGGCACGCCTGGATCCTGCGCGAGCGCGAGTCGCCGCTGAGCGCCGCCGACGGCGGCGACGCCCCGGACAGGCTGAGGATCCGACGCAAAACCTGGCTGCCCGTCTGAGGTGGCTGTCAGATGGCCGAACGGTGTGACGTCACGCGAGAGTGCGATGTCGCGCTTGTTCAGGTGATGTCCCGACCGGCGTGTCGTGTCGAAGTTTTTGGAACGTCGGCAAGGGCAGTGACGTGGATCTTTTCCATGATTATTTTCATGATTTTTATAGACCTTGGCTATTATAGACCAATAGCTCGAGGTGATGACCCTCACTCGGAGCAGACGAAAAAATGAGGCCCAGACCTCCTGCCATAGAACGGTTGCCGTGTGTTGTGAGATGTCTCGTGGTTTCGCCATTAATTTCCCAGAACTAAACTCAACGTGAAGCGATAGCTTCCCCGTCTCACACCGCGCAGAAACAGCCGCGAAGTCACGACTGGGGTCTCTACAGACCTTATAGCGGTCAACGTCTAAAGCCTCGCTCCTAGACCGCCCACTACATGGAACCATCCTGCACCTTCCAAACGCCCGAATCGTTTCGGCTGGATCTATTCGAGTCACACGGGCGAAGACATGATCGACAGCACCACATGACCAGCCACCACGCACACACTCGGCCGCCGCGTTGTATGACGGCGCCTCACGGCAGCGATACACGCATTAGCTAGGTCGGCTTCGGCCGGCGAGCGCGTCAATTCTTCCACTGGCCCTTCTCGTAGTCCCACTTGGAGCCGAGGCCCTCGACCGGGTTGACCCGCAGGTCGATCATGCGCTGCACCTGCGCCTCCTGCCTGGCCGGGTTGGTGATGGTCTCCGGCAGTTCGTCGTACACTGGCGGCGACAGAGCGAACCACAGGTTCGTCACTATCGACTCGAGGGTGCGCTGGCTACTGTGCCAAACACGTTTTCAGCGTTGCCAGTAGACCGAAACCTAGGCGCGTTCCACACGTCCGGACGATGGCACGGAACCGAACAATTCCTCCAAAATGAAAAGGACACGCCCTCGGGAACTTGCGTAATGTATCTGTGATTCTTACGGGAACAGCGTAAAACGAGTAAACATGGGGTTTTCCTCACTGACTGCCTGTACAGCGCTAGAAGGCTAAACACGTCCACACATTCTCACATCGCACCATCCACGTCTTCCATTCAACTGGAACGCGCAATATGATCCCAAATGATACAAAATTGGACAAAAGTCGTAGTCCTGGAGTACAACGGCCATGTTGGCCACGTCGTCCGCAACCGGGTGGAACCTCCCCAGAAAGCCAGCTCACCGAACGTCTTCATCCAGAGGTAGATCCAAACGGCCATGGAGCAGGCGATGAGCGTGCCGCCCATCACCACCTTCCACTCGCCGGTGGGCGCCTGCATCTCGGCGAACGAACGGCAGAAGGTGGCCCGGTACAGGTCCTGCACCTCCTCACGGGTCAGCTTCTTCCAGTCGCCCTTCTCCTTCTCGCGCAGCACCTGCAGGCGGCCAGACGCCAGGGCGTGACCATACAGGTCGTGAACAACCCGAAAACGGGGATCAGTGGTCTGAGACTTCCACTGAGGGAGTCCTAGTCGTGCCCCGGTCGCTTGGGATTTTTTCCACCTGTACGATACAACAATGGCATGCGTTGACAACGTCGTAAACAAATGTTAACAGTTCAACTGACATGGTTCCATTAACAGCAATATTTGTAGACGCCTGAACCTGACAAAACATCGATGACCAACCGTAAAGCGCTACCGTCGTTACGATACCACCGAAAGCTTCAGGTAACAATGGCGCTGGAATGAGAGCAAACCAGACCATCAAATGCACGAAAGCGAACCACCTCCCCCGGCACATTTCCCGAAAGCTCGAACACAAACTGGCCGTGTGATGGAACTCTCCGCACACACCTTGATCTGCGCGTTGTCCTCCTTGAAGCGCACGGCCGGGATCGGAAAGTCCACGCGGTCCATGTAGTTGGGCTCGCCGTTGTAGCCGTAGCCGAGCACCTCCCGCGTGCCGTGGCGCTCCACCACGGTGGGCAGACCGCCGCCGGCCAGAGCGCGGGCCGAGGTGCTCAGACTCGCCGCCGGCGCCGGCAGCCGGGAGCAACGGCGCAGCAACGTACCCACCACGGACGCCATGTCTGGAAGGAAGTCGGGCCTGTTAGGTGCCGCAATGCAGGAGCACGCCCGGCAGCGTTGCTGTATGACCATCTTAAAAGGCATGGGGTGAAAATTAAACAGGCAGCATACGATGTGCGAACCTCCATAAAGGAATATGTTGTTCCTGCATTGTTGAAATTGACATGTCGCATTGGAGACATATTACGCGCATGCATGGCACCGTAAAACAATAGTCATGGCAAAGAATGTTGAACTTTTTGCCGTGACCACAGAAGCGCACTGCACTAGCAGTCACGTGCTCTGAAAATCTGCCCATGTTAAAAACCATGAACGTAAAAATGTTTTGAAGATGGCTATCATGCTCCCATGAAATATCTAATTGCTATAGCCATCTCATTTAACCATAAGAAAAATCCTTTTAAAAAATCAGTATCATCACGTCACGAACGAAAAACTCGAAAATGTAGATATAGGACATCGAACATGATTATCATTACGAAGAAGCGGCAAAGGTCCTCGGAGAAGAAGACTCTTTATCGACATTCGAACGAAATAACGTTTATCCATAACACATCGTCACCATGGCATGCGGTGCCCAATTAGGTACGTATCAAGCGCTAGCACGAAATTGATTGTAAAATCAAGGGAGTTTTCCAATCCTATCTGTTGCACCTATAAACAACGGAAGTGTTTCGTCGTAAAAGAAGCAGGATACACTCATAAAAAGCACATGATTTTTTCGCTGATGGGTTATGGTTGTGGGCAGGCATGTTTCGAAAGTCTGAAAATGTACATACTATTACGAGGTTTCTGTCACAAATGTCATGTGTGTGACGTGCGTGACGAGTTCCATGCTGCTGTGTTGAAGAAGTTCATTACATATTTCCACAGCACATGGTTCAGAAACATATGGTTCAGCCCGGTCCAAGTTTCGGGGTAACCGTAGAACCGCGCAGTAAAGTCCACGAAGGCTACACTGGCTGTATCAAATACACCTGTCTCACGCGATTTGGCTCTCCTACAGGCGACCTCATATCCGTGTGCCCGTATGGCGAGGTGCGGTTCAAGTGTGACGCGCCCAGGTCACGCGCCCCCTTCACCATCACCAACACGCACCGCTGTCCCGTGGCATTTAAGGTCAGTGGCACGGATGTGCCGCACGGCGCCCGGCAGACGGCCAGACTATTTATAGACCTCCCCAAATATCGGCGACAGACGACACCGAGAGTGCGATCATTGAAGGTCGACATATAAAGGCGTTCGTGTTGATATGTTGATAGGGTTCCGGTGTATCGCAAAAATCAATGGTTGCGTGAGTTCAGCTATTTGCCACTGAGGGCCTACCGACACCACGGTATTACAATGCCGTAAATGCTTGGTGGCAGTACCAGGCACAGTGGCAGCTTTCGTCCTCCATATCAAAAACATACCGCTGGGACAGGGGTAATGCATACACCCGCGGTCAGAGTGAAACATCTTCCCTGACACGAGCCGGCCGGTCCTCAGATCAAGACCACCTCGCCGGAGAAGTTCCGGGTCCGTCCCAGCTGCGGCGTGATCGCCTGCGGCTGCTCCATCACCGTGGAGGTGGTGCTGTGCGAGGGCATCCTGCCTCGACACGTGCTCTGCGACAAGTTCCTGGTGGTGGCCACGCCCGTTCAGCGCGAGAACATCTGCCACAAGGAGCTATGCCGACTGTGGAGGGTAGGTTGTGGGAAGGACGGGATGAGGATGATGTCTATCTTAGAGGGGAATTTTAAGAGCGCGCCGATCTCGATGTACCTAAGCGAGGAAAGACAGACATAATGAACGAAGCCGTTTCCCCGGCGATGCGACGAGCGAAACCGCAAAAATCCTCATGAAGACGAAGTCGGGAGTTCAATTCCGACTGAGTTAATACCATAAACGTTTAGCAAAACGTTTAGAGAAACGTTTAGTAAAAGGTCAGACGATGCATTCCATTCCCCAAGCAAACAATGAATATCAGACAGGTTCAGATGTTGGAAAACACCTGAGTCATGGTGTTACGTTTCCGATAGTACGCCTACCTGCGCGCGGCCCACTCTGCGTGTGCAAACAAGAACAGAGACGAACTGAACTAACTGAACTATGCCCCCCCCCCCAGTGCGTTCCTCAGGAACAGCGGTACGAGCACCGGCTGCGATGTGTGCTGGAGACGGTGCAGGCCAAGGAGAGCAGTTCGCCGCCCACCGCCGGTCTCCAGCTGCGCTGCCTCGCGGACAAGGTCAGCCACGACCGCCGGACCGTCTCAGTGTGCCAGGACGGCACCAGGCCAAGGTCGTCCTGGTCCCAATGGCTCACCGTGTGGCGACGCATTTCGGGATTCAGCAACTCAAAGCGTCCAAAGGCAAACTTGCCCGAGTGGATACCATGACGGTCCGGAGAATCGGGCTGGACCAAGCAACTAACTTTGGTGTGCGACGGGGTTGGTCTGGAAACGCTTCTCCCAGCTCCGGTGCTGGTACGGGCATGTGGCGCAGATCCGGGGCGCAACAGGCACCCCACGTCTGGGACCTCCCCCAGCCCGTGCCCAGTCCGACAGCCTGCCGTGCTCCACAGCTGGAGTGCCTGATGGACCGGGTGTGCGCGCGCCAGCGGCTGGTGGAGCGGTCGGCGCGGCTGCAGGAGCAGAACCAGCGGCTCATCACCGTCTGCCTCTACATCCTGGCCGCGCTGGCCGTGGCGAACGCCGCGCTCCTCCTGACCGCCTACCGGGCGTTCAGCGAGTACGGCGGCGGCCTGGTGTTCGGCCTGATCCGGCGCGCCAGTCCCGGCTGCGGCGCGTTCTGGAGCTGGCTGTTCTGACCAGCCGCCGCCGGCCGCGGGCGGGCCCGCCTGGCCGGGCGGTCGGCGGCCGGCGGCGCGCGGCGTACGGAACACGCAGGACCGACCGCCCGCGGCCGAGTCGATCTTGGCTGCGCGGGATGAACTTGTTTCTAGTGTGAGGATGTCGCCCGTATGGATGTTGGCACGCAGTGACGACTTTTGATCAGCGATGGTGTAGGGTAGGACATTTCGGCAATACATGAGAATGTCAAGTGCAAACTGAAGAAATGGAAGGAAAACAGACGACAGTATGCTTCAAGCAATAACAGACTGACATGTACTCCCACATATTATTCAGCTACAAACTCACTTCTGGTCAATACTGCATGAGCCAAACAATGTTATGAAATATGCCACTAAACCAAAACAAAACAACAAACATGGCCAGAGGTCAGAAAGGGACTGCCTAACAGCTCAACCAGAGGTTGACCAGATCCATCCAACCAGCTCAGCCTCAACCTGAGGTTGAGCTGAGGAGTTCAGTCATGCAATGGATGTCACAAATTTGACCTAAGGCTTTAGGACTTCACAATGTTTAGAATGATTTTGTTATATGTTATATTGCTATATGTTTCAAGCCCACCCTAGCAAAGACTCTTGTTTCTAACATCAGCAAATATGCAACATTTGGACTTCAATAAAAGCACACCCTGAGCATTGCAAGCACCAAACACTTGCCTGGCATCTATCATGCAGCAATGACATGATGATGGCATTGCTTACAAGCCTTTTTGTTAGAAACAAGGAAAACTCTTGTGCAATACTCATGGGAATTATGTCTCATGAAGACAAACCCTGATACATTTCTGCCCCAGTATGACACAATGACACTTTATCAATCACAGATCTTTGCAGCCTGCTGATCCATAAAACAAAGCTGTTTAGCTTACAATGTCTTCCAATAAACTTTAACTAATTTTGCTTCATGGATAAGCAGAATTATTGATAATCACTTTCAAAAAACTGCCCCACTTTTCAGCTCAAAATCTGCTCTTTTCTTTATCTGGTTTGCAGTTGGATCTGGATTTTCATGAAGCCACTGAAACTTCTAACCTGGTCACTGCAATATATGCTGCTAACTGTTTCCAGTTGATGATCTGTGGCATAATGCAGGAAAAGCTTCACATTTTACACAAGAGGCTTGGTTTTTCCAAAATAAAGAGCAGTACTCAAGGGGATGATGTATCATTTAGATGACCCCCGATACATTCCTACTCCAGTATGATACAATGATATTGCATAAATCACAGAC
Source organism: Capitulum mitella (assembly GCA_030062745.1). Classification (NCBI taxonomy): domain Eukaryota; kingdom Metazoa; phylum Arthropoda; class Thecostraca; order Pollicipedomorpha; family Pollicipedidae; genus Capitulum; species Capitulum mitella. The sequence goes on along the minus strand of CP099850.1, from coordinate 23,379,181 downwards.
CTTTGCAGCCTGCTGATTCATAAATAACAAAATGTTTAGCTCAGCTGTCTTCAAATAAACTTGAACATTTTCTTTCGAGATGGACAAAATCATTGAAAATCGCCTTAAATAACTGACCCATTTTTCTGCTCAAAATCTGGCCTTCCCTTTACCTGGTTTGCAGCTGGATCTACATTTCCATTAGATCACTGGAACTGCTAATTGGATAACCAGAATATATGCTGCTAACTGTTGCCAATTAATGAACTGTGATGCAATTCAAAAAAAGCTTTACAAGTTACACCACAAGAGGCCTAGCTTTCCCCAAAATACAGAGAAGTAAATAATGAAGGGACAGCTGTCTACTGCAGTGGCAATGGGCTCAAAGGAATGCATCTGGTGCTGATCAATGGACCTAGGTGTCATTCTGTGAACCAAGTGCTGCCTAGTGTGTAATAAAACAGATAATAACCCAAACCATGAGTAAAAATGCAAGCAATAATACTAGTGTGCAAATCACACATCTGTAACAACCTTTGCATCACTCAAATACATCAAGACAAATTCTACAACAATGAATGCTGACTGAAGGCTATGTTAAGCACAGTTTTTTTACTTGGCATTTGCTGTAATTTATTAATGACACAAAATATACTTTCTATTAACATGCAGTGTGGAAGTATTTTCAAATTCCATTAACATTATTTTCATTTTTATACTCCCCAAAGTTTGACTTTTCCATCTGCCAGTGTTTCACTATGCAAGCATTTATTCTTCTGCACCAGGATCAATTTTTTCTCCTGAGGTTATCCAACCATAAACCTGAAATTCTGGGTGCACCAGTAGAATTTTTATGAGTTATTGTTACTTTTTATTATACCACATTTTTGGAACACTACAATGAATCACACAACTTTGTGGAGGCTAAAAACCTTGTAATCATCACACACCAAATCAAGAAATTTTCAGTATGAGATAGCTCAATTCTTCAAATTTTATGTGTCTGCATTCCTAATGTTTTAGCATGTATGCTCTTACTTCTGCATTACTATTCTGGTAGAAATGTTTCTATTATTACACCCATTTTTATATGGGTGTTTTGGGACTGCTCAGTAATACCAGCAGACAATATCATACAACCAAATGACATTTCAACTCACAATTCTTCTGACACAGAATCAAGGTAAAAATTTTAGGCACTTCCCAAAGTGCTCAAACTTCACAACATGTCATTTACAAAATTTTGAGACTGGATGTCATCAGTTCTTTGGTTCTGAAAGAAGCAGAGTCCTGTCCCAGATACTTATTGAACTCCCCATTAGAATAATGCCTGTTAATTTTTTGGTGGCTCATCATACATCAAGACTGCTGATATACCAATTTGAGAGCAGCAATGTGATGTTCCTGCCTCAGCTCAGACTATAACTGTATAAATCATTCTGAATGTGAGTCCTATAAGTAAAGTTGTCAGTGCTAGCCTTTGCACATAGCACAAAAACACATGGTACTTTCATCCTGTTTTTATTTTCTTCTCATTAAACAGATCAAGAAAGTAATATTCTAAACTTGTACAAAACACTGAAACAGAATGATGCACACCCTTTTGCTCTGTGAAAGACATTACAGAAAATCAATGACCCACATAGTAACAAAGTAGTCCTACCTTGTTATGTGCCCTACAAGGTACATAATGCAGATTTTAGTCATCACATGGATTAAGTTTTAAATGTTTCCCAAAGGACAAGAATGCTATCAGAGTTAAAGAAATCTCTGCACAGTTATGAGGTCTTAATAGGCCTTGCATATTACTCACCAGATAAATGGTTAAGCTTAGGTAAAACTTGGCAATCATTACTTCTTTCTGTCAGATACTTATGCAAAATAACTGAAGTGCCATAAAATTCCCATAAGAAACAGCTATGCATTCATGCTCCAGTTTCTAAGGAATTATAAAAATGAATGCAATTATTTAGCTGATCACCACCGCTTACATCAAGTTCTGAGCCATTAATACTTGACGCGATAAGCTGTACCTCTGCATGTAACAGCCAGAAAACGCGTCTTGCTGAAAATTTTCGCGGCTCAATTCGACGTCAGGTAATACAACAAGGAACAGCAGTTTAAAACTGACTTGAGATATCAACAGAGACCTACCTTGGCCGCCACAAATTCAATCGACCGGAATTTTCTCGTGCTATCAGTGCACCACCCCCAGCGCAAAAGAAGAAGCGAAAAGAGACAGATGGCTGCGCGTCGCCGTGCGCAAAGAAAATTTTCAGCCCTTTTGTCTCTGAAGCGCAGAAATAGGTATTGCCGGGGGCAGACTAACCGAAGAAGACTCTGCTCCCTTGTATGATGTTATATTACAGCTGTTGAAATTAAAACTATTGCAATTTACGGAAACATATCGCAACACTTCTATGAATTGGATAAATATCAGGCCATAAAGCAAGTGTTTGAGTTTTAAAAGTAAAAAATTAACAGTATTTCGCCCAAAAAGAATTTACTTGAACTACTTTATTCTGGTGCGTACCGATCAAGCCTGCCTGATTTCAGGTACAGAAACTTCTAACAATTTTTCGATAGCTGACAACTGTGGCTCAGGGGAGGCCTGGCGGTGGGTGAATCCTATTTGCATATGTGAGTTTGTGAGTGGGTGGTAGTTCGGTTTCATTGCGTACTTTAAAAATAATGTATTCATCCATGGCGTCTTTGCACCTCTCTTCTAGCTGCAAAAGCAATGAATTGCCATTGGACGGAAAATTGTCCCATATCAGTGATTTACTTCATCATGGTCATATCGTAAACTTTCAATCGTCCGTGAAAAATGTGTGGATTGTGACAAGAAAATCTATTGAATTTTCTTATTTTATTTGCCAGCGAATACTGGGAAAACAGATCAGCAAACTGTATAACTCTGCTCCTTTGCAGACTGCAGCATATTTTTTTCTGTTCAGTTTATGGCAGTATATCAGCTTTTAAGCATATTGTATGTTTGTTACATTGATTTTGCATTTTGCTTCAATCAGCAAAACAAAAACAAAATCTGAGAAGGCTGTGGAAATATTGGAAGTATGATTTTAATCAGGAATGGTTTAACGTTATATATTTTGCATTGTAAAGACATTTTATGTATGTTATATTGCTAAGAAGAGTGACAATGTTTTCTGGATGTACATCCTGTGTATTGCCCTTTTTGGCACCCTACTTGAAGCCTTATAACTGTTTTCCTCAATGAGGAAAACAAAAAATATTGGACTGTTATCCCTGCATGATATCACTTTTTGTCACTGTGATACCTTTGCAAGCAGACATTATGTACATAAGGCAAGAAAAACCAGTGTTTCATTGTATGTAACTCTGCAAACCATATCACAGGGGATCAGTGTTATACTTGGAGCAGTCTCAGTTCTACAGTTATGACTACTTTGTAATTGATGTGTTTTGAGAAACCATGAAGATATGAACAACAAGAAGATGGTTCTGTGCATTCTAGAATCTTGACCTATTCTACCCATATTTATTGTCTTTTGGACAAAGTTAGGTCCATTTCCTGTTATTTGGCATGGAACATGCTGAAATTGGCCATATGGCCATTTTGCCCACAACTTTTGGGGACATGGTCACATCATTCAGCAGAGTGTGATGAATATTCATTGTATTGAGCTTCAGTTTGTCTCAAAGTGAATGTTATGGATAATGGCACATGGAGACAGAATAGTTTTAGCAATAGGTGTTAGCTATAGTTTTAGTCCTATGGTGTGTCTGGCAGTGGAGATCCATGAAGGCTACTATGAAATGCTACCTGTCAATTTGGTTGGGCATGGGATTGGCCTGGGGACTGGGCTACCAAACACATCCCAGGTACACACATAAGTAACCAATAGTCCAGCAGATTGAGGGGGTCCAGTGGCACCTTCCTAGACCACTTGCATTGGGCAGGGCATGACTGATGCAGGTGGGGTTACTTTATGAATCCAATCAGTGAATTCCAGGCAAAATGTCCCCTAATTATTGCCTGAAGTGGAAAAGTGCCATTTGTTTAGTTTTCATGAACTTGGTAATTCAAGAAATATGGAAACTGGTGATATTAGTTGCCTAGATTACTGTGTTTTTTTTATTTTGCAATTCCTCAAAGACATAGGAGTAGGATCTTCCCCATTTCACTGGTTAGCACTATCTTTGACATTTTCTCAAGTGATGAGTATTGTGTACTTGACTTGGAGATTTCCAAAAATTACAGTTGGGTGGTATAGGACTTCACATGCCTGTTTCAAATCATTGTCATAGACTTAATGTTAAAGTCTCTAAATATTTGAGGTCCAGACTCCCATTGCCCCAGGATCACTAGCCATATTGTCAAGTACAAAGTCCACCACCTGTATAATGAGGTGCTGATGGACATCTGGTATGGCTGCCAAGAAAGCTGGGAAAGAAGCTGAATGTACTAGGTTTACTAGAATATTTATTAATGCCAGTGCATTTGCCAATAAGTGCTTACATTACATACTAGTTATCAGATACAACAAGAACTTTTGTATGGTGCATGGGATGGAAGCACTGGCATTCTTAGACCCATTTGTATATCAGTTCTTAAAAGTTTGTGTTTGAAATACATGTATAACTGTTTGAAAATGCCATTGCTGTAGATTTGCCAAAATTAAGGCTCATACCTTCATAGTTTCTTATATATATGTATGTACATATTAACATTAAAATTACATTAATATTTTATATTTAAATTGGTATGTTTCTTATTTTTTTATATTATGTGTAGTTATATATATATATATATATATATATATATATGCATATAATGAAAATGTTACACAAATATATGTTACACAGTAAGGCTAATACGTACATGGTTTACTGTAATGTTTCATGTCACTGTATCATATTTAACATTGGATTATGACTGAACAACACATAATATAAAAAAGTAAGAAACATACCAATTTAAATATAAAATATTCATGTAATTTTAATGTTAATACATACATATAGAAATATACACACACACACACACACATATATATATATATATATATATATATATATATATATATATATATATATATAGTATTTTATATTAATATCAGATTTGCATGACTAGTTTGTTTGCACCTAATATATTTGTCATATAAGTACCTGACAGGTAATATAATACAATTCTTGTAATAGTATAATGTATAATAGATTACACTTGTATGAACTTTACTTACATGTGTACAGGATATACATAAACTTAAGTAATGTAATGTGTAAAGTACCTGTGCAGGTGCCTTACACATCTAGGTGCGAAAACTAGTCATTTGTTGTTGTTTCTTGGCCCTTCCTCCTTGGGACAAGATTAAGAATGCATAAAGAAGGTCTCTGACTAATTTGGGACGATTTTTTGTAACTGATATGACTGAATTCATTTCAGTGCCTAAGACAAGGAGCATAGGCCCATAATCCCCGTATGATGTGTTGCCAGTGGTAGGTGGAACCAGTGCTTACCACCCATTTTGCTGTCGTTGCTGACATGCCAATGACGGATCGTTGCCTTCAGCCCCAGATCGGCGGCACGTGCCGGCGCCGGCCAGCGATCGAGACCGAGCCCCGGGAGCGCCATGGCGCTGCACTGCCTCGCCGCCGTGTCGCGCTGCTGCCGCGTCCAGCCGCTGCCGCTGGCGTCGGCGCGCGCCGGCCTGCCGGCCGTCCAGGCGGCGCTCATCTCCGGCAAGACGATGCGCGGCGGCCCCAAGACGTGGCGGCGCGAGCCCTGGCCGTACAAGGTGAAACCCTACAAGGGCCTGAAGGCGTTCTTCGACTCGACGCGCAGCCGCTGGGACGAGAACACGAAGCTGATCGTGGTGGACGGCCCGATCGCGGCCGGCAAGGAGACGGTGGCGCGCGCGCTGGCCGAGGAGTTCGAGATGCAGTACATGCCGCCGGCGTCCACCGACCAGCTCTACGTCAACGACTACGGCTACGACCTGCGCCAGCTGAACGACCAGCTGCCGCAGCGGCTGAAGCTGCTCGAGATCGACGACTTCCTGAAGAACCCGTACGACCCGCGGATCGCGGCACTCCAGATTCACTGGTTGGGGCTCAAGCTGTCGCAGTATATTGACGCGGTCGCCCACCTTCTTAACACGGGTGAGCTGACGGCGTGGGCGCACCGGCCACCATTCGCTTGCGCACTGCCGAATGGTTTCCAAAGTGTACAGACAGCCGAAATTTTATGGTGAAACAAATAGTCTTGAAGCATCTTCGGTTAAATGCATTTATAAAATAGTTGCTCCAGCCATTGACACAACTGAAACGTTTTCCTTTCGCCTGTGAATGGCTGATGCGATGGAGGGAGACAGTTCGTGACCATTGAATAACTTGTAAATGTTTTGCGGGATGTGTTCGTGTTTTTGTTGTATTTACGTGTCCTGTGATGGCAAAACCAGTCATCATGTGATATGCTGTACCGCTGTAAACGTGGCACCTTGTTAACTTCTCTGCCTCATGCCTCGTGTCGTAATGGTGTTTGCAGGTCAGGGCGTGGTACTGAACAAGTGCGTGCTGAGCGACTACGTCTACGTGGAGGCCATGTGCAAGGCGGGCTTTATCAGTCGCGGAGGTGAGCCGGTCCTACCGTATTGTTAAAACGCGCCCGCGCACGTCGGCACGCACACACCACGGTACCCTGCTGACTGGCCTTGATACCGGCTGTAAGAATCAAAGCCGAACTGCACCATGCAGAAGACATTTGGCTCTGTGGCTGGACATCGTGAGGCTCGGTCGCCGTAGCTGGCCAAATTATTGTCGGTAGCTGGATTGTACCCCCAGAAATCACATCGGAGTCAAAATTGTGGATCACAGGTGTAATATTGACACATCAGTTCCTGATTTTTAAACCCTGGTGTCTGGAAAAAACGCATCCTGCTGTCGAAAGTGTAATTTAAGACGATGCTGGGGTTAAGAATGTAAAAATATATTTGAACATTCCATCCATTTAACTGGAACGATCTGTGCGACTACTCTGTTAGGTAGTCACAAATAGCACGCGGAAAAGAAGCGTTTTACTCGAAAGAGGATGGGTTGTGATTTCATATGTTCCAATGAACATTCACGTAGTGAAAACGAGATACAACTTTGACATGTTGGTGACATTGCTATGTGCTTTCAGTGTTGAGTGAGTACCGGGATATTGCGAAGAGTGCACTCGTGTTCATGCTGCGCCCTCATCTGGTGGTGTACCTGGACATCCCTGTGGAAGAGGTCAAGAAGAGGATCAAGGTACTAGTTGTTTCATCTTATGCTTCCCTTAGTGTGATGCCTTTTAAGTGCAGCCAAAGATAAGTGGTTCTTTCTGCAAATGCAAATATTAAAAAGTAGCCTATGATTTGCGTACATAATTTGCTGATTGTCGTCCTATAAATCCGTGCAGTTCGTGCAGTGGTAAAAATATGACGTGCATTCATGATGTGCCAGTGTGCCATCTGTTGTCTGAATGATGCATGGAGATGTTTTACCAAATCGGTTTTGGCCGACCAATGGGAATATATAAAAGCAAGGATCGGAAAACTCGGAAAAGCTGAAATAGCTGGAATCGTCTTCGTGCTGAAGAGGATCCCAGCTTTACCCAAAATTGTAAATGGCGTGAAGCATATTCGAACATCGTGTTTCAGCTGAGATATTTCCATCCCCATGTGTTGCTGGTGACCCATAGTCCGCCAGCTCTAGGCTGCGATTTCCACAGCTCACCCATCGACCCGAGAAATGGAATCTTTGAAGTTTGACCTATGAATACCACCCAGTGAAAGCCAATCCCTGGACTCAGATTTTTTGCCCGTACCTTTGAAGACTGAGTTGCGAACCCTTGCGTTTTGAGCACATTAGTTATAAATCTTTTTATGAGCCGTGACATGTAAGTCGTTATCTGTGAACCCTGACGCGTGAACCTCATCATGTGGCCCCTTTCATACGATCATGCCGTGTTTTCTGTGGCAGGCGCGCGGTCGTCCGAACGAGGTCAACTCGCCAGCGCTGACCGACACCTTCCTGCGCGCCGTGGAGGACGGCTACAAGGGCAGCTGGCTCAAGTCCATCAGCGACCACTCGGAGGTGCTGACCTACGACGTCTCCAGCGAGGCGATCGTCGAGCACATGGTGGACGATATCGAGAAGCTGGACTTTGACCAGTACGACTTCAACACGGAGATGATGCGCGATTGGACCCGGAAGTCGGACGACGGCTGGGACGCCTGCCGCACCGAGTGAGTCACGTGACCTGGTGTCGGGCGCGCCTGCGATTTAGCGATTTGCGACGGTTGGCGTCTGGTCTTTGGGAAGTCGTAGGTAATTTTTTCGCGGTGATTTTTGTCACAGTTGCGTCACAGTTGTGATTCGTGTCATAGGTAGATGTGGGGTGTAATGTGAATCGCTGCGTTTTTTTCAGTAGCGAATGTGATAGTCGCATTAAGCTACGAGGTGTACTGGGGATGTTGTTTGCTGGTATCTAGTTATCATTCCGTTCCGCGGGATGCAGAGAGAAAGGAATGCGTGGTGGTGCATATCATTGCTGTTTTCATTATTACAGCAGGCCGTGGCATTCGCCAAAATATAGCGAGGTTTATTCTTTGATCGTCGGTGGGGAGACACCTCCATCCGTTCTGTTTTTGTTTCTTGTACGGTGGTGAAGGTCACGTGATGATAGACCGTGGTGGCCGACAGTGTGCGATGGTCATGACTGCGGATGCCGGCTAACACTGCAGCTGGCGCATCTTGACCCTGAATAGCTGCTCAAACAGCTGAAGAGTCCGAGGTGCTGAGTGGCTTTGGTTTGCCGGCAGGTTCACGAACTACAAAGACCACCTGATGAGGAACATGATGGTGCCCCGATATGACGTGCCGGAGCTGGTGTGGGAACAAGAAGACCTGAAGAAGTTCTACGACACAATCGAGGCATGTTGTGGATGCACGGAAACGCTTTGTTTCGTTCTTGTAACATGCGGTTGACGTGACGACGTTGACGAGTTGACGCTTATGTGTCGAGTTGTTGACATGTCCAGCGTGATGCAAATGAGGCCGTTTTCAGTAGCATTACAAGACTGAGTTCCGTTAATTGTGTATTTGTGCTTGGTTTGCCATGATAGCTACATGCTCAGAACAATGTAGTGTGAATTATCTTCTGCATTATGCTGTTTGTTTCATTATGTTGGAAAATCAGGGAATCAAATCTCAAACAGTTTTGGAAACTTAGGCATTCAAAATGTTTTGACTTCGAGTGCATTTTGCGATTCAAGAGTCTGGTCGTCAGGTCATCGTGAAGCTCTTACGCTTTTTTATTACTATCCGGCCATATTTGTTACTCCCTGGATAAGCTGTGGCAGCTCGACTAAAGAAATAGTCGGTGTTGTAAGGAAAACAACGAACACATGAAACATGTTGAATGCTGTATGAAATTGTAGACGATTTTTTTATCACATCTGCTGTGAAATTCGCCTGTTGATGTTGGATGTATCAATATTATGTCAGTGAAACGCCAGCGGTTTCGTAGCCTACCGCGTGTCATTTGTATGCCATCTTCCCTGCAGAAGTTTGGTGGCTTCCACTTCCGTTCCCACTCGTTACAGGGCTCCTCGTTTCTCGTCTGCGTCTCATTCGCAGGGTAATGTGACACCAGCTCTCCTGTATGATGCTGCGTGTGTCAATCACCGCCGACGCGGCCCGGACCGCAGTGTGCGCTCCCGACAACAGATGGCGTTGGCCGCCGGACGGCCGCTGGCGGGCCCACACACTCCGGGGCCCGCTGCCAGCAGGCTGCCGCTCACCGTTCCGCCCCGTCCACAGAGCGCGCCCGGGCAGAAGTTTCGGTTCGGCTACAACCCGGACATGGGCGACTCGGTCCTCTTCAAGATGAGCAACGACATCAGCTACCGGGACACCACGCGCTACTGAGCGGCGGCTCCGCGCGCCGGCCGACCAGGCCCGGTCGGGCGGGCGCCGCGCGTGCCGGGCAGAGCCCACAGGGCGTTCACCGCCCGGCAATTTGGCCGGTCTTATCTCGTCCGTGTAGAGGTCGGCGGTAGTTCGCGAGCTGTTTTTGTGAGCGGGCGGCGCTATGTGCATGCCTGTACAGTGATTGCGTCGGAGAGGTAATACAAGCGTGAGTGGAAGAGGAAGGGTCGTCTTTTTGCCCGGCTGGCATTCCGGAGTGGGAGCTTGCGGTCGGTGAACGGCACAAGAGCAAACCCAGCGCGTTAACTACCGGTTTTGTACCGTAGTTAGGGCGCGTAAGTACAATGATGAATTGGTCTGCCTTGTTGGAGAGAACTCGGGTCTGTGTCTTACGGAGCACGCTGGAAAGGATACGAATAGTGCACGGTGAAAGAAAAACGCTACCTTTGGTCGACACCAGTCGTGCCGTTTTGTTTAACATGCGGTGCCCTCAAGCCTTAATATGCCTATGGCTTAGGAGAACGTCAACAGGTTGCTGCAGTCATCCATGCGGTTTCCTGTTGACCTTTATAATACCAGAAACTGGCCGTCATTCATTCAGCGATACGCAAAGGACAACCACCGGCATCCGGGCGATGACACCGGTTTCCGGTTGTCACCTCACTGGAATAAGACCTCCATCCGCGGCGACCACCGTGTCCAGGAGCGGCCGGGGCCCGGAAGGGCCGCCGACTCGGGTGCGGCGTGCAGCGGGCGCCGCCCCCGCAGACACGTCGTCGGCCGCTCCTCCCAGCCCGGGCGACGCTAAGCTCGGGCAGCGGCGCCGGCCGCGCCGCCGGGTCTGCATAATGGCCGTCCGGCGCAGATGAATTGCTTCCGCCGCCGCGCCCGTGCATGGAGCTACACGAGGTCGGGCGGCGGGTCACGATTGTCGGGGGGGGGTAGAACTGCCCGGCCATGGGTGAAGGGATGGAAATAACACCGCACGTTCCTCCGCTCAGTTTACACCGTCAGTTCATGTGCCCACAGTTCGTTCGAGAGGAAGCTGTTTCAACGTTTTTCAAATTGTAATTGCATCCAAGAAGTCTTGCATGCGGTGATGCGTTACCCTGTCGTGTCTGCTACGTATTGGTGTCGTGTCTGTTTCCATAATTCATGCTTTTCACGAACGGTTTACACTTTTTCGCGTCAAACCTCATCACCTCCTTTAGGCGCCACATGACCTCGTAGTTGGTGTATCCTTTAGCCCCAATAATCAGCCCCATGTTTTTTTCCTTCCCCTTGCAACAGCTTACCATATCCTAGATACGGCTGCCCAAAACAGGTACGTTAACGACTTAAATCGCGTACTTAGATGCCAAATACAAGAAACGTTTACGGCCCAATCTGCTTTTGCCTCTGAATTCCAAGGAAACGGGATGATTGGCTGCTCAGGCTGCACCGCAGCCTGCGAGCCTATTCGAAATATTAGTCCCACGTTAACCAAGACAGCGCAGCCATCTGTCTTTTACGACGCAGGTGGTATCAGGTGAGAGCGGACCCCAAACAGAGGCAGGCTGCTGACGTGGCCAGGCGTCCAACGAAATCTGTCTTCTCTAATCGCTGATGCATTGCAAGGTCTCACTTGGCATGCGTTCCGTGTATACGGTGCATCCGTTAAAACGTAAACGTTGTACGCGTAGCGGACTGGGTGCGCCTGCAGTATGCATCCATTTGGTTTATGGAGCAGTGACAATGGTTGCGATATATTTTGTAAACAGCTTTCAAAATCTAGACGGATACCCAATGACACCACTGATAAGTTATGCTCGGGCCGTTAAATGCATTTAATTGACTATTTGGACCGTTAGCATTACCTGTAAACTAAATACCCCACGGCTGCACATAATTGCACTCGTGCTGTATGCCGTGGATGAACTTTACTTGCTAGTTGTGCGCGCTGCATCTACCAACTTTTTGAGGTTTTTGAGTCCAGAACAGGGAATTATATAAATAATTAAAACTACTCACTCCAGGGTCAATTTTAGCAAATTTTTGCCAGGTGTACGAAGTTTTCGGACCTGGTACCTATTTTGAAATTATTGTACATTATAGGTATTATCACAATAGTTTTAGGGAAATATGGCACTGGTCATGAGGTTTTCTGGAAAACGGCACATTTAGATGTCTGTTTTTGTGCAACTTGTATATATTCTTCTCCATTTGGCAAAGTCGCAACATGCAATCCGAGTAACCTTCTGACTACTGCACTGAAAAGCATACATCTCCAAAATAGATATATTTGGTACCTCGTGATAAGCTCCCAGATTCCATTGTCTGAGTCGTTTCTGCAGTCGCAGTAATACGTGATCGCAATAGACCTAAGACAATTGGATACAGTTTCATCTACCGCCATTTTCAAGCAGCACTCAATTGCAGAATGCCGCCACTTAACACGCATTTGTAAGAGACGGATGCTCAACAGATGTAAATAAGTATTTTTGGGAGCCATCATTGTCTGCCTTTCAGACTCTCTGTGACTGGGTGTTCATTTTCGCGTCACGAATAAATGAATAGTGTGTTGTTTAAAACAAAGAAACTTGAAATCGGTCGAAATCCTTTTGAAGTTATTGATTTATAAAGTTAAAAATACCGGGCGAAATAGCGCATTCAAATCGCCGGTGATGTATACTGGGAATATTTCAAAGTGCTGCCTTTATGTTTATAGTGATGGCTGCCTGTCTTTCATGTAATGGTACACATGTAAATGTAAAGGTCATGCAAGGTCATTTGGGTCAATCTAGGTGAAGGTCACACTTGGTCACTAATTCAAATCCAACTCAAACTTTCCGTTGTTTTTTGTTTTAGAAGAACCGGAAAAATCGCGATAACGGCAACACATTTCACCAAAGTTGCGTTCATTGTCGAAACATGTCACGACATCGGTAATATGCGGTGACCTAAGATGATCCCACATTTTAGCCTGATCTATAGAAAATTTCGTCAGCGCTGTGTATGCCACACCGCATTCGAGTAATGATGTAATAAAACTATTACTACGCGATTCACCCAAAAATCACTCCAGTGAGCCGCTTCCATGAAATACGTCATATCACTCTTTACAAATATGCGTGATCTGAAGTCAAACACTTCCGCCCTTTGGTTTCCTTTGTGCTTGATTCTGTCAACCAAGTTTGAAATTAGTAATCGTATTATAGCCCAGGAAAGATGGATATTAGTTGGAAGAACGGTCACAAAACGTAGAACGGATAAGTTTATGCCTATTTGACCAAATTTGGCCACGATAAAATGACTTAAGGTCACTAGATTTACACACAAGAGAGCTACCCACAGCCTCGATCCAACCTGTAGATTTTTTGCCTCTAGCATTTATATTCAGTGAGACTGTGGTGAGGGGGGAATGACGCAACCCCTTTCAAGGCGAGTGATTTTTAGAAGCCTTCCAGTGCGCATGTTCAAACATTGCCTGACTCACCCAGGATTAAGATTATTACCCAGGATTAAGACTATTTCTAGCTCAAGCCCTCTTTGAAGAGTCACCGAAGAGCTCCGCCCGGGGTCGCGCCGCCCTTGCCGGTTCTTCCGGCCTTCTTCCCCACTTGGATAGCCCAGATCAGGCCTATCTTGCTGGTATCGTGGAGTCACTGGTCAGCGCGACATCCTCTTCAGCATGACACTCCACTCAAGTCCATTACGTCTACCCTTGGGTATGCCTGGTCCTGCATGGGCGAATGGCGACCCAAAAGCGAGTTTTTAACCCATTTCTCTCCGTAAGGTGACTTACGTTGGGTCGTTGGGCCCTTTGCGGCGGCGCATTCCAGGCCGTAAACGTTGCGGCAAAATGCACGCTGATGTTCACCACGGTCGTTACGTGCTGGCCAATTACACCCTCGTCAAAAGCCGCGGTCCCACTTGAAACGTTTCACCGCGTTCAAGGGATTACCTTCGTAAAATTATCTCGGGCCAGAGAACCTCGGTACGAAATAGAGTCATCTATTTCCCGCATAGATTTTATGACAAGGTTTACCCATAAATGTCTGGGAATGACGGCGCCTACATTCAGAAGCCGGAACGCCGAATCCAACAGCTTCGTGGAATGCGAAAATCGCCTGCATTTCGGTTCGGCACGCGAATGCTATCGATGCCGAAAATCCGCAAACATAAAGCGCGACGTCACTGTAATGTGGCTTACATCATCAGCCCTGCCCGGCTCCGTGGGCAGCTCGGCTTACAAAGCCTCGCGCCTCCACGCGGCCGCTTGCAACAGCGGACCCAAATCTGCGGCGAGGTCGGAGCCTCCCGCCACGGTCAACACGTCGACGGGACGACAGGCAGCTGTCTGCAGCCGGCACGTGGCCACCTAAGCCGTTGTATCCAGCACGCCGTCTCCCGCGATCAGGGAGCGCCGCCGCGTAATCTGACGTCATCCGGACGTGGGGGGCGGGCTGAGGTGGGGGACGACCGGCCGGCGACGGTTGACCTCCGAGCAGGCCCAGAGATAGCCATTTAAGCGTCGCTGCCCGGCCCTTTCCGGCACGGTCGGGCCGGTCCTGTGCCGGGTGTGCCTGTGTAGTGGCTTCCGGTTGCAGGTACGTAGTCAGGCGACGGACTAGGGGAGACCTCAAAACGCATTCAGAAACGTTGCTGTCGGTTCAGCTTTGCTTTCTCTAACTTCACAATCATAAGGAAAAGTGTACTGGAATGGTGTTACTCAATCCTAATTTTTTCAAATCCTAGGAACACACCTGTGGACGGTTCCGCCGATGCCCGAGCGAAGGTACAACGTGTCCCCCAAGAAATGTGGCAGTTACTTTCCTCGTTAACGGACGTAGTTTTGAAAATAAGCACGTGATTTTTTCGTATCATTATGCAGATGCATTGAACGTGGCCCGTTACATTTCCCTCCAGCTTTCGTTGGTGCCGGAGTTATGGCTTGATCAAGATAAGGCTTACAATCAAGGGAAAAGCACTTCGCGTTGAAAAATACACAACAAGATCTTCCCAGCCGACCCGTTTGGAGTTTGGGCACCGTTCCGGTCTTAAAAGACGCGATGCTCCCAACAGACAGTCAGTTTGTCGTTGTTTGCACAAATTCAGCGTTCAATGAACGCTGAATTTGTGAATTGAACGCTTCGCAGAATGCGAAGACTTTAGCCCCGGGCTAGGCTACTCCCTCGGGAATACCAGCCTCAAAGAAATCCAGCCAACATCGTTGCTGTCGCGGCATTCGTCACCCAAATTCCGGCAAAATCCTTTCGCTGCCAAGAACTCGAGCTGTCTAGAAATGGATTGCCCAACACTCTGAAAATGGACTCGAAACTACACCACACCATATAGGCGTGTTCTATAAACTTGAACCATCCTAAGACATGAAAAAACGGATGGCGATACGCCAGTGGTTTACTTACAAACTCGTGAACCAAACTTTCCTGTCGATCTCTGGTTCACAGGTCAGGCATGACTTTTTGCGCAGTGGCCATGACAACTCAGAGACCAATATGTAGTGGGAAGAAACCAAGCCCGGTATCGTACTTTGCAGCGACCCCTGTGATCCGAGCGATCCCCATCGCTAAATAAGTGAACGTTGCTGAGCAATGTCGCTAAGCGCATTCAGATATATCTGAGCCACCCAGACCGACATTTAGAACATGTAATAAGACAATCGTAAAATCATCACGAGACGTCTTATCGCTATGAAATTTGGTGGGCTAAATATGCAGAGTATTACCAATGTTATGTGAAAATATGACGTTATTAACGCATTAGACAAAGACGTTGTTGCCAAAGTTCAGTGTCACGCTTTTTGGGATACCCTGTAGCTCTGATCATTGCTAAATGATCATTCCCTGCCAAATGCAGAACTTGTTATTTTTGCTATGGAAACTGATGGTGGATGTTTATTTTGCTTCCGTTCTCTATCGTTCTTTGAATCGCTTTTCCCAACCTCTTCCATAGCCCTTTTTCGTCCCAACAAGAGCCAGGAACGCTTATAAATAGATTAGATTGCTTCGAGAAACGCCTCTGTCCGTTTTTCAGCATTCGTTTTTCTTAGAAAGCCTTAGAAGCACCAAACAATCCCATCAATTAGGAACTATATTTTGGCGTCACCCACCGGTATAGCACAACACAGGCCTCCGCTAAAGTTCGTTGTCCTGCTTCGTCACATGTCGTCACGCAACAGGCGACAATGGGACACGGTTGAATAGGACACAGAAAATCGCCTTGGAACTCCTTAATTATAGCTATTTGAAGCGTATTGAACGTCAAAACACGATTTCATACGCTCACAAATTATAACTTAACTATCTCAGTTGAAAACACGTGTTTGTTTCAGTCCGTAACACTTGCTTGGATAAATAATTAACGTAAATAGTTCCATTTCAACGGAGACCCCGCTATTCTGCGTTTCCGAACAGACATCGACGAACATCTTTCCGAACTGTCAACAGCAGGCCCTCAACTTGTCCCCTCGGCCCATCGCGTGCTCCTCAGCGGCCGCCGGCGGCCGGCATAACCCCGACCGGCTCGATCCAGCTTGATCCGGCGCAGGGCGGGGCGTGGAGGGCGCGTGGCTGCCGTTTCGCCACCGTCCGCCGGCGATGCGGAGACCGCCGGCGTGGCGCGTGGCCAACCGGCGATGATTGATGACGCACGGCGGCACGTCAGCGTCCGCTGCTCCGCGTGCAGCTCAGGGCGCAGCAAGGCCTCGGGCCGCGCCGTCTGCGCGGCGGAGGCGCACGTGCGGGGGGAGAGAAAAGGGGGAGGGGAGAGGGGGAGATAGGGGAAGATGTGAGATGAGAACAAGAAAAAGGGAGAAAGAAGGAGGCAGAAGAGGGGAGAGAGAGGGAGGGAGAGGGGGAGAGGGTTAGCGCTTGGAACGAAGTTGAATGGTCTGGTCCTGGCCACAGGGACGAACAGCAGTCGAAGTTTGTTGCATGGTTCATCAGGAGCATGTGACCTATTCACACTCCTCCATCGTGGCTAATTTTGTCGTAAATGCCAGTGTTTTAATCCAGTTGGTATTGCTATTTATTGATTTATTGTAACAGGTGAGTGAAATACATTCGGAAAGGTTCGACTTTTCGGTAGGCCTCCCGGAATGCCAAAGTCACAAACATCTGCTGCGACAATGTTTGTGCAAGTTACATCGTGGCTCCTTGAACGGCAGCGTCCACCATAACGTATGCGTAACAAATGATGTAACAACTGGAGCCCCGGTGGTTGTATTTACACCGTAAAGATGCTAGGGATGATGTGAAGTCTCCATGTAGGCCAGTGAGACGAAATAGGATCCACACCGGCAAACAAGCACCCAGCGGTATTTGATATTCGGAAATTTCGCCAGAAAAGCATTCCGAATCACTCGCCTTGCTGCTAGCTGATCATATATATCGAGCCAGAATAGCACACATCCGGATTAGATGTTAAGTGAGTTGCTTTGTCACAGAAGCTCAGTGTTAATGGGGCCTCAGAAAATGCTAATAAGAAGGCGGTGTGACTACTTTTTGGGGTACCTTTCATGTAAAAACACTGTAACCGCACAAATCATTTCGATAGCGAGTCCTAAAAGGGTTAGCTGATGCGTAAACCGGCATAACCAACGGTGAATTACAGTTCGCTTTGGTTGCATTCTTGCTTTAAGATCCGATGGATTTCCAATGCCGGCGCATTCTTTTTAGCGGACACCAGCAGAAATCAAAGTGGCATTCTTATGGTCATGCCAGCTGACTTTGATTGGTGCAAATGCAATAAAAAATGTGATGTGCCATCAGCGAGCAGCAGCATTAAAAAACAATGCAGCGACAATGGAATACTAATCATGACAGCCATGTTATCGAAGGCAATATCAGATCATAATGCTGTGGGGCTGACATGACACATTGCCACGGACAACTCCATGTCAACCATTTGCGAATGTGCATGCTGAAGGAATCGTTTTTTTTATGATAAAAGCCGAATGAAGGGTAAATAATCGGCTCATGCGAGTCAAGACCGAGTGTATCGCTATTCGCTACATCGACTCACTAAACTTTGAATAGAATACTCTAGAAATCAGGGTACAGAAATAAGGCTTTAAATTGGATCGGACTAACCCGTCAAAAATTATTGACACTTTACGACCACGTCAGTAGCCATCCCTCGTATGCTGTGTGGATTTCTTCGTCATGATTCAAGCCTGCAATTTTTACGACCACGGGGTGCAGGGGTGTTGGAACCGGTGGGAGGGGGACAGAAGGGGCAACTGCCCCCAACTTTGGGCAACATTTAACACTAACCTCATGGCGTTGCACGGGAAAAAAACAAGGCAAAAATCGTGTTTACCCCCCCCCCCGTTGACACCGAGTTTACACCACTCCTGCCGGGGTGGCGTGCAAGGGATGACGAGCGATGATCTAAGTAGTATTCAGTTCGCATCCCAGCTAAATTATCGAGGCTTCATTGTTGAACGTGTCGAGGCTGCATCTCTTCATCCCACTCACAGAGGTGACTTACACTGATACGTAGCAGCCAGCACCTGGGTGCCATATTATTACCACAACAGATTCAACAGACGGAAACAGTTATGGCCCGTAAGATGTAGTAATGATACGCTAATAAAACAGAAGTACCGAAGGATGGCAGAAATCGCCTTTGAAACATTCTCCCGGCTGTTCGGCTGGTTTGTTCTCTATGGTACCACGTACCCACAACTGTTATTCCTGGAATGTCTGCCGAGAAGGGTGGTACTACGGGATCATGCGATCGCAAAGCAAAACTCTAAGTGAACAAACCTCGCCCATCTTTTCAAAAGAAGATGCTTTGTCCTGAATTCGGCGCGTGCTGTTTCTGACACTGGTAAGGAAAGTTCATGGGCTGCCGCTCCTGTGGACACCGATGCAACGCAAAGTCAAGGTGGCGTGAGCATACCCTTTTAACGTTGCGCACCAGCGGCATTTTCTCCGCACTTTCGATGAAATTAGCGCACTGAAATTATGCCATGACCGGAATATTTAAAAGTAACCTCAAGCTCTAAAAATCGCCCCATTTACGATGAAAGCGAAGAGGGGGGGGGGGGGTAAGAACTCTCATGTGCATATGAGTGGAGCGGGGTGGAAAGGTGAAGGCGGCTGCAGATTATTTTATGTCTTCCTTTCCACCTAACGCCCTATAACTATTTTCTCATTTCTCTTCCTCTCCCTCTCCCACTCTCTCTTTCCCTCTCTCCCTCTCTCCCTTTCTCTCCCTTCCTTTTCTCCCTCCCTCTCTCCCCTCCATCCCTCCTGCTTTCCTTGTCCTCCTCTCTTTAGCACCGTTCTCCTTCATCCCTCTGCCTATTTGTTCTCCGCCTCCGCTTCCCACAGCTGGCGAGCGCCGATGTTTGCCCGCCCGCTCGGCGCGCGGCCGCCGGCCCGGCGCGCGGCCCGAGTTGCACCGGTCACTGACACGGCTGGGGGCCGGCACGCCATGCCGACGACCCGGTCAGTTTACTTTCTTTGGCGGTCGGCGTGCCGCGTTGCCGGGAGTCGACCGTTACGGCCGGCGGAGGCGGGTCCGGCCGCCGGCGGCCGCCGCCTCTGCCGCTGCAAAAACCGCCCGGCCCGAGCTCGGCGCCCGCCGGCGGCGCCCGGCAGAGTGCAGGAGACCCAGCGGGGCGCCGGCAAAGCTGGAGGACTCTGGAGGACTTTGGGGACTCTTACGGGCTCTGGAGGAATCCGGGTGACTGACTGGCTCTGGAGGTCAGTGAAGGACTCTGGAGAGCTCTGAAGACTAAGAAGGATTCGGGACATCTCTTGAGGACTCGGTGGAGTAGGGGGATTGTGGGGAGGGGGCGGGGAGGGCACTCTGGACGCCCCTTAATATTTTCGCTAATTTTACCACGGCTCCGGAAGATCCTGGACGAACCGAGCCGACTCTTGAGAATATGGCAGTCGTTTTGTCTTCGGAAATCTTCGGAAGAATGAGCTGGATGGAGATCCTTTTGTGTTCGTATCAGGAGACCGCCGTCCCTTTTCCCAAAATGTTGACCTGAACCCTCTATCACGCAGGTCGAGCTGGAGCAACCAACGCTAATGTAACGCCTCTAGAATGTCCGAGCTGTTGGGGAAGCGAGTCTGACAAGAAGTTGCAGTTACATAAAACCCAATGTTCTACTCGAAACCGACTGCAGGCGCATCGCATGCGTAGGCTGGGAACGCAGAATTATCGAAGGGATAAGCTACATAACGGTAACATGTTCAAATTAGTAATAATTGCGTGGACCGAGCGCAAATGAAAGTAGCTCGCCAAAGAATAAACAAAAAACCCATTGGGTGGAACATTAGGATGCATCGAAATCAAACGTGCCTGGATGTGTAGACTTGTCTTAGTGGGAAAACGTACGTCGTATATCTACAGCCAACTCTCCTTCATTTCATTCACGTCGACTCCCAGGATCCAGCCCGCGCAAAGACACTCTAAAATATCTTTGTTAAAAATATCTCGCTCTGGCATGCACTTTTGATATATGTTACGTGAATGTCGGCATGCAAGTCAATTACTATCCTATCAGAAACCAATTAATGAGGAATATTTCCCATGGGCTGATGTGTTTCTCCACGAGATATTTGCGATAAAGGGGATTAAACTGCATTGCTAGGTGAAGAGCTATTCCCGTCTTATGACTTGGCTTGTTTCAATAACTAAGCCCTCGATGCCTTTTGTAGTATACAGTATTCCCCGTTATTTTATTGAATTTCACCTTTCCATCAGAACGTTATCAAAAGACTTAATTTGGCCTCCATTGCATTGCACGGTAATTAATATCCTCCTTGTGACCTGCAGTCGTGCTCTTCTTTGACCTGTTCCATCCGTGTCTATGCACACTACACGGGCACTGATTCCGCATCATTCTGAAGTGCACAGTACAGCGTGTCCTGCGCGTGGCGATACCTACGTTGCTGTAAATGCAGTGCGTCAGGTCCTACGGCGAACCGCACGCCCACCAGGCGTAGCACCGCCGCGCCCTTATTGTAAGAACAGTACCCCAGGTCCCACGCGTACCGATGCCGTACCCTCCCGCGCACTGCCGGTGGCGGCCGCGGGCGGCGGCGGCGGCGGCGGCGGCGGCGGCGCCACGGTCGCCGCGCGGCTATAAAACGGCCGGCGGCGGCGGCGACCGGCCAGTTGACTCTGCCGCCGCCCGCCGGCATCATGTGGCCGCTGCTGACCGTGCTGGCGGTGACGGTGGCGGCGGGCCGCGGCCTGCCGACCGCGAGCAGCCACCTGCCGGCCGAGCACCGGCTGCCGAGCGCGCTGGTGCTGCCCGACACGGCCCAGATCCCCGGCCAGAAGCTGGAGCAGTGGCAGGTGGACAAGTTCTTCTCGCTCTGGTACATCTTCGCCCTGAGCGACAACGTCCAGGTCTCGAGTGAGTACGCTGCCGCGCTCGAGCGGGAGGGACGTGGGCTGCACGCTGTGCGGACTGGTTCGAACTGACTCCGATTGGCTCGTGTGGTTGTCCGGTGGTTTAGATCGCCAATCGCTGGGGTGAATGGGTCTTTAGCGTGACGGCGTGCTTGTAGCACAGCAGCGGAATCTTCGGGTGCTGCTAGAGGTGGGGTATAGTGTGGACATTTGGATCGGCGACTAGTCTTGCCGCACTCAGCCGTGTTTGGCATTGGCCGAACGCTGGTGATGTTTAACATGAAACTGACAGAAATGTTTGTAGAAAGTCTGTAGTGGTGCTCGTCTTCATCACTGCAACACCACGGATCTTAGAAAGAACTAGACTGCAAAGTTTTCTAAAAAAAAAACTAGTTGTTGGCGAAGGCATCTGATGAATACACCAGAGCTCCAAACACAATGAACAGCTTCCGTGTTAGTCATGCCTTGCTTTTAATTACTTCTTTGCTTGGCCTCAAAACAAAAATGGACAAAGTTGATGATGGAACAGCGTCCACATCAAGAAAAAGAGACAATTCTGAAAGGCCTTGCTTAATCCAAACAAGTCACGAGTGATTTAAACCAACACTGCATACGCTTGAGACTTGAGAACGACAATAACCTACCAGCTTTTTACACAGAAGTCTGTTTAGGTGATGGAGTGATAACAGCCTTCTGTCTCAGTTTTGTGTGAAAGAACCCCAACACCTGGCCGAGTTACGGCGATAGAACCAAGGACATTCTCAGGCTGCAACTGAGCACGACCAGGCATGAACGCAAATGTACTAGCCTAGAATTGCCATATTCGACCGATGCTCTTTGCATGACCCAAAAATCAAACCAACCTGTTTCCTGGTCAGGGTCTGCATACACGCATCCGCTCTAGGCATTTTTTAACGTTTCCCACATGTCCGACACTCATCCACAGTTGCCAGTTGAGGATAAAGCACATAGTATGACCCATAGACTCCGAGTTAAAACGGCAGCAATTCTTATGGGAACAAGGATATTAGGCTTGGTCTTATGCTGAGGAAATCATCTTTGAAACACCCAAATTTGGTCGTTCGCCGCTCCTTCTAGAGAAATAAGCATGATTTAAAGCATCGTTAGCTACAGTAAGCACCGAACTGGATTTTCCGGCGACGTGTTTCATAGTTTAGTCATCACTCCATGGTTTTCGCGGAACGTGGCTTTGGACAAGGACGCAAACCCATAATCCTGGCATTTATTGGCGTGAACCACATCTTTTTGGTAACGAGGACATCTACAGCCCTCGAAGCCACTTCAAGTGGCTTCTGGAATCTAAAGCCGAGGGGCCGATTTTATTGATTCATTCAACGGTTGATGGCCGTGCGCCACATGAATCTGAAGGAGAACTAGCCGTTGACATCGAGATGAACGTTGCTGTGAAACGTCGGATTAAAACCCCCAAGTATGCACCCAGTAAGCGCTGTAATGCAACGGCAGCACAGAAGCAATGTTCGTAATAAATAAATCGTGACAATATGGAACGTTTTCCTGTCCAGGCATTTGTGACAGGAATTTGCAAACATAAACAACCAAAAAAAGAGGTAGAAACAGATCACGATCAGATATTTGCCTCCTGGAACGGGCTTTCGTAGGAAACTCAAAAAGTGCTTAAAGACATGCATACTGGTATGTAAAAGGTCGTTAAGAGTAATTTCACGGCTTTCAATGGAGCGGAATAATAAATGGTTAATGAGAAAGGGAAAGTGGCTTGTTTGTCTTATACATAAGGTCATGCATAGTTTAAGTAA
Organism: Capitulum mitella; assembly: GCA_030062745.1. Taxonomy (NCBI): domain Eukaryota; kingdom Metazoa; phylum Arthropoda; class Thecostraca; order Pollicipedomorpha; family Pollicipedidae; genus Capitulum; species Capitulum mitella. Next base: position 23,356,085 of record CP099850.1, on the reverse strand, counting down.
GCTTTCCGTTGTTCCCCACTAAGCACTGCAATTCGACAAACAATGTCAAAACCAAACGAAACGCACGAGAGCGCCGACACGTTTCAGAATGGTTCCGAATGAATCTGAGTATGATTTAAAGAGGTGCGTTTACTCCATGTTTTTTTTTCGTTTTTGAGGCAGCAGTGCACTGTTATCTCCGATTTTTGCCCTTGAAACTTGTCTCGAAAAACTCCGAGTAATGGTTAGGAAAACACATCCATAGGCACTCATGTGGCGTTCAAAACCTTGGTGTCGTATATATGGAAGGACAATTATTTGTCGTGCACGTAATACCACAGCCACTCGACTAAGACGGGCAAGTCATCACCTAGACAATAAAACCTTCGACTCGTGTCTACTTTAAGCAAGGCAGAAGGTCACTGTGTGGTTTAAGGCACGTTTTCCATGTTCGTTACGTAATGACAACCCACAGGTGCGGAAATCGGCCAAACGTCAAATTTCTTTTCGTAAAAAGTGGATCGGAATTTATTAACAATGTCAGGCTGATTTGAAGAATGGCGAATTTCTGCTTAAATCGTGCATGCAAAGGCAAAAAAGAAGTGCTTTTTTAGCAAGCTTTAAACCTGAAAACCAACCCGTGGCATATCGTATTTTCTTTCAGTGCCACCATACAAAGGACTTTAAAAACTTCATTTTCTTGTACTTGTTTTGCCTTTACCTCGTTGATGCATGCCTTGAATGCCTTGAAGCATGCAACGATGGGTCGCTGTCTCTGCTCGTAAACTTGTCACTATGTCACTAGCGCTGGCCTTCCCACCCGAAATGGGTTAACCCGAACCATGAAACCAAACGATACGTCATGCAAATCCACGAGACAGCCGTGCTGAAACTCGATCAGGATGTTGCCACCGATATATAATCGGCGTTAATCCTGAGACTAAACACAGACACGTGCTGCAGCTCGCCTCGTGTCCTCGGGCAGATGTTCTAAAGCCTACAACGGCTACCCGTCTTTACCCCGGGGTTCAGCAGTGGTGAGCCTCTGCGCTGGAGGATGACAAGGGACGTCTGGCGGTTCAGCCTTGCCCAAGGATAAGGCTAAGCCTTAGCCTAAGCTTAACCCTCGATGCTGTTTCGAACCAATGTGGTTATGATATTTATGCTCTAGAGCGTCCAGCGCTGCATGAGAAGGTTTCGCCAAAGCAGCGGAGTCTTTAGAATTGTTCTGTTTGATGCAAATCTCTACCAGAAGATTACTCTTCTTTACACATAATACAGGAAGCGCATAGGTGATGCTGCGCGTGTGCTCTGCGCCGATCAGCGGTTTGTCTGCGTGAAATCTGAGAGAATCGGACGAGAGGAAACCCGTCACAGGAAACCCGAACAGGAACTTTCCCCGGTCGCAGCGACCACTAACTTTTAAGTCGCAGGCTTAAGTCAGATACTTTCGACGCTCGTTTTTGGTAATGTTTTGGCAATACAGGATATCACCGACGCTCTGTTAGTAAGCGAGCACGAATAAACAGTAAAGACCGCATAGTTTGTCCGTTCAGCAGAGATCTATGCCAGGTGACCTTCCAACACCTTTCTCACTTTCCCTGTCACAGTATTTAATATCTTTTTAATGCGTTCATTACGATTACTGGTAGTACTTAACAGTGCTACACGTTTTATAGTACTAAACGCATTTGTGCGACCTAGCACAAGCAGCGTTTGTCTTCGATCCGTCCTCTGTAAAGATTTCTCGAAAGCTTTACGTACATTCGCATTTTGTCACATACTGCAGGATGCTGCATGGAGGGCTGAAGAATATACAAGCTGTCCATTTGCATGTAGTGTGCTTAACCCTATTTTCATTCGGGGGTGGGCCGGTTCGCCCCCCCCCCCCGATGTTTCTCCGGCGCTAAAGCGAAACCATTCGCATTATCGCATTGAAATGAAATGACGTTTCTGAACTGTTCCTTGCAGGCTTAGACCTTTGGGAGGCTCAGGCCACATCATTTCGATCCACCTTTACCAGTGATTTACAACAGTTATGTTGGCCCAACAGTAACAGCCATGAAAAGTGCATATACGGCGTATAGCTGTGCATACTTTGGCATGGACGGACTCAGGAAAAAAGGAGAAACAAGAAAATAACAGCTTTGGTTAGATATCGTGAATATAACGTTGGCACTTTCAGTAGATTATATTCATTCCTATTTTGGTTTCCTGAACCCGACACTGACGCTTCTTACTGGCTGCAACCATCGTCTACTGAAAAGGCATTGACATTGCCGTAACCGATCAGGCAAAGCGGATGAAAAATTACCAGAAAGTTTATTAATGACTTCCCTGTACGTACCGGACTACAAATCCGCCACTGCTCCCAAAATTGCCTCTAAGTATGCCTTGCAACTAACTAAGTAGGTGCCTACATCGCAGTATGCCACAGAGCGAAAATCGGCGCTCTGCTAAAGGCACAGCTGGCGTATTTTTGCTACTTATGTGTGGATGAAGTGTTAGGTAAGATGACAAGCTTTCGTTTAAGCCCTGTTTTATTGAAAGCGGTTCAGTACTTTAGATAATTCCATTGGGGGGGGGGGACAAATCGGCCCTCCGCATGGATTCCAAGCGAAATCTACTACATGGAAATAGGCTTAAAGAATGCTCAGTTTTCAACTTGCGTCTTGAACTGAGGTGGCCAAGTTGTTGTGTGCGGTCTTAAAAATCGGTTTCTGAAATGCATGTAACCTAGAAACCCCATAGTTCTGAAGTTCCAGAACGGTCTTCCGTCTGCCTTCCCGAGTCCCATTCATCCGTGTCCTATTAGCCGGTGTCCTATTGTGAGCAGTTCCGTGACGACATTAACGACCACAGTTCAACGAACTTTAGCAGGAGAAGCCTTAGGGCCTCACCGCCAGTAGATGACATCACATTATACGCTTCTTGTTAATTAATGGCTGCATGCCTCCTAGCCTCTATAAAAAAGGACAACCGAAAACACAAGCGGCGGGGTGTTTCGGATCTTCCGAACATATTTGTGAAAAGAAGACCAAGATGAAACACGTCGAAAAAGTATAAGAATTGTAGGTAATAAAAACAGCCCGAAAATCTGGAAATCTCGTATCTTAGATAACTGTAACTACATGTTTTTAAATAAACAACAATACGAAGTATGGAACCCCAAGGAGCATGTTCGGTCCAGGGTCCTAACACCAGTGAAGTTACAACCTTCTTCAACGAACCAGAAAACTTATGCATTCAATAAATTGCGTGCGATCTCCAGGGCACGATGTAAGCTGGAAGTTACCTGACTTCCATGTTAACTTCCTATGGGCTTATATGCGACTGTCTTTTCAGATCAGCTCGTAGAATTTAGCTTACATTGGCGTCACATTATTTTTTAAACACTTTATGTATTTATCGAGGGAGTTTAGACATGTGATATCGTTACTGAATGTTGGATATCAGTGTAACTGAAATATCTGTGATATTTTTGAGAACCTCACGTATGTTACTAATACCAAAAGGAGTAGACGGTAACGTATGTCTTACTAAGAGCTCAAGAATATTTGTTCATATATTTCTGCGTCTTTTCACCAACTGCGTCCCATTCTTGCATATGTATGTAAAGTCCCCATTCTTGTACAGCTAAACGTTTGATAAAACCCAACATGCAGAAAGAAAATGAAAAAAACGTATTTCTAAGTCCTTCTGTCCTATGTCGCTTGCACATTACACAAGACGTTCCTCGACTGATGCCATCTCGATTGCACCGTTTCAGAGGATCCGTACACGGTGCTGGCGCCCAGCAACGCGGCGTTCGAGCGCGTGAAGCTGACGCCCGCCTTCTCTGGCCGCGACCACATCGTCGACGTCCTGCGAAACCACATCATCCTGGGCGACGTGGTGACGCAGGAGCGGCTCAAGCAGCTGAAGGATGGTGACCAGCTGAAGCTCACCACCCTGCTCGGCACCACTGCCGTCTTCACCAACAGGCAAGGTACGTCGCCGATGCCTCCCCCACTCGGTGAGGATGTTGCAAGGCACCGTGCGATGAACATGCAAACGCGTCTTTCCTTTTTCTGGCCATTGCCGTCTTCGGAAAAATGGCGTTGGTTCATGGTCACATGCAATGCTTCATGCCGCCCCGGATTTTTTTTGTTTTGCTGTATGTCTACAAAATGGGTACAGCTTCACGAAATTGCAATCGCTGCGATGGATTGCGTCATTTGAGACGTCGCCCTCTACCGAGATCAGATTGCTGGTAAGCCAGCGCACCTTTTTCGTTGTTGCTTTATTTGAATTTCTTTACAAAATAACAACTATGCCCTTGAAATGTTTTGAGCCCCGAATCGCAGGCAAACTACAAGATAGTTACCTGTCGAAACCGGTCTGCTCAGAAGCACTCCGATACAGTCCGGTTCGAACTAAATAAAATCAACAGGCGGCCACTGAGTCACACTGAGTTGTCAACACCCTGAGACAGTTGCGTTGACAACTGTCGCTGTCCGTTTTAGCCGTCAGCCCTATTCGTGACGATTCAGAAGCCTTGAGCATCAAGGCCGCGCGGCCAGGCAGGAATCAGGCTGCACCGATCGGCCTGGTCGGTTTTTCTGTCCGCCGCGGTCGCTGCGGCGCACCTGGGCCATGCACGCGGCCGCGCCTGGCGGCGGCCGGCCGGGCGCAGTCGGCGAGGTCGCGGCCGCCGGGACACGGCACCTCCGGCCGCGTGGCTGCGTGAGTCACGGAGACGGTCCGGCTCGGCGGTCACGTGACCGGCCAGCCGGCTCCCGGAACGCGGCCGCGGCGGCCGTCCTGGTTTTACGCGTGCCGACGCGGTTCTGGGTAGTGGGTGCGTCACGAGGAGTGTGGTCTCACTCACCGCGGCACCGGCTGCCGACCGCTGTCACATGGCCCCAGACTGTCGTCACCAGTCGTCACCACCACCCTCCCCCCAGACTGCCGTCACCAGTCGTCACCACCACCCTCCCCCCAGACTGCCGTCACCAGTCGTCACCACCACCCTCCCCCCAGACTGCCGTCACCAGTCGTCACCACCACCCTCCCCCCAGACTGCCGTCACCAGTCGTCACCACCACCCTCCCCCCAGACTGCCGTCACCAGTCGTCACCACCACCCCCCCCTCCTTCGCGGCGAGCAAACCTCAGGCCAAGTTTGATGGGATGGAAGGTGATGGGGGTTGGTGACTGTCCAATGACATGAATGACTCCGTGGTCGGCCCAAGAGATTTTGCTAAGCGTATCCCACAAGACGCTGTCGCATTGAGTGGAGCTGAAAGATTTTTTTCGTGTTCTTCTTTTCTGTCTGTCTAATGCTATCTATGCATGCTATCTATGCATGATTCCTTAGAAGGGCACTGCTTCTGTGGGCTAAAGTTTAGCTAGCTCTCCATGTTTTGTCAGTGGCCTGCTGAGAGGGGATTTTCCACATTGGTCGATTTTTTTTGGAAGAGTCGTGCGAAAAAATGCTACTAAACACGCTTTCGTTATTCAGATCAGAGTGAACGGGTTCGATTTCGAGCACCGAGTGCTTCCGGCGAACCTGAAGCATCTGCTTTAATTGTTGACAAAACTAAAGCATTGAGCATCGGTGACTATTGCAGATATGATAAAGTCTCTCATTATTCCTGCCGAATATTTGGCTGTTGGCCAAACACAAGGGTCCACACAAAGCCTGCGATCCAGGTCTCCTGATTTTCGCACCACTCTTTTCTGCTAGCGTTCGTTGGCATGCGGTCACTGTTGACTTCATTTACCCCCTCATGCAATAGCTGTAAATCGTGTGCAAATCGACAACTGTTAACCGAGTACCACATGCATCGTGGGAAATCTCTCTGACCTGTATAACTGTACGATTTTGAGACCATATGTGGTCGAAATTCATTCCATACACCAGGACTTTCAATGTGTCTATCTCAGTTTAAAGCTCACGTTGCACACAGTCTAGCATTGCTTTTAAATTCGTTAGAAGCACGGTCGGCATGTGTTCTAGATATCGATAAACATGAGGACTGGTGATTATAAGTTGCGCAATACGCACTGGCGCTCGCTCCGTGCCAGGCAACAGATGCGACGCAACACAATCAGGACTGATGCGCGCGGGTCGATATAATCAAATAGCGTACCCCATACTATCAATGCAATCCATGCTACGCTGGTATACTTGCAGCGTTGTCTTCACTTGCGAGTTCACGTGGATGTGTGTCTTTCTAGATTATGTTGACTTTCTGCTGCGTCAGACCCAGCACTTCCGACTATCATGCTAACAAAGACGTCAATTTTTCAACACCGGCGGAACAGGGACCGATTTCGAAGTGGTCACGTGCTTGCGGTCGACGGGTGCCCTGGCAACCACGGTGACGCTAATCGATACTAGAACAGCGTCTGTCAGACGTGTCGTACTCACAACACGCGCCGCTCATTTCCTGTATGGTCATCGATACTATGGGCCACTGTAACGCGTCAATTGCGTGTCGACGCAGATTGCAATCTAGTTAGGAAGATAACGGACAGAAACAGTCTGCGTCGCAATGCTGCATGTTCAAAATTCTATCAAAGGTTGCAAGATATACAGCGCACGCGAGAAGAATGCCATAATTTTCACCCGTGTCCTGAGATTTTCCCGGAAGCTATCGACTCATTAACGTGCAGCTGAACGCTTTTTCGTCCGTTTCGTTTCACCAGGCTCCACCATGAGTGTTCCACGACGATGCTGCATGAACAAACGGCGAGCATCGTTCTTTGCGTCATTGCCGTCGACAGTGTCCTAGTCCGACTAACCATGCACACGCAGCAGCCGGCTGTGCACTGAGCCGTGTGCAGTCTCCGCTCCCAGCGAACGACGCACTCATGGCACCACTGTGCAGGACCGCCGCCCTGCACCTGACCCGGCAGATGCGTCACCAGCACGGGGTGCATGGGTACGCAGTTCGTGCCGCGGCCAAAGTCTGCGTCGTGTCCTTCTCGGCAGCGGGCTGGGATTGCCGGCATCAGGAGCCGGCACCGGACGTCCGTCCCCTGCGGTGGCGGTGCGTGAATCAGTCCCGCCTCATGGCAGAGGACTGGTCAATGGTCAGGTGACTGGCTGCACCCGGCGCCGGAAGGTCGCCGGCTGGAGAGAGAGAGAGAGAGAGAGAGAGAGAGAGAGAGAGAGAGAGAGAGAGAGAGAGAGAGAGAGAGAGAGAGAGAGAGAGAGAGAGAGAGGGGGGGAGAGAGAGAGAGAGAGGAAGAGAGAGAGAGAGAGAGAGAGAGAGAGGGAGAGAGAGAGAGAGAGAGAGGAAGAGAGAGAGAGGGGGAGAGAGAGAGAGAGAGAGAGAGAGAGAGAGAGAGGAGAGAGAGAGAGAGAGAGAGGGAGGGAGAGAGAGAGAGAGAGAGAGGAGAGAGAGGGAGAGAGTGAGTCGGACAGACAGACAGGAAGACAGACAGATATACAGACAGGCAGACAGACAGATAGACAGACGGACACACGGACCCGGCGCGGCCGTCCGGTGGTGCCGGCGCGTCACACGCATTCGCGGAAAAGCCGGGATGAGTCTGGACACCTGGCCGGACCAGTAGCGGGGAAATGTCATCGCCGAACGGATCTCTGCCATGATGTTAAGCGCCGCGGCCTCAGCCGTCCCTTGGTGCACAAAGTCTGCCCATTTATAAATAGGCCTACTGCAAGTGAAAGGGCCCACCGCGCCAGGTGGTGGCCAGGACTGTGTTGGGCCCCTTGTTTGTCGCAGAGACGGTACTGGGAAATGTCATGCTTCACGGCGTGGTACAGCCCTTTCACGTTTCACGGCGACAAGGTTGGTTTTGGTAAGATTCGAATGTGATCATTTACACGACACAGGCAATAAAACAGGAAAATCAGAGGAGTTCGTCACATTTCAAACACGTCATTATTTCCTGCAGTCAACGCCCCGGTGTTAGAATGGCGTCAGCAAAGGAAATAGGAACATGCAAACATTTTCATAAAATTGTTTATCTTAAGTACCAAACCAGGTTCGAAATCCTTCTGACGTCCACCTTAGCCGAGACTTCTTTGGGACAGTATCAGATAACCAAATGACAGCACTGCTTAGTTCTGGTGGTGCATTAAGCCCGAGAACATTTCCCGTCTGTGGTTTACTTTGTCGGCCACCACGTACCGTCTGAGGGGCTTCGCCAGGGGCTGGCTATTTCTGCTGCCGACGCGATTCACCTTCGCAGGCGGAAGACGCTCCGCACGTTCAGTACTTCGACCACCGCTAATAGCGTATGCTCGGCGGCCGGTTCAGTCAGCTGCCACGTGCCAACGCCGTGCGAAGGTCCCAGTCGAACCTGTGGCGTGGCATGTTGCCATCGCTATATCTGAAGCGGAAGTGCAAGCTGTAACGTATGCGATGCGAAGGCGTGTTATGATTGCTGGAGAGCGTGACTTACGCCGGCACTGCAGCCAGATTATCCAGCACTTCCTCTTCATTCGCTTCCTGGTGTCTTCCCTTTACGTACGCTGACCGCCTGATACGAGTCCGTGTGAACACGTGTGCCTCCATTTACCTGTTATCCTTCCCATGCTGTCGTATTAGTTCTCTTTCATGACCGAGATGGATATGAGATAGAAGCAGACGTCTTCTGCCCACTTCTTATAACGCATACAGTTCGCGCTTTAAACGACGAAACACGACATGATGACGGCGCTGACGAGGGCGGCCGTGACCGCCGAAAACCGCCGGCCGGGTCGGCTGTGAGGCAGACCGCGGTGCTCCGCTCAGCCGGCGCCGGCGCGCGCGCTCCTTGTCCGCGGGCGGCCAAGCGTCCCGCGCCTGGTGCTTGGCAGTCGCGGTGTGTGGCCGCGCCGACCGGAGAACGCTCCGGCGCCGCTCCGGTGGTGGCGGAGCCCGGGACGGCTTCTGCTGCGGCAGCGCGCGCCGGGGCCGACGATGACCGCCGTCGAAAGGCCGTCGGTGGCGGCCGGTTTTGGGGAGAGTTTCTGGCGGGCGTTTCTGGTTGTCGTTTCTGGTGGCCGCCCGCGGTACGTTCGTCTCCGGTTTTCTCCCCCCCCCCCTCCTTCTAGAGGCCGTTTCCGATTACCTACGTCTCTACGTCTTACGTCTCTTACGTCTCTGATGATCGCCTCTGGTGACTGCTTCTGATGACCGCCTCTGATGACCGTCTCTGACGATCGCCTCTGATGACCGTCCATGATGATCGCCTCCGACCACAATCTGCTATGATCGCCTCCTGCGCCGACTTCTGGTGACCGCCTCTGATGACCACCTTGATGACCACCTCTGACCACCGTCTACTACGACCGCCTCCTGTGCCGACCTCTGGCGACTTCCTCCGATGACCCGCCACCGCCCAGCGACCGCCCCGGCTCGGCCGGGTCCGAGCAGACCCCTCGGCCGGCGCCGGTCTGCGGGCACGGCCGGCACAAGGCCGCCCGAAGACCGTCGCCGGCTGACGAAGGCCACCAGACCCGGCGGCCGGCCGCGGCCGCGGCCCCCGAGCCGCGTGACTGATACACCGCCGCCTCAAGGCTGGCCGTTCTCACACAGGCCGCGCTCGGGCCGTCGGAGGAAAAGCGCGACCGGAATCGGCGATCGCGATTCCTGCAGCTGGGTCATGATCGGCACCAGGACGTTGATTGCGGTCGTTCGCCGTAAATGAATGGAGAAACCAGTTGTTCCAGGATATGCGGCGCACGTTCGCCGGTCGTCGTGGCTGGCAGGGCTCTCGGCGGGGGCTCGCGCAGAGAGATAAAGCTCGAAATAGATCTCACTCTTACTGTGCCGTTAAGTGGGACGGATGCAGAACCACCGCTTAGCTTGGCAGACTGCCAAAGCTTTTCGGCCGGGAGCCGGTCCTGTTGTAGTGACGTGCACCTGTTCTGGGACTTGGCGGTCTTCCTTGTCGTGCCTCGGTCATCACCGTGTTCCGGGATCTACCGCCGCTCGAGTCAGTCGCGCTGTGGTAACGTCTGACGGACGAGCGCTGGGGTTCGTTACGCATCGTAGGTCTGATGGGCCACGTCTGGAGGGTTAGATGCGCTGGCGCAGCCAGGGGGCCCGGGGGCCCTCGGCCCTCCCCTTAGGCCCGCAGTTTTTGTGAAAACTATTGCGCATCGTTTTCCCAGCAGGCGGTTTTCGTGTGATTTCAGTCCACAATGAGCTCCGCCTTCCTCCCCCCGTCAGGAAAATCCTGGCTGCGCCCCTGGGCAGACGTATGGAGACGTAGTTTGCTGCGTCCTACTCGGTGGGACGACCGTGAATTGGGTCCGGAACGCCAGCTGCCCCGCGTGTCGCTCCTCGACGAGCCGCCCCTGGCGGGTAGACTGCTCCGCCGGCGCGCCACGCAACGCCGCCTCGACGGCCGGCCGGCGCCGGTGCGCCCCGGCCAGCCTCGGCTCGTGACCCTGTAACGGGACGGCAGGTGCTGCCGGAGCCGGGCCGAGTCGGGACCGCACCGGCCGCCCGGCAGCCGGTGCACGGGGTTCACGACCTCGCCAGCTCATTGACAAGTCGACGAGGCGCTGCAGCATGGGCCCAAATGGCGTGCACTGCGGTGATGTTGGCGGCCGGGCATTTTTCTCTAAAGCGGGACCGGTCGCGTCTTTGTGGGTCGGAGGAGTCACGAAACAACTGCGGAATTCGGCAAGTGTTACTCGTCTCGGCGGCTTGCTCAATGACGACTGAAATAGCTGAAATGCCTGTTACTGGTTAAGTGGAATCAGAGATAACGCTATGCGGTTCGGAATGGCAGATGCATTTGGTTTTGTAATGTTCATAAGTGCATAACATAACCTGTGTCACAATTTATGCACCATGCTTGTGCAAGGACGAGGAAAGCTTTAATGCTGTACTATAATTGTTGCATAAACCGTCTAAAAATACCGGTGTGATTTTCAAAATTATGAACTGAGTAAGCAGGGAAAATTTCATCCTTAAATGACCACCTGTTCATCGTGCTAAAAAAGCTCTGGGCCACATCCATAAAGGGGGTTGACGAGCTGTTTCAGGAAAATGAGTTGAATGAACCGAGGGATTTTGCAGGTAATGATAAACTAAGGGTAGCTCGGTCATGAATATTTACTCTAGGCATTGTAACTATATTTTATGCCATAAGTTGTCGTGCTCGAGGATTCGAAAGCAAAGGAACGTTAATGGCTGTCCAATTAAGCAAATGACTGCATAACTGCGTGGAAGAAACTCTACGACAACGATCTGCCGCCTTTCAGTTACACGCAATGGCCTGGTCAGAAGTTTACTGAAACATTTAGGCGACCATTTCTTTGGAAATGTAGTTGGCAAAAAGGACATTTTTAGGTATTCCAATGCAACGGAAACGGTCTTTAAAAAATAAGCTTTCTAACGGCTCGCAACGAACAAGAGCGTTCTGTTTAATTCTTTCACTAAACAACGTCAGCAAGTAAGCTCGAAAACCTGATTTGAAATTGAAATGACCTCCCTTGATGTCACGTTCCACTTTCGTTTTGTTTCAGACCGGCTGTACGTCAATGATACGGAGATAATCGGCGACATTCTGGAGATCACCAACGCCAGTATCGTGCGCACCGCCGACTACCTCCCGCTGCCCGCCCATCTGCAGGCGCTCTCCGAACCTGGAGTTCCAGAGTCGCCGATAGATGGCAGCGGTGACGCGGAGACCGGCGATCTCGCCACGAGCGAGACGTCCTCGCTGCCGCTGCTGAACGAGGTGGGCGAGCTGGTGGACCCGGAGCCGCCCGCCATCGACCCGGTGGCTCACGAGTTCACCACCAACAACCAGCGCCTCAAGATCCCGGCCGTCGGCAAGGACAGCTTCGTGGAGGCCGTGGAGGACGCTCTCAGCCTGCTCCGGTCCGGGGTGGGCGAGTTCCAGGGATACTTCTACGACGCCAACATCACTTCCATGTTCAGCAAAGGTGAGCTAGACGTGGTCCTGAGTTTTGCGTTTGAAGATCTATCTCGGAATTCCTCATCGTCAACCTATCTCTGCTGCTGTCATGACATTTTCACCTTTGCGTTTGCAAGAGGCAAATTGCTGTTTGCAGACCGTTTTGCAAGTTTTTTGCAAGTCTTCATGTTTGTTTTTCAAGGCAGAGTAAAATACACCGGCAAATTACGAAAGATTACATGAATTGTTTTTTTGATTGGTGAAACAGCTATTGCGTAGCGTTTGCAATAATGTTGTACTTTATCCACAGACAAGGAGTACACGCTGTTTCTACCCGTCAACGAGGCTTTCCAGAGGTTTTACCCGATCGACTGGGGCTTCAACCCCTTCCTGGTGAAAGAATTCACCAGAGAAACCATCATCAACCATTTTGTTCCGGGAAAGGTCACTAGTAAAGACATCACGGATGGACTGAAAATAAAAACTATGGGAGGCAAGGAGCTGGTGTTCCAGAAACGTCCAGGTAAGCCTCTAAGTTAAAATCCGGAGCAAAATTGAGTTGAACCAAGAGCTGTTGAGACAGTATTCTCGTTCTTTGTCTGCCAAATAAGAGGATCCTGACGGGACCTCAATCCCCAATCCCGCAGGAACATCCTAGCCACAAGTCTGTCGGGGTAAAGCTTTTCATGAAAGCGCCTTATGCCCGGGAAAAAGCTTTGGAGTCTCGAAACAGAATAAATTTAAATAAACGTGCCATGTTTCTGATTGTGGGCCCATCTTTTCACACCTGGAATCTCAGTGGTTTCACGGCGAAGCATAAAATCAAGATGATTTGTATCATTGTTTTTTTATTTTAAGATGGAAATACCACTAATGCTCTGACACACAGATAAGCATGAGGGAAGTGGACGTGTGGCTGACAACTTTATCCTCCTGGCGAGGAATTCCGAAAACTTCAAAGATATCTTGACTTTGACTCCAAACCAGTCAGCATCAACTAACAAGGGATAAGCCACAACAAACGTCTCAGCCTGCACATATGGAGGAGATCCTCATGAAGCGATCTGCGTCGGGACTACGTCGTTCAATACAAGCCAACAACCCGCATTCGTCGCCCCACTGCACGCTAACAGCCCCCCCCCCCATCGCAGAGAGCCTCCTGGTGAACGGAAAGCCGCTGTTCCTCGGCGACACGCCCATCTCGCACGGCAACATCCTGTTCCTGGACGAGCTGCTGTTCGTCGACTACGACTCCATCGCCGAGCTTCGCCAGAAGCACAGGGACAAGGAGACGGCGCCGGTGCTGGCTGGTAGGTGGGGGGGGGGGAGAGGGGGGTGGCGTTGGCTCCGCCGGCGCCCCGCCGTTCATCCCAGGATCAAGAGTGTTATTGGCACATTGTATTTGAAGTCGATACCGTCTTCGCCATCCTCGCGGTTGAAAGATCGCGCTTGTAACGTTTCAGAAGGCGTTCGTATCGCCCACGCTCCGGCCCAACGTTTTGCTTACTCGGCGGCCTTCCATCAAAGAGCCTGTGACCTTTCGAAAACTGCGAACGAGTTGAGAGAGCCAAAACGCCGACAGCGAATGCCCTATTCTGTATGGTCATCGTCGCTCTGTTGCCAATTAAAATCGGTCGCGAAACGTTGGCATTCATCGCCATCGTTTTCAGACGATCAGTTACCTTCTTGAAGTCTCTTATAGACTCATGTCCCTGCCGTGCAGTTATGTTACATTGTTACAGAAGTGATTAGGGGTTTAAGCAAGTTCTGCGTACATCACAGGGATGGATCAAAACACTTATGACCAACCCTACGTCCCACTTTAGTCATCCCCAAAGCGCTACTATCGAGCAGCTTCATACCTGGTATCTATAGAAATGAGGGCACTCTTGGGTGTGCCAGTTTATGTCGCCATCCTGTACAATATATTTTTTGTTGTTATGTGTGATCAGGATGAAGGCGGGCGCTGTACACAACCAAGTCTGTTCACGAAGCCAGTTTTAATCTACATGCAAATCGCAGCGTTTTCTGCTGAGCCTGGTACGTGCATGGCCAGCTTATGTGACGAGCTGTCTCGTTAACAAGACACCCGTGTGTTATGCCATGCAGGCATGGCTGGCGAGGCCATGTTCCTGGCTCATCTGATCGGCAAGCTGACCGACCGGGAGCAGACAGAAAAGGGACCCAAGTACACCAAGTTCATCGACTACCTCTACAGGAGCTTTGACGACATCGCCAAATTTGTCTCCAACGATCGTGAGTGCTCATACGGCTCTCGCCTCCATGACTTACAGCCATTGTAATGACTGTGAGTCACGAATCACTGGCGACGTGACTCAGCGTCACGTGCTATGCGACAAACGTAGGATGGTCAGGTTCGCGAAGTTTCGGACAGCGTACTCGTCGATTATGGAACACTGGCCCCAACTGCATCCTGGCGTGGCACGATGTGTCACCAGATTCCAGTGGCACTGGAATGCGTAATTTATTAGCCTGGCGATGACAAACGAGCGCACGTTCTTCTAAATTTCATTCTGGCACTCCATTTGCTTGGAGTATGTCGCGCAGTAACGTCCATCTCTATAGCGGTTGCAAAATGGCCAGAGATACTGATGCGTCCTATCATCAACCACCGACACCGTCGCCTATCATTTACCATCCATCTCCAACCTCACGCGCTCTTTGTCACCCATTCACCGGCCCGTCCCCGTCCTCGGGCCACCAATTCCCCCTAACCGGCTGAATACCCCTCGTTAGGAGTCCGCCCAAAAGAGCCGTCACCCCACACGTAGCGTGCGGCGTGACCGAGTGGCACCTGTTCGCGGCGACCTCGCGCAGTGGGGACTTGACCCCGTTACGCCGGCTGCCGGGCCGCTGGTCGTGGCCGTGGCTCGGAGACGGCACTGATCTCTGCTAGCCGCTGATCCCTCTTAGCGTCCGGAGGGCACGCCACCGCTGCGGCCGAAGGTCTGATGGGGGAGGACAGCTGCGCGATTCCGTTGGTCCGCTTGCGGGGGTTGGGCTGAGGGTTTTTGTTAGGGGAACAGCTGGGTTTTCCCGGCTGGGAAAACAGAAGCGTGATCCTCAATGATCCAGCGCATGGCGGGGCGGGGCGGGGAAAGGTCCTCGGGATATCGCCGATATGCACTGCAATCTGTTCAGCTGCGGGCTTCTGGTTCCAGTGCCATGTGACGAAATCCTGGCCAAGCGACCGCGATAATGGGTTTAAATGTGACTGCGAGCAAGGCATGACGTACTTACGCAGTGCGCATTGTTTGAGTAGGCCGATTTCACATCGCTGCAGCCCTGAGAATAATCGCTGCGGCTGAGAGTTGAAATCACCTCTCCACTTTAACGCACCCATCCAACCGCAACAAACCTCCCTCCCGGCTGCGGCCGCTCGGGTCGCAGCCCGCGCGGTCGCGGCGGTCGCGCGGCCGGCCGGCGCCGTTAACGGTGCCCGGCGTGCCGTGCAGACAAGTACACGTTCCTGGCGCTGGACGACGCGGCGGTGGCGGCGGCGCTGGGCCCCGCCGGCGCCGACCCGCTGCTGGCTGACGCCGCGTTCCGCGACGAGACGCTGCTCTCGCACCTGGTGGCCGAGCGGCTCTACCTGCACGACCTGCGCGACGGCGTCAGCCTCAGCACCCTGGGCGGGCAGACGGCCGACGTCCGCGTCACGGACGGTGAGTGGCGAGGAGACGAGGTCCAGTCGGAGGCGGCGAGTGCCGGGAAAACCCTAAGTAACAGTAACTCACTAACAGAAAACTCAGAGTGCGAGTTACTGGCGTTGAGTGTCAGGAAAATTGGCCAGAGTCAGGGAAATGAATCCGAGTCAGAAAAGCGAAGAATCAGTCGCTGGTGGTGGCTATCAGGGAAACGGGTTCGAGTCGGGGAAGAGAGTCTGAGTCAGGGAACGAGTCCGAGTCAGGGGCGATGAATGTCGGGGAAATGAGTCCCGAGTCAGGGACTGTGAGTGCTGGGAAAAGCAAGCCAGGGTCAGGGACGCCAGATGCTATCGCTTTACTTCCCGGTCGTGAGGTCCGGGTTTCCAATCTGGCTAAAAGCAAAATTCCGCCAGCAGAGAAGACCGGTAAGATAGACCGTCACGCTGTACGATCGAAGTTAGGGGCATGTTGAGGAGAAACAACCGCGCTGTTCTGGTCATCCGCCTTTACGAACGAGGGAGACTGGTGTCAAGTATGCGATATCGGACACTGACGTTGGGTAAAACAGCTCCGGGAGCCGCACCTTTGGCGGGCATATCAACAGTTTTCGGCAGTTAATGAATTCCGTGACAATGATGAGTGAGCGGAAGTGCGTGACTGCGTGATTGCACATTAAGTAGATTATCTCCATCCCTCAAGCAATCTGAGATTTACCGCGTGATAACACAGAATGTGTTCAATGTGTCTGTAAAACCTACGTATTATCAAGACATGACTTTGTGCGCATTCAGTCGCATATGCGCGTCATATATCATATATACATATATGATATATACATACATCATATATCAGGGAAATATACATATATACATATATATATATATATATATATATATATATATATATATACATATAACAGGGAAATTCAGAGACATACATAGTTTAAACCCCCTGTAGGTATACAGCGGGCCTGAGAACCAAACGTGTACCGTTGTTTCGGGTCTCTGCCAGACATCTCCTCTGGCCATTGGTCGGTCCTCACGCGGCGCCGTCCACCCACAGGTGAGACGTTCGTGGGTGCGGCGCGGCTGCGGCCGGAGCAGGAGCACGTCTACAACCTGGGCAACGTGCTCTTCCTGGACGCGTTCCCGTTCACGAACGCGACCGAGCTGCGGGAGCGCGCCGAGCTGGCCGGCCCCGGCGAGCCGGACGGCTCGGGCGCGGCGCCGTTCGACCCGTTCGGCCTCGGCCTCGAGGGCGTCGAGTCGTTCGCCGGCGAGCTGGGCGTGCCCGAGGGCATGATCCGGGAGGACGGCCTGCTGGAGGTGGCGCCGGCGCCGGCGCGGCCCGAGGTGTGAGCCCGTCCCGCTCGCTACACGCTCCAGGCTGGCCGGGATTGACGTCATTGCGCCGGATTGCCGCGGGCGACGCGGTCGGGTCCCGTGACGTCGGTGGGTCGCGGTGTCCGACGGGTGGCATTGGCCGGCTCTCGCGCTGGCCGGCTGGGTCTGCTCGCGGAATGCTATCGTCGACCGAGTCTGTCCGCGGTGCGACGTCATCGGCTTCGTCTGACCGCGCGGTGAGTGACATCACTGTGGTAAGTCACATCACTCTCAAGGTCGTGTGCACCGCGGGACGGAGAACACCTCTCGGAAAGGCGACTCCCAGGCGCCGCAGTGCCGTGGTACCAGCCGCGTTGGCTCGTCCAGTTGGCTACGCTCAGCCAAAACAAAGGACCATGTTGGGACGCGTTGAGAGATTTGCAAGAATGCCTGGAGATAGGATGAGCCACTACGCCGAGGCTGCAGCCAGACCATGTTGTATGTCTTGGAGCGATATTAAGTATCGTGTTCGTTTATGGAATGGCATGGGACGGAGGAAATGATCTGTTCACTCGTTTTATGTGTAACGCGCACATCGCTTTGTAAATAAACTAATTAAGGCAGGGATATGGTATGAGCAGAAGTCGCGAGAGCCACTTGACATGTGACATTATATACCGATGTTACACTATTGAAATGAAGTATGTTGATATAAGGTAAACGCGCAGCAAGAACACGATATGGAATGTTCGCGTACATTGGCGTGATTCGAATGGCTAAAAAACGTGTAATTCCCGCTTCATGTAGCAAACGTGCCAGTAAAATGCTTGTTATGCACCTGACGACAGAGATGATACGGTGGTCCAATCGAGAGGTCGTGACACGTTTATCCCTACTACCCAGATGAAACTGTGCTGCCTTTTGTTTTGACGCAAGATAAACGTCATTTTTATGCTCTTAGACACCGGCTCATCTACGCTTTACGGAGTCATCAGTTGAAGAAGCCAGTTCTGCTTGAAATTTCATGTTCTTTTAGCAAATAATTGGTTGTTATTTCGTTTTGACACTTCGGCAACAAAGGTACCAAAGACCCATACGCGCGCGTTCTTTGCTAACACATCTCTGCGTCATAAACAAATTGGGTATTACATTGGTCTCCCTCGAAAGGGTAACAGGACAATTCATGTTCTACCGTTACCCAAGCATAAAAGAATTCGCTGACACAAAATTCGGTACTAGATTTGCTTCGCTTCTCAAAGCAACTCATAAGATATCTCTCAAAGCCATTCAAGCAATCAAGAAAGCAAACAAACGCGCATTTAGAAATTAAAATTACCGACGATTGTAGGAATGTGTTCAGGGCAACTGTTTGTTGGAGATTGAAATAGACTGACAACACTGCGTTAGTCTGATCTGAGGTTACGTTGGCTCCTGACCTGACATTAACGCTAAGTTTATTCTCAGCACTCACCGTCTATACACATTGGTCTTGACTAGGTCGTTTCGTTTAGAATTTTTCTTATTCTCTGTTGGAAAACTGCTGATGAATCATTTCCATTCCGTTATTCCAAAAGCAAAAGCACCACTGGGATGAGCGCAGATTTTTACCAAGATATCTTTGCGACATTCACGACCTATAAACAATGATCTCACTTAACATCGCAACAGGAAAAATTTTGATTGCACCACAGCCCAGGAACTAAGAAATTAAAACTTGGCATACCAAATTTCCCCCACTTTTCCAGGCGGTGCATGAGAAATCTTTGAAACCCAGACAAGCGAGCAAGGAAGCGAGCATTCAGAAATCAAAACTGCCGCCGGCTGCTGAACTGCATTCAGTGGCACTCCGCTTTTGCTCCCTTATTCCATATGAAATACGATCTGAGTAGTGTGTTTGTATGATTATCGTCAAAACTTTCCCGATACGCAGGGCTCGAACGGGTGACGCATCGGCACGTGCCATGCACCATTCGAAAAATCTTGCGAGCGAACAGTGCTGGTACTTGTTTTTACCGCTGGTAGACGAAGGACACTTGTGTGGACTGTTGATTTGCTTTAACCGTTGATCTTCACTTTATCCGAAGACCGCATTGTCCGTCGAATTTCCGGAAAAAGGGAATACGAATCGTTAAAATGCAGTCAGAACAAAAGCTGGTAACTTTGGGCATAAGACAAGTGCACTGTGGCGTTCATGCCGAAATTGCCATGTTGCCCTATGCCCAAATTCACTTTTCTATATTATACACAACTGGTCCAAAAAGTGTCGCTGATCACACTTTCAGCACTTATTTTTCGGTTCTCAGAAACTTTAGAAAACACAGATTTATTTAAGTATAATACGGGCGCTCTAGAACGAACGAACCGTGCAGAGGTAACACCCTCATGTTTCAGAATTGCTTTAAACTTGGTACACGGGGTCATCTGGAAGCATTGATTGTTCTTTGACAACTTCAGCCCAGTCGGGTCAAGGTGTCAGGTTGTAGGAATCATGACCTTGTCAGAGTGAGCGAATGCAGCCCATTGCAAAACTGTGAATAAAACAATACCAAAACATAAACATCGGCTAACTTCTGTATGACCAGAACCTCAAGTAGCTGTGAAATAAAAAACAATGCGCCCTTATTCTTCTGAGGTCAGTATTTGACCATGTGGCCTCGCGACCGTTTGTAAGTCCGAAATTAAACAACTTTGTTCAACTTTTACTTCTTAACTTTGCAGTAAAAAAAAAACAAACTTTGGTATTGTCTAGCATCTCGTACTACCATAATGCGCTTTACTTTGGTCTAAGCTAGGTCACAAGATCTTTGTTATGCATGACCCAAAAATTTATGAAAAAGCGCTTTTAAGCCGGCAAAAGCCGTTATGGGTGTTAAACGATTGTCCGATATGTACTGAACCTTTTTTAACATGCATGATCCCGTTCCGACCCAATACGATTTCATACAAGGCCGGACCAGGCCAAAGGATGACTCATGAAGATATTGCACCGAACCACGCTGATAAGGGCCTCATTCCGGAGCTCCTGCGGAACACGACGGATTACTTCTCTGACTGCTACTGGCTCCCGGAAACCGCTGCAGTCGCCAGGAAGAGATCCGTGTCTCACGTACCAGATGCACGAGCCGACAGTTCGCAGCCGTATGCGTCATGCAAAGCAGACGACAACGACACCCAAAGGCTTTTCCACAATCGCCAGCATTGGACAAAAGTAGTGTCCTCGCAGGTAACAAAGGAAACTGCCCCGTTTGTGTTCCCGTTTTGCATCAGAACCCGAAGTTGACGGTTTGGCTAGCCGTGTCAGTTAGAGGGTGGCGCGGAACGCGTGCGGTTTCAACAGAAAAGAGGGCATGGTGCGCGGTTGCCCGGAACGCTCCCGAGAGGGGAACACGCAGAGCACTTTGGAGCTGCCAACTCGGTCGCGGGCGAGATCAGATACAAGCAGTGGATATCGGAAAATCGATGAACTAAAGTGGATGTTATCGTTCATGTGAACGGGTATGTGTTCAGTCTTAGCAAGGCTTTATCAGGCCTGACTCGCTACCACTACATTAGAAAAGCTCAAAGCGAGTATTTTTTTTCAAACAGCTGAAAGGGTCTCTGGATGATGATGAAGTTTTTTTTTTTATCTGTTCAAGACTATCATTTGGAGCATAGCTGCAGCATTCCAGTCGGTTCTGATTTCGTCACGTGATATCGGCTCATCCTGCCAGAAATCATATCGTTACTTCTGTGACAGCTGTGCTGGCCTATACAAATATCGGTTCAGTTTCACAAACATTTGTCACCATTGGTTAGACCATGGTGTTAACTGTGAGTGGAATTTTCGTGCAACTTCCCATAGAAAAAGAACGTGTTCGACTGGAGCGAAGGGACCGTCAAACGGCTAGCGGCAAAAGCCAGTCTGCAGCGCACTTGAGACAGTCAAATTATGACGGTGGCAGACGTGTTCAAATTTTGTAGGACTCATCTCGGCAATACTAAGTTCTTTTTCGTTACTGAGGCCTCTGCCGTTAGGGAAGGGAGAGAGAAAGAGAAAAAGAAAGAAAGAGAGAGAGAGAGAGAGAGAGAGAGAGAGAGAGGGAGAGAAACCTAAATAGCAGGCCTCTCAACAAGAACGTTATGGAACAGACGCGAAGACACTGTGGGATGGTAGCAAGAAACGGGAAGACATGACAGCGTTCAAGCATTCAGTAGGTAATGGTGGGGATATGAAGAGGGTACTGAAGGGAATGAAGAACATCACTCTGCATACGTCCAGACAGATGGTTATTGGCAGCTACTGTTTTCACACGTATTTACGTATTTATTCCTGCCATGTTGTTAGTATAACTTGTCATACAAGGTACACGTCTTTCGCCTTGCCCAACAAGGCAGCAACTCCCGTATCCGTCACCCACCTTGGGTATGTTAAGGTGACATATTGTGCAACAAAGTTTGAGCTTCATGACCTTTTGCCCATCACAGATATGGAACCTTCTTTGCTTGACTGCGCCGAATACGTCAAAGAAGTACTGCATCGTGTTCAGCAGAGAAGGAGCTTCCAAATGATGACCAAATTAGCATGATTCGGTGCAATATCATCATTGGCTAGCCTTTGCCCCGGTCTGACCCCTTGGCAGAAGTCGTGTAACATAAGTAAATGGTCAAACACGTTAAAAACTATGTAAGCATGTTCGATACACAGGGAGCAATCTTTTGATACCCATATCGGCTAGATACCACCGGCGCAGCCAAAGGTGGGTCCGGGGCCCCCTTAGGTCCACATTTTTCCGTGAAAACTATTTCACATCGTCTTCCCAGCAAGTGATTTTCGTATGATTTCAGTCCACGCTGAGCTCCGTCCCCCCCGAAAAAAATCATGTCTGCGCCCCTGTTAGATACGATTTGAGAAGTGAAGAGCTTTTCACAAATTTCGAGGTAATGCATGACAAACAATCATTGACCATGTGACCTATCTCAAACCAAAATAAAGCACATTTAGGTGATAAGAGATGCTAGACAACATAGGTTTTATTTCTGTTGGAAAAGAGAAGAAATAGATATTGAGCAAAATTGTTCATTTTCTGGCTTTAAAAGGTCAATGGGTTACAGGGTTAAATGTGGACCTCCAAAAATAAAAATATTATTTTTGGATTTGGATTATCTCTGGATTTCTCAGTTCCTTGCGGCTTTTGATGATATACGGGTTTGCTGGTTTGTATGTTTTGGTATTGTCTTCATTCAATTTTGCAGCTGGTTGCATTCACGGGCCCTGAAAAGGTCATGACCTCTACAACTTGACCCCGTGGCCCGATTGGGCTCAAAATTCCAAAAAACAGTGCTAACGAGCGTACCAAGTTTAAAGCAATTCTGAGAAGCAAAGATGTTAAATTTGTGGTTCAGCTGTACGATTTGTCCTGGAACGCTCCAATATTACAAAGTCATCCGCCGAAACGACGCATTAATCCTCGCCCGTGCAGGGCCTTCTGCATAACGCGGACATATTGGGAGTGGGTGGTACGACCCCCCGGCCATTCCCACACCGTGCGTCCTAAAGCGTCGTGGAAACAGCCAGCGTTTTGCACGTGACGATATCTCGGAAATGGTATCACTTTTTAAGGTCTTAGGTCAACGGATAACCTTCCAGGTCGGATCAAAGGTAAAAAAAAACTTCAGAAAGCGGTGTTTTTTGGAGTTTACGCGCAAATGAACGCCAAAGAATAAATGATGATGAAATGAAATGGATATCCTAGTCTTCGTCAATCAATTATGAGTCTGTCTGTACACCACATGATTGCATTTTACCCATGGAATCCGACCCAGGCCATGCTAGGTCAGTCCTCGTCAATCGGGGTCGTCGGCTTAAATGCGTTCTCGGAGCTGCAGGAGCATTTTTGTAGATACTAATAATGTTGAAGTCAAATTTAGCTCCTCAGTTAACAAGTTCTATTGTCGAATGTCATATAAAGGTAATTTTAGGTCATCCAAGGTTTTCTGAAGCCACTGACCTAGACTGACCTCGGATAGCCAAAATTCGTAACTTCGATGCTTTAAAGGCGTTTTTCGAGTTGATGTCCAACACAATATCTAATTTTAGACATGCCGTGGTATTGTAAACCCATCACTCCGCGGCCGACGCCGCTCCGCCCGTCGGAGCAAAAGTCAGGCGTTTGCTGCATTGCGCCCCCTTTTGATGAAACAAAAGACAGACTGCACCACATTTATATCACTGCATTCCTTACACTTCAAGCAATCCGAATATATAGGTTGTTTTGCGATATTTGTTTCCCAAAGACAACAAGTGACGTGTTTCCCACCGTAGCTCGTGACCTCAGTTTGTACCCTCAGTCATCCCGGCGGCGAGCTAAGCCTACCAAATCTATGTATAGTGTTATAGAACATACCATTTGGAGCCGACTGATATACGTTTTATTGTGTATGTGCACTCCAACCGTCTTACAGTGAGACAAAACTGAGACCGTTGTTACACGGCCTCGTCGGCGCGCAAAAACGGCTCACATGGTTCCCGTTATGACGTCGTAGCTCATTACCATGGCCACGTAGAAAATTTTTTCACCATGAAATATGGAAAGGATGCCCAAGAACGTACACCAAGTTTCAGATGGATCAAACAAACCGTTCGGATTTTATCCTCGGGAAACCTCGGGGGGTTGCATCAACCCCCCTAAACAGGCGAGGGTTTAGGGCTTACGCACGCCAGTGAATGCAAACATTCATTGGCTTGCCCCGGCCCGTCACATCGCGCAGCGGCTGTAATAGGACATGGCTGAACACAGCGCACGGGCAAACCTTGGATAATCATAAATCAAACGGAAAAGTAAAAAGGATTCCCAGAGATGGCAGCTTATAGTTTTTTTATGCATTTAGCTTCTTTTCTTCTTTGGCGTTGACAGCGTTACGTAACATTCCCGAACCCCCACCCTTCCCGCTGTAACGATATATCACGTGTTTGCCAGCCCTTCCCCCTCTCGGTGTTACGTAATTAACAGTAAATTAATACATAAAAAATAAAATCGGTGCAACTTGGCTGACTCAGTTCGAAACACGTGTTGAGATGGACCATTCCCTTTTAATGATGCAAAAATGGGAGGGGCGGTTTCGCCGAAAAATCGTCTCGTATGTGCTAAATAACACAAATGCTGAAGGTTTTAAGCAGGCTGTAACAATGAGCTCAAGTATGCTCTTTATCACCATGGTACCTCGCCTTATCAATTTCACTTAACTGTCAAAGTGTCAGCAATGAGTTATGGGACGTAGCCACGACACTAAACCCGGTTCTAAAGGGTTCAATGACGAACTGCAAGCGCAAATCAGCCATACCAGAAAAGTTTTAACCAACGCGAAGGTTTTTAGATGTTTACAGCCTGAAAATGCAGGTCATGACTAGGTTCTCCAAGAACCTGGATAAATGGTCTGGTAAACATTTCGTGGTATCCAGGCCAGGGGTGTTGATTTGTATTCCTTTGTGGGGCCGTGGGGCCCCAATGTTGATTTGGGACACCAATATTTTCTGCCGGTTTGGTTTTAACAGGAGAAATAGCGAGTAATAACGAAAGCCACGGTAGTAACAGATAAGAGATAGACAGAAAGTATTGAATAAAGCATAAAATGATCTGAACCATTTAGAAAAGGAATAGTGACAAATTTCGTGGTGAAGCTGGCACACTGTTAAGGGGCGTCGTTTTCTATAAGTCTAGTGCTATGGGCCTACCAGTATTGATTTAAGCCCTCGCAATGTTTCTGTTAGCCTTACCAATGTTTTTTTATTGTAACACAAATTTTAAATGGCCAGTTTAATGGAAAAGGTCGTTCGAATGAAAGATACAAGCAAGTACGACCCATTTATTCCAACTCCGCTAGTCACATTAATTGTGATATACAGAAAGTTAGACAAAAGCTTTTGACGCCTGACCGTTCGTCATGGTGTACCTCACTTCTTAAACAAGAATGCAGTGACTAGGACCCCCCAAAAAGAACAGACAACAAAATAAATCACAACAAAATAAAACAAAAGAAAACGGGACTTTTGCCTGTCATTCCGTCAAGCCGCGGCAGACGGAACCTTTGTCTCGCATTTCAAATATTCATGCTATCGAAAGACGGCCATTTACAGGGCCCGGCCATTTCACCGGGGACTTGACACGCGATCAGGGACCCAACAACTCAACACAGAGTCGTTACGACTCGTGCATTGTTTTCCTCGAGGCTGCGATTCGAATCAACGCTAGATCCACATAGCGCCGCCACGGTGTCCCCAAGTCGGCTGTTCGGAACTTGAAACGTGAAAACGAAAACCATGAGAATCCCTCGTAGAACGGAAGTTTGGACATCAGTCAAACTTTCAGATGGGAACAGAGAAATGACTGGGCTGATTTTTTTAACTTTGAGTACGGCCAACAAGGCATTACTCTACAGCCAACCTGAACGTCTTGGTAATAGCCATATGTGGCGGTATTACGATGCCAAGTGCTTATTTTACGCATGTCGACACAACACATTTTGAACCATTATTTTATGGAATACGTTGTTCACAGAACAGAAACGAATGTTCGCATACAATTCATAAAATATCAAAGTTCCGCACTGTAATCTTTTCCATGCTCCTTTTTAAGCCTGTTACGCCGGGACGCCAAGTGTTTTTCGCAATCAATCTCAGATGTTTTCTGCCTTTTCTCGGAATCGTACGTATGTTCATCCAAACCGTACATTACCGAGAAAGGCATCTGCTATCATTCCATGGTATGTTCTCAACCGCAGGAGTTCGTAATGGTCTCTTCATCTAATTTCGGACCGGCACATTTACATGTCAAGGTCCATTTCTTCTATCTACCTTTCGACTTTTATTAAACATCGTCATAAGAACGGTACTCGTTTTCCCATAGCGTAAACAGACAGGGACAATGCAGAACGCAGATTACACATCGTGATACAAAGCAAAGCGCATACTATAACACAAATGTCTATACTTCCATTGCCCAATAAATCAGCCAACTGCAATTAACAGATAAGACATATTCCTGCCGATAAAATGACTCAGCGTATCACATCAATAACGCCACGGCTGACGGCGCATATGGAACACGTACTTCGGGGAAAACGTGTCACGGACCTCTTTCTGGAACTGGCGCGTACGACTGATATTTCACACGTATCACGTCACATTTCACAAGCAAAGACGAGCGTGGTATAAAGTCCTGGCTTCCGGCCAAAATGCCGAAATGCCATCCGAGTTCGACGTGCCACACGAAATGGAAGCTGCAGTGAATGCACTATTGACATAACTGCACAGAAGCTTCAATACAGGAACAGCACGTGGCATAAGAATACAATGTACAGTGTGCCTGGGGTATTTGCTTTCACTTCGGCGCGTGTCTAGATTCAAATGTCACGATTAAAACGTTCGGTAGCGCGGCAAACGACCATCAGTCTTCGAACGGGTTCAGACTCTTATCGTAATCATCATCCCCATCTTCGGCGAACGGGTTCTTGGCGTCGGCCTCGTCGTCCAGGAAAGGATTCGGCGCCTCCTCCTCAAACGGGTTCGGGCCTTCCTCGAACGGGTTCGGTGCTGGCGGCTTGTCCAGCGCCATCTCTGGACGCCTCGCCGAACCTCTAGTGTCGGCCGCGCGCGGCCCCTCCTGGAGGCGCTGCCGCGCCTCGCCGGCGGGCCAGGCCGGCTCCGACTGCCGCGCCTCCGCTGCCCTCAGCCGGGCCTCGGCAACGACCGGCGTCACGTGACTAGCCTGGGCCGCTCTCAGGCGACCCTCGGGGACCATAGGGGTCACCTGACTAGGCCTGCGCGGCCCTTAAACGACCCTCAGCCACGATAGGCGCCACCTGGCTGGCCTGAGCGGCCCTCAGACGACCCTCAGGGACGGTAGGCGCCACCTGGCTGGCCTGAGCGGCCCTCAGACGACCCTCAGGGACGGACTGCACCTGCTGAGACCGCTGCTCGATGGCTCGCACCCTCGCCTCCGATTCTTCGCCTGGAACGCGTCACATCACATTCAGCAGACAACCCCGGCGACAAACCTGCAGCAGAGCCAAACGGCAATCCATTAAAACGCCAACAAGCGTCGCAACTCCTTTATACACTTCCAGCAACAGTACTCGTACCCAAACGCAGTCCCCAGACCTCTGTGCGCCCCACACCAGGCTGTCGGGAGCAGCAGGCAGTGGCCCACAGCAACAGACGGACCCCGGGCTCCCCCACACCAGGCTATCGGGAGCAGCAGACAGTGGCTCACAGCCGACGGACCCCGGGGGTGTCTCCCTAACTGACCGAGGACGGCCGAGCCGGTCCTGTCGGGCGCAGCGGGCAGTGACCCACAGCCGACGGACCCCGGGGGGTCTCCCTAACTGACCGAGGACGACCGAGCCGGTCCTGTCGACCACGCGGAGCCGGGCCTCGGCGGCCGGTCCCACCGACTCGGCGGCGGCGGGCGGCGTCCTCAGGTAGGTGCTCATGTCTGCCGAGCACAACGCGAACACGCGGTCAGCTCTGGACACATTGCAGTGCTCCGCCAAATACTCATTCAATGAAGAGTTTAGCGTGCCAGGACGCAAAGAGGTAGAGTATCCGAATGGTGCTTGGAAGCGCACTCTTCGGTCGCTTGGCGTACCGTGCAATCGCCGCAAATCTGTGACTTCAATACACTTTAAGTAATGACGGCATCGTACAATGGTCACAAATTTTGCAGAGGCTGCGATGGTTTGTGATACAAGAGTTGCTGGTTTGCTTGAACAGAAGAGGAAAGATGTTAAGAACGCGTTATCTGACGCGGACACAAGCAGGACCCAATGGCCTAGCTGACAGCATCATTTAGAGATTCAAGCAGTCGAATTAGAGATCAACGTAAATTCAGAAATGCATTTAAATTGCTAATAAATAGGATGGGCGGCGCCTATGGATGCATCTTAATGTTTCCAGGAAGCTGCGGATGACATAAGAGATGTAAGTTGGATATCAAACTGGGCGATTGCATACATCGACGGAAAATCCATGGACGTGGGATAGTGTTTTAAGTACGGAAATAACACATTTAGACAGCACGGACATACGACGTACAGGGGACAACTTTTAGCGGCTCGTCGTGGTCGCCTACCATAGACAGGGGGTGGTTTGGGGGCCGGCTCGTCAGCAGCCTTGGGCCGCTTCGGCCGGGAGAAGGCGCCCTTGCTGAAGAAGTCGGCGACCACGCTGAACATGTCGTCGGCCTTCTCCAGCTGTTCGTAGAACTGCGCCTCCGTCTCCTCGGCGCCCGCCTGGCGTCGGGGTTCACGACATTCGTGAGTAGACGCTAATAAGCCATGGTTTTCATGACTATCTATACACGCGACCGGATCCTAAAAATTATCCCGTTGGCAGAGCATGCCACAATGCTTGTTTTGTCATGGAAACCTACCACGTCCAGGCCACAACATGTGGTGCCTCAATGCGCTGAAGGCTCCCCAGACGGACGCCGACTTCTGACCAGAGCCATCCACCATATCCGGACCTTCTGGCGCCGACCGCCATCAGCACCCTCTGCGTGACCCCGCCCGGGACTCTCCCTCACCCCTCCCCACCACAGCCCGGACCGCAGTCCCCGTAACGCCCTCCTCAGGCCGAGCTCGGCCGGCGGCCGGCGGCGCCCACCTCGCTCTGGACGGCGCTCATCAGCTGCGTGTGCTCGGGCAGGCAGAGCGGGCAGTCGTCGTCGCGGTCGGCGTAGCTCTGGAAGCAGTGCTGGTGGTACGAGTGCGGGCAGAAGAAGTGGATCGACGGCAGCTCCAGCTGCTGGTTGCAGGCGGCGCAGCTCGTCCGCTGGAACACCATGGCGCTGCCCCCAGGAGGAGACGTCAGCGAATTGGCGGCGGTGGGTCAAACCCGAGGGTACGTGGACATTCTAGTCTTATGACGGACTAGAATAACCACGTGCCGGGATAAAATTTATCCCTCGTCGCCATTCCTGACCACTCCTCTCCGCCCTCGAACACACATGCGCTTACATCTTGACGGAATGCAGACTAGCTCCACATCGCATTCGATCCCAAGCTGACCCCGGTTGGCATTTCGTCACCTCGACACCGCTCCGCTACAGCATGACACGATCTTTCCGAACTGACGCCCCGACACGCCCAGGTCAGCAAAGGGTTCAACACAAACGCGGACGACCTGGACTCCATCGGGACCCAGGCACGCGTCCATCCCAAGCCGCGCCGTTCCCACAGCTCACCTGTTCTCCTCGCGTCGGATGAGCTCGCGGATCTCGCTGGCCTCGGCCGCGTGCCGCCGCGCCACCTCCGAGTCGCGCTCGATCTCGGCCTGGTCGGCCGCCAGCGTGCGCGTCATGTAGTCGCGGATGGTGCCCAGCTCGAGCGTGGGCGACTCCACCAGGATCGAGAGCACCTCCATGCTCGGCGCCAGCTTGCCCTTCTCTGCGGGCGGCACAGGACGGTCAGGGCCGCACGTGCCGCGGGACGCTACTCCGCGATTCGGTGGCAAGAGCCACAGATCACGCCAAGAGTCACAGGTCGTACCAGAGCAGGACTGTCTGATCGGCATTTACTTTGCCACTTCCTTTTCCTTTGCGTGTTCTCATGCACTTTAAGCCGAGACACTAGTCAGTTAAATGATTAGCAGCTCTACAATTCAATGCATACCCGAGATGTAATACCTACTGGTTGTACAGTGATATAATGTGTCGGTATTCACGGCACTGAACGTGTCGTAACATAACCAGCCGGTAGAACACGCAATGCCGTCGCCACACTGCTGCTAGCACCTCAGCTACAAAGAAGCACCTTCCATCGGCTACAGGTACGCACCTTCCCTCATTTCGCAGTCCTTGAACCAGGTTTCTACAACCACCAGTCGCCGCAGACCAATCATCGCTTTCTCGCCGTTACCCCCGCCCCGCTCACCGATCCTGTCCAGCACGGTGACGATGACGTCTGCCGGTCCGTCCAGCTGTTTGGTGAGCGTCCTCAGCGCCTCGAGCCAGAGCTGGGGACGGGTCTCGCCGTGTCGGCGGCACGTCTCCAGCGCCGACTGGTAGTCGCCGGCGTCTAGCTGCGTCTGCAGGATCTGAGAGTGCCTGTCGTAGGTAAGGTCAGGCCAGGTCAGGTACAGCTACCACTGCACGATATAAAAGTGGCTGAGGGACGACAGGTCAGATCAGGTTGGGTTAGGTCAAGGCAGCGCAGGTCAGGTCAGGTTAGGTCCAGCTGCCACTGCAGGATATGAGAGTGCCTGAGGGACCACGGGTCAGCCCAGGTCAGGCTAGGTCAGACCAGGCCAGGACAAAGCAGGCAGGGCAAGTCCAGCTGCATCTGCAGGATCTGACAGTGCCTAGCGAGGTCAGGACAAGTTAGGTCAGGTAAGGTCAGGTCAGGTCAGGTCAGGTCAGGTCAGGTCAGGTCAGGTTAGCTCAGGTCAGCTCAGGTGAGCCCAGGTTCGATCAGGCCAGGCCAGACCAGAGTACATTAGGCTCGTCCAGACAAGGTCAGATTAAGTCACGTCTAATTCGGCTACGTCACGACGGATCAAGCCAGGTTAGGTCAGCTCAGATTAGGTCTAAGGGGCTGTGTCGGACGCTCACTTATTAGATTACAGCATCATTTGAACTGGTGACACACGTTTGGCCAGCAACGGGCGACTACATGTCAGGGCTCCGATAACACGACCTCAAAACAGCTCGGTGATTCCGCGCAAGACCACAAAATTGCAAGGTCAGCAAATCAGGCCAACAGTACTAATCCTCCGTTTTAGCGTGACCGCGTTACGTTTCACGAGTTCCTGGCATCCCTCGGTTAAACTGTGTAAAATGACTGGCTTACTTCAGTCAGCTGGCTTACGAGAAAACTGGCCTACGACACTCAGGTAAACAGTCAACAGTCAACAGTCAAACTGATTAATTTTTGTCCAGTGAATCGCACGGTCCTTCCAATCGTTCACGACGTACACGGGCTGACAGAAGACATCTCCTGTAACTCCCATCATTCACGGGACGCCAAACCCCCAACGAAACACCTCAACCGTCACGGCGACACCCGTGCCAGCTCACACCACCCGCGAGTGCCGCCCATCCGCCGACTCACATTCCGGCGCGCTCGTACAGCTTGGCGGTGCCCTGCTGGAAGCCGTGCGCGTGGCAGAGGTGCAGCGCCAGCGGCAGGTCCAGGCGCGGGCTCTCCAGCAGGCGGAGGGCGCTCTCCGTCTGGTGCTGGTCCGGTCCGCCGCCGCCGGTCAGGTACAGCTCCAGCAGCGCCAGCAGGGCGTCCGGGTCCAGCGCGTCCGGCCGCACCTGGAGGCACGGCTCGGTCCAGCTCCGACGGCGGCGTCCGGGGCCGCCGGCAGCGCGCAGACTGGTCCAGGGAGGGCACCGGGGGGCTGGGCAGGGGGCGCGTGCTTAACGGAGAGGATACACTCTGACGGGATGGGCGAAACGGATGAAGAATTAAGCGACCAGCGGTGCGACAGAGTATAGGTAACGCAAGTCAACACATACAGATAATGGCTCTGTTCTAGAATGACGGACGACACCAAGAATGTACCGACACGAGACGGGAATATTAAAGGTTTTGTCAGTTGAATCGTCAACGATGTCTACTGCAAAATAATAAGCAGCTGGACTAGGGCATCATAGGGCTGAGCGCGTGTGGACCGGAGCGTCAGGAGATAGTGGCTGGTGCACCGGGGCACCAGGGACTAGGATCAACCGGACTGGGACATCAGGGACCAGGAGCAGCCGGACAGAGGCGTCAGGGCCAGGAGGGCGGCTGGACCGGGGCGTAAGGGCCAGGGTCCAGGTGGACCGGGCCGTTGCCAGATCGGACGGCCGGCTCCCGGCTGCGCCACCGTCGGCGGCTCACCTCCATCAGGTGCTGCAGGAAGCTGGCCTGGGCGGACGGCTGCGCCACAAACAGGTCCAGGTACTGCTCGATCGGCACCGCCGGCTGCTGCTCCGAATCCGCCGGCGACTCCTGCGGCAGCCGGAGGACAGCCGTGACAGGACTGCCACCGACCGTCGGCAGACGCCAGCTGTAAATCGAACCGCGCCCCTTCGCCCCCACTCACCCCCTCACCTCGTCCGTGCCCAGGTTAACGCGCCAAGGTCGGCGGTGAAGGCACATCAGCGCGAGAAATCCCCAGTTTAGGTTCAACGGGCCGCAGGGTCGCATGCTCGCTTCACCAGGCCCGAAGTCAAAGTGCCCCGAAAAGCGGGACTAGCGAGGTCCCACGGATCGCCATTCAACCGCCCGCAGCTCCCCACCAGCCATGGATCAGATTCGGCCTCCTCAGAACGGCCTTATCAGAAGGGACCTGCAGCCCACCTCCCAGCGACAACGCAAACTTACCTCGCAGCAGAGCTTCTTCAGCAGCTCCACCGTCAGCTCCGGCTCCTCCTTCAGCAGAACGGCGCCGTGTTTCAGGATGGCCTCCTCGCACTGCAACGCCAAGTCACGGTGACGGGACAGAGCCTCAGCGGTCACGCCAGGACACAGGTCAATCCCCCGGGCGGAGCGTCACATTGGAGACACATCCAGTCCCTGGCCAGAGCGTCACAAGTCAAGAAACATCCCGCACCAGGTCACACCATCACAAATCCAAATACATCCAGTCCCAGGCCAGAACATCACAAGCCAGGACACACCCAGCCCCACGTAAACCATGACAAGTTGGGACACATCCAGTCTCAAGACAATGCCGAAGTATCACAAGTTGGTACACATCCAGTCACAAGCCAGAGCGTCACAAGTAGGGATACGTCCAGTCCTGGGCCACAGCGTTACAGGTTTCTACGCTACAGACCACTCAAAAAACATAACGGCTTCCGTTCACAACCCTCGCTTCCCCTACGGGTCATAAAGCAGAAACAACATCCCCACACCTCCTTAAAATCACCACATGGAAAGATGCCACGTCACGACACATACGCGCCGGCGAGAGGCGGTCCCCGGCCATCACCTGTTCGCGCGGCAGCTCGGCGATGTAGCGCAGGGCTCTGCCCACGTCCGCCAGGTCCTCCGTCAGGATCGTGATGACGCTGTCCGTGCGGCGGTGGCGGCGCGCCATCGTCAGCGCCTGCTCGTAGTAGCCCGAACTCCGGCACACGCGCACTGCTGTGTCAACGTCGTACCCCACCGCGCCGTCCTCGCCCTGCGGACGCACACAGGGGAGCGGTGAGAGGGCCACTCTGACGTGGGATAGTCTCTCTGAGAGCAGGCAGGTACGCGGCGGGGGCGCAGGCTCTAAGACGGACCTCGTCCCCGCATTTATGCGCAGGAGAGGATGGCTCTTCTTCTGACACACGTGACCAAACGGAGAGCACCGGTCAATGTCCTTGTTACTTAAGCTGTAGGAGGTATCGATGGCGAGGCCGTGCTGCGTTCATGAACATGAATCAATCTTTGAAAACGGTTACGTAGAAACAGGGACACCGCCATGTTCTGGCAAGGTCGGAAAACAAATACATTTGCCCTAAAAATGTCAATATTAAAACATGACCGACCATGTTCTAGTCTCCGTTGCACTGAGTGCAGTCTGTCACTTGTCAGTCATCCGCTGGTTAGACCATCGGGCCAGCTCACGGGACACCGCCATCACTGGCCGACAACAATTGATCCTGCTCGACGTTCACCTGAATGAAGAGGTCGAGCTGTTTGGTGTCGCGCAGTTTGGTGTAGCAGTTGATCAGCAGGGTGGTGTGGTCCTTAGTGGCTCGGCCTGCCGCGTGCAGGGCCTGCAGGTACTGCGTCAGGTCCCCGATCCGCTGCGTGTCCAGGTACTGGAACACAGAGCAGCAATGTCAGCAGGTCGCCGACACGTTGGTCGTCCGGATGCTGAAGCACGGAGCAGCAACGTCAGCGGGCGACCGGTACACTGCGTGTTCAAGTGCAGAAAAACTGGTCAGCAAAGTCACATTGGGCGTGTCAGAATACCCGCTATGCGTATGGTGTCCCCGTACTGATACACAGACACCCGAAGGTAATGGAATAAGTGGTAATGGAATAAGTTATTCAGAGACCATCCTGTGTTAGACAACAGCGAGAGACTCATGCTGTCCATTTCCGAGTGTTTACATAAGGAAATAAAACGACTTTTTAAGAAATTCCGTTTGGAAACTAGTAGACTTGGCGACCAAAAATGACGTCTTGTTTTAATGCTGAACAGCTTATAAAGTCCACCAAAGGACATGATATAGCAGAATACTTTCATAAGCCACGTGCAACACCGTGATTTATGCGAACAGATTACCGTTCGTCTTTTTTCTTTGCACGGACGAGACCATCGTAATCAGACCTATACATAGAAGGACAACACAGTGACTACACGACACGACGACGGGGGACCTCAACCACCACATTCACGAACCGGCACCGCCTCACCTTTCTGATAACATAGGAGGGCTCCAGCTTGCCGATGGTCTTGACGTACTGCTCGATGGCGCCGCTGTAGTCGCCCTTGGCGTACAGGTGGTCGCCGTACTCGCGGAAAATGTCCACCAGACCGTCCGCGTCGTACTGCTGCGACTGCGCCAGGCTGGCAACCAATCGTTCCGCCGTTACAAACGTACAGGCTGCCAAACCTCAGGCAGTCTGAACATCTGGATGACCATGGCCGGATACGAAACATGGCCTGGGATACAGTGCCTCGCTACCCCGACACCGATGGGAGTACATTTCAGCTCGTGACATGTGAGGAACAAAGCCAAAATATGGACGGTCCAGCAAATTAAAAACTGAACGATGGGTGCCATCGACTGTTCATGACACCCATCGTCATCTGATAAACGCTTGTGACTACTAGCATTATTCGACGTAATAATCTGGCATCGGGCTAAACCCAAAAACCTCAGACAACAGCACGCGTCACGAAAAGAACATACACGACACCACAGGATCAGACCTCGACATCACTGTGCGCCGACCAGTCCTCACCGGATCGCCATGTCGTAGAGGTTCTTCTTGAAGAGCACCTTGAGCTTGGCCTGCGTATCGCGCTCCGTCAGCTGATGCAGCCGATTGTCGGCCGTCACCACGAACAGGGCGCCCCAATCGCTCACCACGTGCGCCACGTCCCGCAGCGGCGCCCACAGGCCCACGTACTTGTTGCTCACGTCGTAGATGGTCAGCACGTGCTTGTCGGGCGCCGACGGTTCGCTGCGGGATTTGAGGGGACGTTAGCCGGGCGGGTTACAAAGTCGGATCGTAGAAACGTCTTAGGAGCGTCGCGGAAGGAACAGTAAGCTTCGTGCACTCGGAGAAAAGGGGCTGTCAGATTACAACAAGCTACGAGGCCATGTCAGAAGCCATGAGGTCTTCAGAGGTCTTTCGAGGTCTTTCGAGGCCATTTCAGAAGGTTTGAGGTCTGCCACCTTATGGCAGACCTCAAACCGAAAAAGAAGCTACGTGGGGCAAGCCCAACTCCCTATCCTGGCCTTCACAGCAAACACTCACGACGTCAACAGCTGTTACAGGACTAACGGCCCCAACGCTGTATGTTCCAAGACTGAGCCACCTGCCCCATAATTCAACAAACGATGCCAAACCCGACTGACCGTCCGTGACTCGTCCAGCACACAACAGTCCTAACTTCAACCCTCTCCCCACCCAACTCACCTGCTGCCGTTGCTGCTGCCGCCACCGGGCTCCACAGACAGCACGACCAGGTAGCCCTTGAACCAGTGCAGCAGCCGCTTCTCGCCTTCGAACACGAAGCACGCTCCGCGCTCGTTGGCGCTATACAGATATATTGCCTGTGGACGACAGCGCCCATTAGACTTGGCCGACGAGACGTTGCTAGAACTCTCCTTACAAAAACGTTCTCTAAGATTTCCGACCGATGATAATGATGCACATTATATGCTTGGAGTAGAAATTACATCAAACCTGCTTAAAAAACAATTTTGACGGCCATCCTGGCTCGGCAAACCGGACCCGAAAAGCGATTTCGACCCACCGTAACGTATAAACACCAAAAAAAAACAGCTTACGTAACTACACGCATAAACGAATCAATGAACAGTCGGCGCGCACGTAAAACACGGAAGCCAGCAGAGTCGACAACAAGGCACATGACGTCACCTGACGGCCCACAGCCAGGGACTTACATCCGGACGTCCCACGGTGAACTGCTGCTCGGGGAGTCCCTCCGACATGACGGCACAGCGCGGCGCGCAGCCCGCCTGATCCAGCTGGATCTAGAATACAGGGAGCAGCACGGTAACGTCAGGCAAAACAGTGCAGCCCATCTGGCCCAGTTAGATCCGAACCAAGGAAACAACAGAATGAGCATTCTAGTCCGTGCCTCACACAAGATTAAACTGAATAGGAATATGAATGATATACGATATGATAACAGATAAATGAAACAAGATACCGAGCAACCAGACAAGGGTATGATGGAGTGGAAGAAGAAAAGGGACCATCACAACCTACAATGAATGTGACATCATGAAATTACTTGGGTGCCCCAAAAACAGCCTTGCTTAAACAGTACCAAAGCACATGGGAGTCCGCCGGTCCCCGTGATTAAACGTCAAATCACGGGTCGGGTCGAGCGGTTTACACAGGTTTGGCCAAGCTACGGACTAAAGAGTGAGCCCCAAATTCCACCCAAAGTACAGAACACTACGACGCACTGGTCGCGCACTGCTACAGGTGGGCACCTGGTTCTCCTTGTCCTTGAAGGTGATGTTGTAGCAGCAGACCTCCTGAGTGGTGGCCACGAACAGATGACTGGTCTTGCCCGAGGTGCGGAACCCCAGGCCAGTGATGGGCGCCGTGCCGGCGTGCAGCACCTGGTGCTTACCGGACCGCTCGCGGGTGACGTCACCTGTAGACGTATGACGTCATGAACCATACGCAATGAGTCG
Source organism: Capitulum mitella (assembly GCA_030062745.1). Classification (NCBI taxonomy): domain Eukaryota; kingdom Metazoa; phylum Arthropoda; class Thecostraca; order Pollicipedomorpha; family Pollicipedidae; genus Capitulum; species Capitulum mitella. The sequence goes on along the minus strand of CP099850.1, from coordinate 23,319,381 downwards.
GAAGCAGACATTCACGAAATTCGACTATGCTGAAACGAATTTCCAAAAATGGTTTCGAGCTCAAATCAATGCAAAGGTTTCATAAAGAGCTTTCAAAATTGTGCGCAATATCGGTCTCCAAAGTGGAACATACCCTCCTTGTTTATGTACGCAGCATTGCAAATGAGCGCAAGGCACAGGACGTACCCCTCCAGAGAATGACGCGGCCGTCTGTCAGGCCGGCGGCCATAAACAGCAGGTTTTCGTGGACGTTCAGGCACGTGACGGAAGTGCTCCCGTCGGCAGACGGAGGAAGCTTTAGTTGCCTGAGTAATCGAGGAGCGCCGCCACCATCGAGCTGCTCCAATCCCAGGATTTTGATTGATGATACACCCAACTCATCCTCCTGTGGGAATTGCAACATAACTGACATCATTACATATCAAGGTAGATGGAGGAACTGTGCACACCTCACCAAAGAAAATGCCATACGAAATTCTGGATAAGGTCAGTACACTGTAGGTTATATGGGCTTAGGTTATAAGGCTTAGGGCAGGTCATTAGCATGGTCATGTGGCACTTGTAGGTGCATATAGCCATATGGTGTCCTAGCACTGCTTAGTCATCTTTCTGGCATTCTAAGCAGCAAATGTAAACATTGCAACAGCCCCCTATGCATCTGTTAGTCTTTCCTTAAATTAATTAGTCTCCTTTATTCATGCGTTCTCAACCGAGATAATTAGGCTGTACATCATGGAGGTTCACATTGGTTTCAATGGTCTATTACCTCCAAATGGCATACTCATGAAGCCAAAACCAATTTCCCACGATTTATGCCACAAATAGGTTTACATCTGTTTCACAGCTGCATGACATCACAGCTACATCTGTTTCACAGCTGCATTCGTACAGGGCGCTGGCCAGCGACCTGCATCAGGCGTCAGCCCGCGTGCCCTCACCCCAGCGGCGGCGAGCACGGGACAGAAGCGCAGCTGGACCAGCTGTCGGACGGCCGCGTCGAACACGCGGTGAGAGACGACCTCCAGCTGGCGGCTGACGAAGTGCGCCAGCCCGCGGTCGTCGCCCAGCACCAGGAAGCCCCGCCCGCTGGCCGTGCACGTCACCTGGCCAGACTGTGCGGAGAGGTGGCACGCTCAGTACAGGGTGGCACGCAAGAGATATGCAGCTCTCTCGGCTGGAGACGTGGAGCCAAAATCATGACTGGATGGCCAGGCTGAGTCTCTTGGTTGAATGAACATCAAGTGACACAGTTGCTTGCACAATGGACAAAAAACACAGCAAAGTTAGTCATGTTAGATTTAAATAAGGAGACAGTGCAACATATTTGCAACTAACACTAAAGGTCACTTTTGAGGCTTTAACCAGCATGACTTAATATGGCTTAGTAACTCCTGATTATGGAGAAAAGACAAGTTTCTTAAGATGGTTAAATCATCCCAACAATTACCTGCAATGCCTTTGCAACAGTGCCACCATCAACTTCCTTGTTCACGTCAAAGAAGTTGAACTTTCTCCACTGGAAACAAGATTTAAACTGAGGTTAAGACAGAACGACATGGACGAGATAGGGAGTCAGTGCTAATCATCAGGGGATTCAGTGCATTTCCAGGGATATGAACTGTAAATGAAGAAAACAACAGCAAAATGCACCATTCACAGACAACATGTCTTGATTATCATCCAAAATTTACATGCCATTCTGCAGGCAATAGTGTAATATAAGGTTTGGATTTTGCATTTACAGTCTGAATCTGAGGCTGATGGGATAAATACAAAAAACGGGATGGAGCCAGAGTGACAGGTATTATTGTGTTATGTAAACATGGTAATATTGGCAGCAATGTTTACAGGGTGCATATTCAGTTGCACAGCTACAACCTGGACAGATTCAGAGGCACCACACTGCTTTTCTGGAATGAGCAACAAACTGATAATCCTGATGTTTGATACATGACTAAAATAAGTAATAAGCACCAGGTAATGGGGAATCAGATGAGCACATGAGGCAGCACTCTTTTTATTTACTTGACAGCAAAATGACTGATTCCATCCAATCCAGAAACTTTGAGAACAGTGTCTGTAAACTTTGAAAACTACTCAAAATTATGACCTTGAGTATCTTACCATAGGCCAACTTTTCATCTGAGCCAAATATTGTAGAATCAAAAATGTCCTGCTTTCTTACTGGCTTTAGACTGTGCAGATGGCAGTGGAATGCATAACAACAACATCTAAGCTGGCTTGAACCACAGTAGTAAAACTAGCAGAGTGGAGTAGAGATGTCTGAGAATAAAAGTCCAATGTGGAAATCTGAATTGCATTTTACATTTAATAATGCATCCTCAAGCTGGAACTCATGAGAAAAAACTGAATGGAAGCTGGCTGAGACAAGTTGTTTCTAAGATATTTTTACCTATTCTGGTTCCCTCATGAAATGTTAATGCTTGCTTGAAAGCTTCAAGAGGCTAACATGGCAAGCAGAGCACAGCAGGGTTTAGAAAATTATATATACAAGGCTTATGCTTTTGATATCTGTATACATATCAATATACTGACATATACATACCAATACAACATATAATAATTACAATATATTGATACATTGACACACAAGATGTTTTTTGTCCACCAATTTTCACCCATAAATTGTTAAAGTATCAAAAATATTGTAAAAATTGTGATTTTAACATGACAAACTATGTGAAGACATGGGCAGCATGCATGGTACATTATAAATAACCAAAAGAACAAGTCTAAATGCTCTACTGGAGAAGTTCTACACTAAAGCACAGGAAAATAGCTAAATAAAAGTGATGTTTAGTATGTGGTGAACTCAAAGCAAGTATGAGAAATAAGGACCCTGCCATTTGAGCCCTATGATAATGTCTTATACTGAAAGGTACTCATGGACTTCTATTTTAGTTCCATTACTTTGAATACTTTACACACAGTTTGAAAAATACATGTAATGTAAACATTAGTATCATGACAATGACCACAAGGTATGCATATTGCAAGCATTAATGTGCTTGAAAAGAAACCAAACCCCAAAACTAGCATCCATACTGCACACCTAAGAAACAAAAATTCTTGCCATTCTATGACAAGCCATAGTCTGGTGCAATGTTAGGCTGAAAGGCAGCATTTTTGGTAATATTATTTTGATCACAGTAGATGCATTACCAATGAAAATACAATTTGTCCTGCATTTTTTTCTACTATATTATCATGTATGCTTGGCAGCTGAACACTGGTGGTAAGCCTCTGACATGCTTATTTAATGGTTGCGACATGAGAATACAACTTTTTCAATTACGTGCCGTCGTGCAGTTTCAGAGCACATGCTTTCCTCATGCACAGTAACCAAGGAACTGCCAAAATTTGAAATATTATGCCATTTACTGCACATCTATGACTTAACGCCCAAAAAGCCATGCATTCATTATTACGTGAAACGACACATACCTGGAGCAACGCCATTTCTTTCACAGCCAGTCCCCGGGCAATTAACGTAGCAATCCTCCACCCAAATATGGTTAAGCCCAAGTAACTCTAATTGCACTTTGCAGCATACAGTTGCATGGTAAAGCATAGCGCATATATCGTTTACTGCCATCTCGGCGCACTTCCTTCAAAGCGCTGTCTAGCTACCATATCTAAATTTTTTGGTGTGACGAAGAAGTTTTCCTCGAAAAGGCGCACCGAGCCCCAAATCCACCACAGGAGGCACGGAGACGCACCGTTTAACTTCCGGAAAAAAATATTATGCCTGTGGGCGTTGCAGCAAAAGGAACGCCAATAAGGTCCCAATTTCCTCCTGAACAACTGCTGGACGCACTGTCATGTGCGAGGGGGGGGGGGGATAAATGGCCCTTTGGCCCTGCCACCCAAAAACACGGTTATTTCTACTCAACCAGAGTTTGAAGTTGCTGGAATTCCGAATCCAATTTATGGCCAGCGTCTTCCATCCCTTGCCACCCCCGGTCGATGACCTGTCATCCACGCCTTACAGCCGCTAAAGTACACTCTGAACCCACGGCCAGCGACTTCCATCCCCATCCCTGGGTCAACGACTCCGCTAACCTACCATCCAGACCCAGGAAGCTGTGGTTTGCCCCTTTCTCTCAAACGGAGCCGCTGAATCCACCCCTGGCTGAACGCTCTCAAGAGTCGTGAGGGAAAATAATTTTTCGCCACTTGTTTGAGTGGGCCTGAACTGTCAAGTTTCAAAAGTATGAGGGACAACTGCCCCGTAGCGCCCCTTCTGTCCCTCCCCTCATATCCACCAATCTGTGCTGTACACTTTCAAGCTTCAAAACTGGATTTGCCGATGTCGTCTAACGCGAAAGACGACACGGTTTTGGTTATTTTGCGGACGCGACAGGCACTACAATTACGGGCGCCGCATTTCATATGCATTATAGTAATCAAGTGTAAGAACAAACAGCAACCGTAGGCGATTTCAGTGCTGGCTGCCTGTTGTGGCCTTCCTCTAAAGTACGTACTCAGGACGTGGAAGCGGCAGGATTGCGCCAGTCCCGGAGTTCCAACAAGCTTCAAGGTCACGGACTTCCAGTCCTGATAATACGGTCCGACTGCGAAACTCATGCTTTTCTCTTTTCGATGTCGCGTGGTTGGTACCGGCCAAATTTTCCCAGTTTTGCTGCCTGACTGCTTCCTGACTGGCGCACAAATACTAACTTTTCTATGTATGGCGCAGAATGGTGCGTACTCATTGTGAGCGTTCGATTCAGGGCGTCCCGTTTTGGTTATCAGCAGGAGACTAGCTGCACAGATCAACACTGCTGCAGTCAATGAAGGTTTGCAATACAGACGACATTTCTAAACCATTCGCATCCACCCCCAAACACACAGCATCATTATCATTGACTTTATATTGCGTTCGACCACCATTCCACTCCAAATGGAAACACAGTCAGTTAGTAACCACACGTGACGTCGACGCTACTGCCATCTACACGAGGAAAGCTCAAACACCGGTAAAAACAGGCCGTCCCGCAGTCGCGCGGGGCGGCGTACAGCCGCCACAAATGCCTACGGCCACCCGGCGGGGAGGCTCGTACAAAAATAACAAAGCCGTTGGTCCCGGCGGCGCGCCGGCCGCGCCGCCGGCCTGCTGTTCTGACTAAAGCGCCGGCGGGGCTGGCGGAGAGAGCGGCGGAGCTGGGCAGGCCGTACGAGATACGACAAGGGCTGGCTGGAGAAGGGAAGCAAGAACTGCATGTTCGGAGGCTCTTTCAGACCTTCCAGCCATATCGTGGTAGTCAGGGCACTGCTAGAGCGCATAGCATTAAGGCTTTAAAACGCGTTGTCTGCCCGCGAAGACAAGACGGATAGAGCAAAGGCGAGATAAACAGGGACAAGGCGACCATGGACACGCTTGAACAGGAAGAATTAGGCCATCAGGACGTTACCACCCAAAAGCAGCCAGACCGGCCCCTGAAGCCCGTCCGAAGCGAACAGCCCAGCTCGGTCTCCTCGGTCGCCAGCGCCGGTCGCGGCGGCAACAGCAGGCCGTAATACCACGCACATCACAACGGAATGGCAGCCCGGCGGGGAGCACGTCTCGAAGGTGGCCCGCGACGGCCGGCGAAAATTAACGCAAAAAACGTCACCGCTTTTGGTCAGCCAGCAGAGAAATCAGACTTAAATGTGACGCTGAGCCGATTCCGCAACTTGCACGGGGTAAGTGGTTCGTCGTGGTGCTTCTACGCACTTCTACGAAGTTTGCATTATCACCAACAGGCGGCTCTGGCAGTCGGTAAAAATCACCTAAGACCAGCCCTGCCGACCAGCGCTGACAGTTCAGAACACTGTCCCTAGATGGCTCTGGCAGTGCGCCGGCGGTTCAGGCGAGGCCAAGCAGAAAGCCATGGAAGCGAAGGACGACACTCTTCTCCATTTGTGCACAGCTCAGTGAGGAGGCCCTGCAAATAACACAAACAACATTAGTGGGATGAAGCCGGGTAGCAACGACTCCCTTGCAACGGATCTTCTTAGGATTACGATGGCATCCTGCTGTCACGCTGGTAACTGAGACTCATGCATTCTGTCCGGACAACAGAAACAGCTGGTTGCCTGCATTACTTTCCAAAGCTGGGTTGGTTTGCTGGCACAAGGATACTCGTCTCTCTCAAACAAACAATGGCAAACCTCAAATGAATAATCACCCAGGCGCAATGACGGGACGTAGAAAGTATACATACAGACGACCAAAACATTTCGAGCCAGACCAAACAATCTACGATATGCGGAAAAACACAGCATCACCTAAGGCAACAGCGACAAAGGCCATTCCAAACTTCACAATGGACCAAAACTGTGTGATCCAGATGGTTAACAGACAGACCTCCGCAGAAATAAATATTGGCATTGTTTTCGGAATTCCCCCTGACCCTGTAACAACTGGCCAGACTAGCAAACTGCGACTGTTTTCAAACATACGTCCCGGACAGGGACCACGCCGCACGCGTGGCTGTGTCGATAACTCGGAAAATGACCAAACAGTGCCGCGGACACTGTCTGATTTCGATCACGTGACAACCGGTGGCTGAGGACTTCACAGTCAACACTCACGAGATGAGCCTAATGTTGAGAGGCATTTCGGTGCCAGGTGAACACCCACAGTTGTAAGCGTCAAACTGCCCACTTCTTTCAGCTCATTCGTTCATATACCACCTCTCACAAAGGGCCAGTCACTTCATACTATGTCATAAGAGGACCGGTCAGATTACCACCCTCACCAAAAGAACAGGCAATGTATCAACTCCCTCCCAAAGCAGGCCACAGTTACTCCTCACACGAGGACAAGCCAACGGACCATCACCTCCGCTCAGGGCACCAGCCGCAGCACCATCCCCTCCCACATGAGGACCAGCCAACACCCCACCTTCCCGACCACACCGCCGGCGGCCGCGCCTCACCTGAGGGCCGGACCAGGCCGGCATCACGTGACGCGCAGCGTCCAGTCCTGCTGCGCCTTCCGGCAGTGGAACAGCCACTTGACGATGCGCGCGTTCTTCTCGACGATGCTCGGCTCGGAGGCGGGCGGCGGCAGCAGGGCGGCGCGCAGGCCGCCGCTGTCGCGCCGCCGGCCGGCGCCCGCCGACGACGCGTCGCTGGCGACGCTGTGGCGGCGGTCGCGCGACGAGCCGGCCGACAGGCCGTCCCAGAAGCTGGGCGTCTCGACGGGCGACCAGTGGTCGGAGGGCGCGCGCGCCACGCGGCCGAACCGCTCGCCGTCCATGCCGAGCTGGTCGAAGAAGCGGCCGAGCTCGGCCGAGCCGCGGCGCGCGGCGCGCGCCGGCAGCGGCGGCGGCGGCGGCTCCGGCCACAGGCCGAGCGCGCCGCCCGGCTCGCGGCCGTACTTGTGGCTGACGTCCGACTTGGAGCGGGTGACGGGCCGGTGCGGCCAGGCGTCGGCGGCCGCGCCGCGCAGCCGGCCGTCGTCGGTGAGCGCGTCGCGGCGGCCGTCGCTCGGCGTCAGCGCCGACACGGGCGAGCGGCTGACGTAGTCGGAGGTGGCGCGGCCGCGGCTGCGCGCGTCCGAGCGGCTCTGGCGGCCCGCCAGCGACACGCTGCCGCTGTCGGCCGACGCCGACGAGCCGCCCTCGCCGCTGATGTCCGGCAGCGACTTGTGGCGGTCGGCGTCGGCCGGCTCGCGGCCGGACGGCGTCAGCAGCTGGCGCAGCCGCGCCTGCACGCTCTCGCCGCAGCCGCCGCGCCCCGGCACGCTCTCCGTCGACAGGCGAGCCCGGTCCGCGCGGCCGGCGTCCCGGCCGCCGCGCGTCGGCGTCGTCCCAGCCGGAGGCGTCTTGGTGCGGGGCTGGCCGCCGCCGCAGCCCGGTGACCTGCCGGCGGGTTCAGGGGTCAGCGACTGCGCTCTGTTTCCACAACACAGCCCAATGAAGGTCAATGGAGTCTGTCTGTTCAGACAGGCGGGTTCAGCCGACGGCCAGTTCAAGGCCAAACATCGGCCGCAAACGAGCGGCTTGTGATCAACCCTGCCGGAGACCCTGTGGAGACCCTGTGGAAGGTCAATGAAAGGTCAAGTAACTGTCCACCGCCACGGCCGAGCGGAACGTGTACAGCTAACCAGAATTCAGCAAATGGCGACCACCGGTACCGAGTGACAAGATCTCTCGGCGGACGCCGTCGGGGCCAGATGGCCACCGCTGGGATGCAGTTAGGGCCGAGATACCAGATCTCGGTCAGATCATCACGCGAAGACAGCCGGTCACGCCGGACCACGTATCCGTGCCGACGGCGAGGCTCAGTACAAATGCTGGAGAAAGGACGGCAGGTAGAAACGTGAGCCCGGTCTTCAGCGATGGCCAGATGACGCGCTGATAGGCAGGGGACCGGTTACAATGTCCGCGTCCGTCCGAACAATGAACTCAGCACGGCCGAACAGCTGTAAATCAAGCCCGGAACACGCTAAAGCTCGGTCTGGGCATCCTGCGGAGAAACTTTTTCGGCTGGTCCGAACACCTGCACCGGAGTCACTCGCAGGGGGACTTGTAGGGCGTTGCTTGAGCCACACCACATGGAGAACACTAACGAAGGACGGAAATGGTCGTCCACCAGTCTCTGTGACAATCACATCAATTAGCGCCGTCAGATTTCCGGAGGGTCAATGACCGAGTCAGGTAAGATCACGATAGACGCGAGCCTAAGCCAAGCAAACAGCGGCAGAAGCCGTGCCAGTGGCCCAAACCCACTGATACATGTCTAATTAAAAGGCATCACAAGCGGACAACACGGACATCATTATCAGCCCACTCGAATTCAACACCTGTGACTATCAAGTCATTTCAAGGGCATCGCACCGCCAACCACAGCACGACCACCACCGCCACCACCGCTCCTCCCACGCCCCCCCCCCTTCCCCCCCGGACCGGCGCCCGTCGCGGCGCACCTCAGCGGCAGCGGCGGCGGCTTCTCCGGCGTCGTGCGGCCCGGCAGGGCGGCCGGCCGCGGCGGCGGCGGCGGCGGCGGTGGCGCCGGCTGCGCGGGCGGCGGCGGCTCGCCGTGGTGCCGTGGCCACGGCGGCCGGCCCAGCGGCGTCGGCGACACCTGCAGATGGTCGGCGTGCTTCATCTCCTGCTTGGCATCCAGCACCCGCTCCGACTTGACGTAGAACGCCTTCGTCTCCTGCAGCATCTCGACGGCCGACTTCCGTTTGCCTGCGGGCGCCACGGAACCGTCAGTCGATGACGTCACAGATACTGTGGGGATCGATGTGGTCAGTACGTGTGTAACACATTATCAGCGGAGTTAATTTGGGCAGTGTTAGCGGAGCACGGGGCGATCCTTCCCAAAGTGTGCTGACTTTGTTTCGAAGGGCACAAAATGAAAACATCTGCTGACGGCTGGAAATGTGGGAAAATAAAGTTAATCTATCAGTCTGCCATGTTCGAAAAGAACTTAAAACATCAACAAAAGAAAAAAGAAGACACCAGAAGGCATATTCGCATCAAAATATACATCGCATAACGACCCAAAAGGAAAAGCAATTCAAGAGAACATGTTCAACATGAAGCAGTGCGAGATGACATCAGGATGATGACAGAAATGAGACCATGACCTAATACTCAACAGTTTATCAGAGGAAGAATCCACAGAAATACCACCACCAACAGAGCCCATTAATGCACTTGGCATGGAGTCGACACCGTTCGTTGACCCCGCTAAAACGCCACAGTCCACAAAGTTCAGTAGCTTTCCGCTGCGGCGAATGCGCTTGTCCCGACCGCGACAAAGGCTCGGCATCATGCAGGAGCACCACGTCCACGACGGGCGCACCAGCGGAACGGGAGGGGCCGGCAGACTTGGACGGGATCCGCTACCCCCTCGGCGGCCGCAGTGGGGGGGGGGGGATGAGGAACCAGGACAGAGCAGCGATAGCGGCCTCCATCAGGACCACGGATCACAGCCCCACAAACTGGAGAATCCGTTAACGGGACTTAATGGAAAATGGAATTCCTGCCAACGTTTCCAGCGGAACCAGTCAAACCTCTCCTGACAGCAGGTCCGAACAAGGTCGCCGCCACGGGTCGCGAACGTCCACGGCGGGCCACCGGCGAAGCGCCACCGACGGCGCCAGCCGGGGCCTCCCAGCGTCCGGGTCTCAGCCCAGCCTCCCGGCGGCGAGTCGAGACCACGGTCCGGTCCGTCGGGGGCCGCCCGCCGCGACAGCCGGCACCGCGGCCGGTCCGACCAGGGCTGGCCGACGGGCCGTTCCCCAGACGGCAACCGGAGTCGGACGAGGGTCGGGTCGCCAGCACGGCAGGCGCCGCTGGACCTGCCGGACCACTCCGATACTGGAGCAGAGCGCCCGGGTGCTGGACCAGGGCGCTGGACCGGACGAGGACGCCCGGACGCTGGACCAGGGCAGCACTCCGACATCGGAGCAGAGCGCCACGTCACGTGTGACGTCAGCCCTGTTGACGCGCCGAGGAAGTCCGGACCTTGAGCCAGAGCCGCCCGTCACACGTGACGTCGGTCTCTGTGCAGCTGGAAAAACCTGGACCGTGGCCGAGACGTGCCTTTCGCAGAGCCAGTGGAGTCGGGCTCGGGTCGACAAGCTTTCTCGCTGGACATGCGCTGTCAGCCACCGAAAAAGGGCAGTCTGCTGCACCACCGAAAGCCCTATATCGGACTACCATGATCGACGTCTTTTCGGCACATTTTCTCCAATCCAGAAAAGTCGCCGCGACCGCAAACCGCGCCAAAGCGGGCCAATCGCCAGCGTCCATTGACAGCCATCGTGCCCCGCTCTTTCGGGCACGCCCACACGCCGACCACAGACAGCGCGCGGCGCGGCCAGCCGCCACCACGCCCCGCCACGTGCCGGCTCTGGGAACGCGACTCCGGTTTCCAGCAGCCGCCAACGGCCGCCGCCGCCCGGAAACGCCGCGGCGTCCGTTCGGAGGCGCGGTGCGACGGCCGGAGCTGCGGTCACCGCGACGCCCGCCATCACACCGTCCCGGCCGTTACGACACAGCACCGAAGCCGGAAGCACCAATGATTCGACGGCGGCGACGCCAGTCTGGGTCCTGCTCTCGCGACGGGGTCCTGGCGTCCGTGGAGAACACATAAGATGCATGGGATATATGAAGGGCGTCCGGGACTATAGGACGCCGCGAGGAGGCCGGCGGAGCAGGAGCTCTTTGGAGCGGCGGGAGAGCACGCGGAGATTCTTTTTAAGTGGGAACCCAGCGGCGGCGGACATGTGATGTGCAGAGTCCGGCGGAGTCGATGTGAGGCGGAGGTGAACGACAATGGAGCAGCGGCAGAGCCGCAGCGGAGAAACGGTGGAGCGCCCCGTGGAGCAGACATGCAGCGGCCGGGGAAAGGATATGCGTTGGTGCAGGAGCGGACATGCGACACTGGAAGAGGAGCGACGGAGAGCGCATCTGAGCGAGCACGCAGCGGCGATCGACAGGTTCTGCGTCATCAGCGGCGCAGTGGCATACAGCTCCATGTCCGAGCCGATGCACGCTCGGCCGGCCGGCCGACCGGTTATCAGCGGGCCGGGCCGGCCGCCGCGCTGTTATTGTTGCGTGCCGGCGGCCGGCTCAGCCCTGTCGAGGTCGGCCGCGGCCGGCCGCTCCGTGTCACACGCCGCGCGATGGACGGCCGTCCGAGAGTCCGCCGCGGCTGCGGCAGAGCGGCGCCGGCTGTCGGTCTAACGCAGAGACAGGACAGGGATCACAGAGACAGAGATCGCGCCACGGCTGCAGCAGAGCGGCGCCGGCTGTCGGTCTAACGCAGAGACAGGACAGGGATCACAGAGACAGAGATCGCGCCACGGCTGCAGCAGAGGGGCGCCGGCCGGGGTCTACCACAGCGAGATCGGGCAGGGATTGCAGAGAGAGAGGACCGCATACACATTACGCCAAGTCAGGGTAGTCAGTCGTACAGAGAACCGGCACTAAGGTGGAAAGTCCAACACAAGAGCTGAGTCGTCAAATGTTCAATCCGACTACCCACGTGCAAAGCCAGCACGTGCGGAGGCCTCCCAGCACAGCTGTGTACGGAAGCACGGAGGTACGGAAATCCGAACGGATCGAATCAGGGCCTCATCCTTGCTGCAAGCGTGCACCCATTTGAACCATCAACAAATACCAGCAAAATCCGCAAGAACACGTTTCGGCCTTGTAGAGCGGGTAAGAACGGCGAGTGGGACCGGAACAAGCCGCTGCCGTTTCTGTCCATTTGGGGCGCCGTCTGCTGTGACGTCAACCGGGCCGGCCGCGCCGCTGCGAGCGGTGGCGCGGCGCGACGCCCGCGGCGCGGCGGCGACGTCAGGTGAAAATCCACAATTCGGCAGCTCACGCCCGGCTGGCGCCGCTAATGGTGGTGGGAAGGCGCCGGTCGCCGCCGCCTGCCGACTTAGCCCCTCGCGCCCACAGTTTCTCACGTGTCCGGCAGCTTTGGCGACGTTCAAGGGCGATGCGGCCGCGATAATCGGACTCTTTACATGCCGGCGGGGTTCTTTTCTGCGCGAATGAGGGATCTCCGGCGATGCGGTGTTCCAGATGGCTTTTCAGTGTCATACCTCACAAAGGACACACGTCAGGTGTAGACGAGGACTTGTGCTAGGGCGCCACCGTCGGGAGCGGACGCAGGAAGCGACACTTGCAAAGGTGGCCGGCAGATGGCTCGCCGGCCTGCGGCAGTCGCCCGGCACATCTGCGGCCGATCACTCGCCGCGGCCGGCCGGCATCCAGCGCGGCCCACTTTTTACAGGTTCGGGTGCCGTCGTAGCCATCCAACCCACGTCCAGTTGTGAGTAGGATCTCTGGTGGGCGCTATGTGAGATCAAAACCGCCCCGTCACAAGGCAAGGGCCAGACCACACTGAACACAGTGAGTCCCCAACACGTCAGCCCCGACTGTAATCCGACAAGCTCTGCAAAACAGCCCAGCGGAGGCACAGGACAAACACGTGAGCCCGCGAACCAACGTTAATGGGAGTTATCTCCAGCAATGTAACCCGGCCGGCAGCGAGTCTATCCACCGCAAAGGGAGGGGTTCATGGAGCCGGTCCAGCGTCCCTGAACCAGGCGTGCGGCTGGGCGAACCTCTGGCCTCCAAACGCCCTTCCATCTCGGGTATTTCCGGCCTGTCAAGACGCTAATCTACGTCGGAATATTACGGAGCGATCCCGTCGTCTATCCAGAGCTCCGTTCGGCCTCCACCCGAGCCTCTCGCCAACCGTGCAATTACCACTCACCCACCCCGGCCGGGCGTCTTTCTGCCGGCGCTCCGCGACGTCCCTCCACCCGCACATCTGCTCTGCCCCGCTCTCTCGCCGGCGGGGCGCCTTCTCCGCGCTTTGGCCGCTCACACGCCGCCGGCCGGGCCGGGCCGGGCCGCCGCAGGAGGAGGAGGCGCCCAACAAAAAGCCGGCCCGCCGGGCGGCCGCCGCCTCGTCCGCGGGAAACCGTCCCGGGCAAAAACTGGGCCGCGCAGCTGGCGGCCGGCCGGCCGCGCGGCTCGGCGCCCCGTCCGCCCCAGGAGCCGCTGACCGGTGCCGCCGCCGCCTCCCTCCGCCGGCGCGTGGCCGACGACGCCCCCCGGCCAGGTGTGGCAGGTGGGGAGAGAAGGCGGCGGTTCGCGGCGCGCCACGCACGGCCGGCTGTCAGCTGGCGGCCGCCGGGGAACGGTGCAGCCGTCAGTCTCGCTGGCTCCCCACGTCGTAATCGGCGGTAATTGTGAGCCGGCGGCCGGAGGGGCGGTCTGACGACACGACTGCTTATCGAGTCAGCCTGAATCGCCGGCGTGAAAGGCAGCAGCTGCGGCAAGAGGCAGGAGCCTAACGAATTCCTCTTCCGTCTAAAACCCACCGAGTGGACATGCGGCGGCTCGTCTGCGACGAAACCAGAAAAAGGCCGCTTAGAGATAGCTTCTTCTGTCCCTGCGGTTTGGACCGACACGAAAACCCACCGGCGCGGTTCTGAAGCACCTAGCCCACTGCTCCGTGCATGCAGACCGCAGAGCGCCGCGTTCTGCAGGCGGCCACAGACGAATGACAGAGCTCAGTCTGTGGCCGGCCTGCAGACACAGATGGCAAAAAAGGCTCTGTCCGAGGCCTGCCACAGACAGACAGTAAACAACGCTCCATCTGTGGCCTATCTGCCGCAGACAGTCCGTCAGACAGCAGACAGAGTTCCGTCTGCGGCCGATCTGTCGCAGACAGTCCGTCAGACAGTCGACAGAGTTCCGTCTGCGGCCGATCTGCCGCAAACAGCCGTCAGCCGACCAGCAGAGCTCCGAGCCGTCGCCGCCGCTCGGTTGCGTGCATGGCCAGCCTTCGAGCGTGCCACCAAGGCCAAGCGGCCAATCAGTGCCTTCCACGGCCGGGCGGCCGGGCCGGCACGGCTGCAGCGGTGGCCAGACCAGGACCAGGCGGTCCCGTGCTCAGGTCAGGTCAGATCAGGGCCGGCTGCCCGGGCTGCAGCCACGGGCGAATCAGTCATGTTCATCAGCCACGTACATGTACATCATGTACATGTATATATATATATATATATATATATACATGTACATATATATATATATATACATGTGCATCAGCCACGGGTCGGGTCAGGCCAGGTCAGGTCAGGTCAGCGACCGACGGACGAGCAGACAGCTTAGAAGCGGAGTTGACAACGGACACTTAGCAACCAGTAGCCGAAAACGGCACCCGTGTTTTTTTCAAACAGTGACGGATTGAGCTTTCTGATGTGGTGCTTGTCTTCAAGGACTTTGGTGCAATACACCACATTACGTACGCCTTGCGAATGTCTATTGGGTAAAACTGACCGTCACTTCCTTTCCTTCGCACCACACTCATTATCACACACATCATCGAAGTTTTTCGCTCCACTCAATTAGCGCATACACGACCTCGCTCATTTCGCGCTTCATGCCCGAAGTTGTTTGCAAACGTCACAAATTGCGGAAGCTCGTCGAGTTGTTATGAGGCTTAACAAAGGGCATTGTTGTGCCGACGAGCGACGGAAAAACGTTCCAGAAAACGGCTGACTGTGAACATGCAAAATGCATTCAGCCCAACGGAGTAAACCCCCGTAAGACGTCAAAGCGTTCCCTACAACTCCGCTATCTGGTCACACACATCCGGTCTATCAAGCAGCCATTATCAGCTGTCTTCCCGCCCGGGCCGAGCAGCAGCCGCCGCCGCCGCCGCCGCCGCTGGACGCGCCTCTGGCGGCCGCGCGATCCGTCAGATAACCCCAGCGGAGCGGCGCGCCGGCGGCCGGCCGCAGACGCCGCGGCCGCCACGGCGGAGCAGCGCCGCGGTACACCGGGGAGACCCGGCGGCGGGAGGGTCACTCCCCGCGAGCCGGGTCCGCGGCAGGAGGCACACCGGGGAAACGCGCGGCAGATGACGCGCCGCGGCGCCGCCGGGTGGGAACTGGGTCAGGGCCCGGCGCGCCGCGCGGCCGGGCGGGGCGCGAGCGTCCGCGAACAATGGCCGGCGTTCCGAACCCGGCGACGGCGGCGGCGGCGGCGCGGTTCCGGGAAAATCCGCCGCCGGCCGCGCGAACTGCTCAGCCCCGACCGTCACGGCCACCCCGAGCCGCCTCCAAGCATCCGACGGGCGTCGCCGGCCCGAGAACGACGCGGCCGTCACCCGACATCGAACAGCGACGGCCGACGTGCTTCGCGTCCGCCGCCGATCGCGGCGCCGGCGCCCGACAAGGCAGACCAACAAACAACCCGAACTGCCCGGACGGCGGCGCGGGGGAGCGCCACGGCCCATTCCTCGCCGGCGGCCGGCGGCGGCGCCAGGGGGCCGGCCGGAGCCGAGAAGCCGCCGCTCCGACCTTTAAACCGGACAAAAAGCGGCGCGCCGGCCGCCGATGCCGTGGGACGGCGATCAGCTGACCCGGCGGCGTACGGCCTCGGACAGCGCGCCGCCGGCCGGCCGCCGGCGCGAGAGGACGCCGCGGCCGGACGGCGAGCCGGCGCGGAGGCCGTACCGGCCGCGGGTCACGGTACCGGGAGGAGGCGGCGGTGCCGGCCGCGCCGGGCGCCGGGGTTCGGATAACACCCGCGGGACGACTCGGAGCCGCGTCTGAGCGAGAAGCCAGATCACTGGCGCCGGCTGTGGACTCCCCGGCTCCCACGGCACCATAAATAGGCCGCTAACGAGACCGACTCCGACAGAGGAGCGTTCGCACGATGTGGCGACACCAGATGGACGCGCGTCGGCCGGCCTGAAGCCGGGCTCCTGAGTGCCATAGTAGCAGCAGCACTCCAACCAGCTTTACACTCAGCGCTAGGGTCAACGTGGCCAGCAGGCCGCAATGCTGGGACGAACTGTCATGATCAGGCAGCAATGTGGGGCGCAAGTCACGCTCCCCTCCGCTTCGGCAAATTCTCCAGTCCACCTGTCACAAACGCTACGATTGGAAGCGCAGCCTCCTCAAGTGCGCAACCACACAGCCGATCGCAAGACAAACTTCCCGGGAGATACACCTCGGCGAGCACGGCTGGCAGATCCGTCCGCTATCTGGAACAGTCCCGGCCGACCCCCTGCGGTGAGGCGGCCGAGCAGGGCTCTCCCCGCCGGTCGGCCGGACGAAACAGGTCGCAACTCGCCCGGCCGGCCACACCTGGCCAGGCGTCTCAGCGCCGGGCAGGCCGGCCGGCACGGCTGCAGGTCCCGACCTGTTCAAGCCGCACAGCGGCTCCGCGGCCGTGACCACGGGGAGACTGGGAACGTTCAAAAACAGAGACCGATGTACTGTGCGCACACGTCTGGCGACCGACACCGTCGGGAAGATAAAAGAACTCTCCTTAGTGGGAGTGGGCATGGCAGGAAACAGAGGTCTACGCTGCAGTGGCTCCGCGCAGGCCTGCGATGCTGCAGACTATCGCCAGGAGGCAGCAGGAAATGAGCATCAGTGTCGAGTGCCGGTTGCGTCGGGCCTGATGTCAAGGTCCTGGACGACCCTGTACTGACGTCGAGCGCGGCCACCAATGACGCTGACGTCAGAGCACGGGCGACCGACGTCACTGGCGACTACGACCAAAGGCGGCCGAAGGAAGACGCTCGCATGCGATGGCCTCCATGGGCAGGTACAACTGCGCAACGTCTACCGATACGGATGGGAGTGGGCCAGGTCAAAGCGGGGAGAAAAAGGGGGGGAGACAGATACGACGAGTAGCTGACCTACTTGAGACGGCATTAAAATATTTTTTGATAAAACACAGATATGATGAGCCGTTTGCCTACTTGAAGCAGCATTGGAACCGTGTTTGGTAGTCACCATATGTGCACAAATACCAGATAATCTATTTTCAAGAGGATGAAGATAGAATTGGGATTACACCTATCGTACGCTCTTAACAAAGCTGCCAGGCACAACCGCATTCCTCCGATACGGCGGATATCTGGTTCTGCAGTTGCATCACGGAGCTACGTCAATGGGACGTCAGCTCATCCTGGCTTGCCACCTGGCAAAATCGCCAGCAACAGGTGACTCTGGTGGTGTAAAATCACCCAGACGTTCGGAAAGCCGGGTGTGATGGCCTACGCTGAACGCTTCTCACTAATGGCTCAAACCGGCGCTTTAACAGCGAATGCGATCAATCACCATAAAAGAGAAAGGTGGGTCTCAACCCAAGGTCAGCGGTGCACCATATTACGCACAGATTGCATCAGCACAGCCATCGAGCTTCGCTGGACATCGGCAGTCTCTGAATTGTAAAACACACCGCGTCGGCATATCACATTTCACCACACAGCCGCAAGCCACAGCCTTCGTAAAAACCGAATCGCCCTCCACCGTGGAACCGCAGCCGGCAGTGCTTGGCCAGGCAGTCTGCATCACTCAATCGCTGCGGCCGGCCGGCCGAATGCCCACATCGCCCACAGTTTTACGACCATGACGTCATACAGTCCCGCCAAACGGCAGCGATCCACTTTTGTCCAGATACGGCGACAGCCTCCCCGCCGCCCATCGAAATCCACTAAAGTCCAGGCACGACGACCCCCGCCCCTGCCCCCAGCTGCCGCCTGATGACGCCCATTGTGCGCCGGCGGCCGCCCGGCGCGCCCGAGTGACGTCACACTCCGCTGCCGGCCGCAGGGTTGCACGGTCGGGCCGGCCCCCGCTCGTCGGGCCGGTCACTGTCCCGTGACGCGCGCGCGCCCGGCGGGACGGCGCGAGGGGACGGCGGCGGCCGGCGCCGTCCGGCGCGGCACGCGCCTGTCGGCGGCCGCGGCCGAGTAACGGGTCCGCTGCAGCCGACGGGGAGCCGGCCGCCGGCTGCAGCGGGCCGCGCCGGCCGACGGCCGAGAGCGCAGCGCGCGGCCGCGGCCGGTCCCCCGGCACCGCGCAAACTGACCAAGGACCGGTGACGAAGAGCCGGGCAGGCCGCAGGCTGACGGCCGCACTGTGACTGCTACCGGGAAGGCAGCTGTCAAAAACGTGGCCGCCGAGAAGGCGTGGCCGTCAAGATCGCGAGTGTCAGACGACGAACAGCTCCCGGCAAATCATTCTCCGCCAACGCAATAACGTGCCCAAGGAGCCACTCCACAAACAGCCCTTTTCACGCAGACTCGGCGGGTGATCCGCCGCCCACAGGACGCGCGGGAGACCAGCCGGCCGCGACCCCCCTCCGCGAGCAGGCGGTGCGCAGTCGGCCGGGTCACCGCGTGTGGGGAGCCGGAGCCGGAGCCGGGGCCGGGCCCACTGGCCACCGCCCCCCGCTGCGACCGGCGGACCGCGACCACCCGCGACGGGCCAGTCGGCACAGAGCCGCTCCGACCGGCGAAAGGCTTATCGCCGCCCAGCATGGACAACGGCACTCAGCACGACACCGCAGGGCAAGGCAGCAGCCCAGGCGGAACCAGGCAGCCCGCGACGGCACAGTGCAACTCAGAACGGCACCACAACGCCCCACATGGTACTAAGGAGCCCGAGGCGGCGCGTAATGATCATACGCTGTACCCCACCGCCGAATACGCAAAAACGGTCCAAAGCGTAAAAACGGTCCAAAGCAAAGGTCACCACTCGACAGAACATAAACGATGAAGTCTGATATGGCCAGCAGACGGCACCCCTAATCAAACACCACGCGGCTATCAACAACCCGACATGAAAAAATGGCCGACACAGGAAATCGCGCCTGATCCAGCGATCATCAGAACGATCATCAGGATCACCAGGATCATCGATCATCATCAGGACGAGCCTTTTCCTACCAGACAGGCTCCCTTAACATAAAGCATAGCATCGCTGGTGCAGCACCAGGGACAAGAGCGCCTCACACAAGGAAACACTCGGGTGTCGAGGTCCGCGTCAGAGTAATCACGCTCGGCGTGTCATGGCCTGTGATTCTAACAATGTCCGTTCCACACCCGCCGGCTAAAATTACCAAAAATCGGCCCCTGACACTTAATTTCGCTCATTCGCGAGCCGAGTCGCTGGACATGCGCCAGCACCGTCGGCGTAACGGTCGGTCCACTGTACGCCAGCCACCGGAACAAACGGCAGGCTTCCAGCCGGTCCCGCCCGGCCGCCCACTCGGCGACCACACAAAATCTTTACATGTCTGGATGACGGTAACACCGAACCTGCACCGGCTTAACGTTGCAAACACAGGAGCCGGAGGGTCTGGTGATGGTAACAACACCGGGCCACGGTTGGAAATTTGGTTTTTGTTCCTGGTGTCGGAGTACAATCTTTGTTTTGGAATGCAAAATCTTGCAAAGAGTAATTACTGATTTAAGCTGACATTCTTGGTGTAAGTCAGTTATGACATCATACCTGCTTCTAACTGAAGGGACAGTCATTTGCTTGCAGAGTTCGAAACTTGTGAATATGGTTATAATTAAGCTTTTGGATGGAGGCACAAGATCCAACTTATGGAGTACAAAATGCTTTTGGAGCACATATTTTTGGTGTTCTTCAACTTAAAAAAACAACGCTTCTTCCAACCTTGTCCTGTACCTGCCTGGCGCTGGTAACAACAGCGGACCTGTACGGGCCTGGTGTCAGTGCCAACACCGCCCGACGTCGGCGGTAGCAGAAGACCGGTACCGGTCTGACGACGGCCGAACAACGCGGCAAGGCCATCAGCTTCGGTTCGGCGCCCCAACCAAAACAGATCGCGCCCCGGGAGACCCCGGGCAGATATCCCGAGTCGGCGTGGACGCCAATGAAAACGAGACCCGTCCACCCCGCTCTGGCGGAGATGGTTACAATGACTTCGATTGGTGAATGTCTGATGTGATGCTCCTCTGAGCTCAAATTCAAGATCGCTTTGTGGGGAGGAATGCGCCCACATCGCTGGGACTGTTCATGGCTACACCGCTATGAGCTGAGCCCGATAACACTGGCTGGCGCGGTCGGTGTTCCTATCTGTGCAAACAAACCGGCCGCAGTGCATCAGGCGTCTGATGACGCTGATGTAAACTGATGCTTTGTTTGACTTCATAAAGAATACAAACAATTTGCAGCGAGGCTCAGATTCCCTCTACTTAAAGGGGACCGTGTGCTGGTGCTCACCAGGCACCGAGGGCTGACAGGGCGTGCTGAAAACAACAAACACCGAGATCTGACGGTGCCCTCTGATGCACACCATACTGAAGACGCAACGTGACGGTTCCCCTGGGGCGTGATGGCCCGCGGGGCATTTCGGACGGGCGTCTGGACCGCGTCAGTGACAGAACTGAGCAGCCAAGCCCCCTCCTCCCCCTTACGCCACACCTCCGCTCCAACAGACAGCCGCGCAGCCACGCCTGCCACCGCAGCCAGCTGCCTCCGACACAAACACGGGGCATTTGTCCAGCGCCGGCACGACGCCTGCACCGGGCGATCTAGCCCAGCTCTGCTGCAGGAAAACGGGTCTCACGTGTCAGGAAAATTACACGGCTGCGCGGTATCCCACACCAAAACGGGACGGAGAACGTGGGAGAAGGAAAACGGCGTTCGTCCAGAGCCGC
The DNA here is from genome assembly GCA_030062745.1 of Capitulum mitella. Classification (NCBI taxonomy): domain Eukaryota; kingdom Metazoa; phylum Arthropoda; class Thecostraca; order Pollicipedomorpha; family Pollicipedidae; genus Capitulum; species Capitulum mitella. Next base: position 23,298,390 of record CP099850.1, on the reverse strand, counting down.
GGACGACGCCAGAGCGCAGCAGCCAGATCACGCGAGGAATCGCGCTCCGATGCCTCCATCTCAGCCAACTTCACTGCGTATACCGTTGCTCATCATTTCCAGGCCAGGCGTCCGGAGTACGACGCACGCCGCATCCGCCGCCGCCGCCGCCGCCGTGACGTCACATAGTACGCTGGACGGTATTGATCGCGGCGTTTGTGGCGCGTGCGCGCCGCCCGCCGCCCCGCGCGGCCGACGCCGCGTCGCGGCGTGTCACTGCCGCTGAGACACGGCCAAGAAGCCCATCCAGGCCGGCCAGCTGCCTTCCGGCGCAGCGCGGCGGTGGCACCCTGCCACGAGGCACGGCGAGCCAGCGCCCGGCACGGACGCCGCCGGAGCGCCGAGGAGGTCGCCCTGTAGCGCGAGCGTGAAACCGCGCCGGCCTGCCAGCCGGCGCCGCGTTAGCCACGGTCGTTAACCGCGCTGACGAACTGCGCGCGTGATTCAGAGACGGAAACGTCGGCGAGGATGCAGCGGATAATCACACGGCCAAGCAGCCTTCAACCGGCCGTGTTCGGATGGGCACGGCACTGGACAAATACGAACAAAGAGGCAAATGAAAAACGTTTGAAACGATGGCTCGTACCAGACCACAGAGGGAATGGGCTCGTGCACTTCCGGACGTGGCAGAGCTGAGAAACATTGCTGGCAAAGAACCATTGCATATATCCGGTCACCGGTCAGCAAAGTTCTTCTCCGGAACCCATGAACTTCGGCAACGCAGAAAGCGTTAATGTCTCCCACAGACATACGACGTAAGCAACGCCATGTTCTACAACGGTCGGTGCCACCGACAACTCCCTAACAGTTACGCCTCCTGCGGTTTAGAAACCGTGTCATGAATCCAATCAGCCCTCAAATTACGACTCGATTGGCTTCGCTCGCGTGTATGCGAAGCAAGCACCCAGGCGAGACCAACTCCGGCGAGGCGTTCAGCACTACCAGTGACGCCCCTGATGACTTGATGCTTGACTGGCCAGCTCGCTCGGGCACATCGGCGCAGCCCGGCAGCCCTCCAATGCGGCGCCATTCAATTCCTAACACACCCAGGCCGCCGCCCCGGCGTCATCCGGTCACAATCACAATCAGGCCGGCATTCAGACACCCGGTAATCTAAGTCAAAGTACAGTCTTTTTCCAAATGTCCGTCATTCCAGAGAGCAGCAATGACAGTGGAGGGACGGACTGTCCCGTCGGCCGCGGCGGTGAAAGAACAGATTCTTCCGCCCTGTCAGCAACAACAGCAGAGGTGGCGGACCCTCCCGGCAGCTACAGCAGCAGAGGGACGGACGCTCCATTCAGACACAGCGGCGGAGAGAAGGACCCCCCAGTCAGCCAAAGGGAACGCAGTGGGGGAACGCATCCCCCAGTTAGCCACAGTAGTGGAAGGAAGGATCCTCCAGTCAGCCACAGCAGTGGGGGGGGGGGAGAGGAATCTTCCATCAGCCACGGCAGTGGAGGGAAGGATCCTCCAGTCAGCCACAGCAGTGGGGAGGGGGGAAGGAGCCTCCCATCAGCCACGGCATGGAGGGAAGGACCCTCCGGTCAGCCACGGCAGCAGAGGGACGAGCCCTCCCGTCAGTAACAGCAGCTGTATTCCCCAACACCCGACGGCAGGAGCAGCAGACCACCTCTGCCCGTCAGCAGTGAGCCCCGGCACGTCGACAACAGCTGTATCGCCGCCGAAAGCCGGCTGCCCGAACCTGACGGCTTCGACCAGCCGTCCGCGCGGCCGTCGCCGCCGTCGTGTCGGCTCACGGCGGGGGCGGTTTCGATCAATACGGCCGCGCTGTCCGTGCACTGGCCGCCACCGACACAAAGACGGCTCCGGGGCGCCAACCGCCGGCGCGCCCACCGCCGTCGGGCCCGACGGCGGCGCTGACCGGCCGGTTGGGGGCCCCACAGGTCAACCGACGCAAGGGCCGACTCAGCCGGCAGAGCCACGTGTCAGCTTCGCAGCAACGCACGGCGGGCGGAGTTGTCTGACTCCACATGGATATGACCCACATCGGTGACTGGAATGGTGGCGCCCGCGCAGGGTCGCGCGCGTCGCAGCCCGCATCGGCCGCCGGCGAGGTGCGTGACCTCGTGAGCGGCTACAGTGGAGAGGTCTGAACCGCAAAACAGAGCGCAAACAATGGCCAACTCACATACCAGGCCAAGCTGGCCAGGTCGGTGCCTGTGCCCGGACTGGCCATGGCACAGCCCTGCGGTTCGCCGAAGGTCACGCCAGTCAATCGCAGCCCTTGCCGAGAGCTGAGTATGGCTTCGCCGACCGTGGTCGGAGTCGAGGCTGACCCCGAGCCGTCCAGACCTCGGAGGCCGCCGCCCGGCGACAGCGCGAGCCCCTCCGGACTTCCAACAGTGTCTCCGATTCCGGGGCTGGCTCAGGACCATGCGGCAGGTATATGCCTGAAGGGTGCGGCTTCAGGTCCAAATCCGGGTATCTCAGCTCCGCGTCCGATACGAACAACGGGTTCCAGGTCCAGTCCTATAAGCCCAGTCTCAGATCCGAGAAGAACGGCGCCGGGTCCCGCCCGAGAAGCCTTGGTCCAGCTCCAGCTCTACGGAGCCGTCTCTAGGTCCTGCCCGCGGAGCCGCGTCAGGCGCAGCTCACGAAAGCCAACTCCAGCTCCGGACCCGGGAATCCGGCTTCATCTCCCGGCCGGCCGGCCGTCAGCGTGCCGGCCGGCCGGCCGCGCAGATCAGTCGACTCGCCGCCGGCCAGACGGCGCCGGCCTTGGACGCCGGACAGGGTCGCCCCGGTCACAGAGGTCGGCCGCTGGGGCCGCGACCCGCCACCGGCCGGCGGTCAAATGGGACCGCAGAGCAAACTGCTGCCGGTAACACGCGCGCCACACAGAGTAACGACCTCCGGAGCTGGTCCCGTCCGGACCGCAGTCACGTGACGAATACCAATGTGCTGTTCCTGAAATGTGAGGATACCACCTGTTTTATTTTTATTTGTTTAACGTGGGAAACCTTCCACCCAAGTAAACCTATACATGTCTTTAACCGAAAAATGACTCCTTGTTGCCACTTCACCAGATATACCCCGGTTTTCTATGTGGACTATCCTGCACAGTCTGGTCCTAGTTACAGCATAAAACGAGTCCTTCCTTAGCGCACTGACATCTTTATGACGGAACGCACACAAGTGCAATAAATCGTGGTTTTTCAGGGCGTAGTTTACTCATTTCGGGACCGACATAGTCGCATGATTTGCCCCAAAACCAAGTCTGCAACAGACAGACTCTTGGGGTCGGTATGTTTGTACTTTCTGGACGTTATCCACTGCAGTGCGGCAGACCGACTTTCGGCGGCCAGCCCCGCGGCACGGCTTTAGGATGGCTGCTGCGCAAACGACGGAGGTCAAGCTGCCGTCCATGGAGAGAGGGTCAGATGCCTGATCGCAGTTAAGGTCTGGAGAAAAATCCCACTTGGATTACCAAAGGTAACAGCCCAGTCGCCGACCCTTCAACAGAGGTACCCGGCAACAGTGAGCATCGCGGAGGGAGACAGAGGAACAGCGGAGAGAGACGGAGGGAGAACGGAGGGAGACGGAGGGAGGAACGGAGGGAGATGGAGGGATAAATGAGGGAGGTGGAGGGATAACGGAGGGAGACAGAGGGACAACTGAGGGAGACGGAAGGAGAACGGAGGGGGACGGAAGGAGGAAGGAGACGGATGGCGAACGGAGGGAGACGGAAAGATAGCAGAGAAAGACGGAAGAAGGATTGAGGGAGATGGAGGGAGGGAGGACTGAGACGGAGACTGAGGGAGAGTGGAGGACGGAGACGGAGACGGAGGAGGAAAGACGGAGGAAGAGTGGAGGAAGACCGAGAGACCCGAGGAAGGCGGATGGAGGGCTGAGGACGACGGCAGCGAGGCAGATGCAGACGGAGGGGTGGCGGAGGGAGAACGGGGAGAGACTGAAAAAGGAAAGAGGGAAACGGAAGAAGAGCAGAGAGAGAGAGAGAGAGAGAGAGAGAGAGAGAGAGAGAGAGAGAGAGAGAGAGAGAGAGAGAGAGAGAGAGAGAGAGAGAGAGAGAGAGAGAGAGAGAGAGAGAGAGAGAGAGAGAGAGAGAGAGAGAGAGAGAGAGAGAGAGAGAGAGATCCCCACCAACAAGGACTGGCCGTGGCGAGACCCGGCACGCCGTGCAGGCACGGCTAGATGCAGATCAGCGTCGACGTCGCCAAAGCGACACAGCGATAAGCCGCGCCAACCGCCACCCGCACAGGAAGTGGAGTCATATCGACCTGATAGTGTCAGTCAAGACATCGGCCGAGGCAGCCTACTACGCATCGAGCAGAGACCACAACGCCCCACGTGGAGGCCGACAGAAGAGACATCGTTCTCCTCGCACGGAAGACAGGAATCCATGCAGTGTCGCCCCTCTCTTACTAAGACCACGCGGATGAAGGTAAATTAACGTGAAACTAAAACCAACCGTCCGTGGCGCGGCCGGTCCACACGTCGGACGGGACCGAGAAGTCATCATCACGAGCCGGCCGCGGCCCGTTTGGCCGTATTTGCGCCGGGCCGCGGCGGGCGGCGGCCATTGTGTGCCGGACGGGCCAGTTCTGGCGGCGCCGGCTGCCGTGAGTCAGCCCCAGCCGGTTTCGGCCGAACGGCGGCCGCCCGTCGCGGGGCTTCGGCGTCCGTGAGAACGACGCCGGCATCACGCGACGCGGCGCAACGCGGACAGCGCACGTGCCCCTGCCAACGCCCTGGCTCCGCCTGTGACGGCCGTGCAGCGCCTCCCGCCGGCACTGCGGAGACCGACTCCGCGGCCCGCCGAGGCCCACTGCCCGCTCTCTCCGTCAGGCGGAGCTCGGTGACGGGTCACGGCCCGGCTCGGCGCCACTCTGGCACGTGACCGCCGCAGGGCGCGCCCGCCGACCACGCGCCGCGGCCGCGTGACCGCAGCACGGGCGTCGACCCGTCTCCGGCACGTGCGTGTCTCGGCGGCCTACAGGCATAGCTGGAGATTCCCGAAAATCATTGGCGCGGGGAGTCCACATGGATTTCAGACCGTTTCTTTTCATTCACTGTCACAGGCCGTGTGTTAAAACTCCCGAACAACGAAGGGTCCGGACCCTCCCCAAACCTCCGGGGCATCAGTCAAGCCAGTCGGCCAGTCGGCACCGAACACGGACCGAGCGGAGGGCGGTGGCCCTGTGCGCCGCTCCAGCGCCGGGGACACCGGTTCGCGTCCCCGGGTCTCCAGCGAGGCGGGAATCCGCCGGCGCGGCGCGAGCGGCGCCGAACTGGCCGGGTCAAGGGTGCGGCCCGAGTCCCGTCTCCGCCCGCTCCACTTCTACAGTCGATGGTAATGGGCTCTCCGTGGCCCGGATAGCGGTCAGAGACAGCAGCGGGGGGGGGGGGAGGCGGACCAATCAGCTCGTGGAGCCTCGCGCTGGAGAACGTCCGCAACGCACGGACCGACTCGACTCGCAGGAAATGCTCGATATGAGCAAATCGCCCCGGCCTTCGCAAAACGAAGCGTGGAGGTGTGCGCTATTCCAACCCAGACGCACAGCAGACGACCGGTAAAACCAGGCGGCAGACTTTCTGGGCGGCTACCGCCGGCACTCCGTCCTGTCCAGCCACGTCCAGATGGCATGCTGTCGCATCTGAGCGCCGCGCAGGCCGATCAATGATCACTGACAATCAGCTGGCGCGGATCATACGAACGCCACCGGACTGGGCCGGCCGGCGGTCTGGTCCGTCACCTGATCACGGCAGCCGACGGCTGATCATGGCACTGTTTCCCGGACACAGCCGACGTGGGAGGACGATCTGACATCAGATCAGGCCTCAAGGAGCATGCAGTGTTTCGTTTGAGCAGCATGCAATGTTTCATGCCTTGATCACTGACAAGGGAGATTCTCTCGTGCTTACTTCTGCTTACATGAAAAGCCTTGTGTGCCAGCAGCAACCCATAGTGCAGATGATTGGGAGTCATTTGAACTCAGTTTGGATGTGGATCAAAAGAACCATATTCTTCAACATGAAATAATAATGGGTATACCAAACAGATCAATCACTTCTGATCAATGGATAAAGGGATTTAAGGCAATTCACCACAGAAAAGAGCAGATGTGGGAAGAGAGAGCACCTGGACCAGCTGACAGTAGGCAGTGATGAAAGACTTGATATCCTGAGAGAGGAGTCCAACACACAGCAGGAACACCCTGCAACTTACCAGTGTTTGGTCGGAGTGAAAGGCTGCCATAGGCTGCCCGCAAACGGTTGCCATTCAGCGTCTTGAGGGGATGTTTCTTTTGCAGAACAGACATGGCCATGTAGAGGTCTTCCCTGTTGCAGTCCTGCCTCAGCACCCTATGCAAATGCCACCCTAGAACAAAGGCCTCCTTTTAGTAATGTCACAGATGGTCAGACATGCCAGCCAGAGGTGGAGTACCTGTCTGAGTCTGAACAACAAAAAATGATGACTGGCAAAACAAGGAAAAACAATGCAACAGTCTAAAGGAAGGCAGATGCTACCAACATTTGACTGCATGCTCTGACACATAAATGCAATAAATGCAAACAATAAATGCAAAAAATGATGCAAAAGTAAAAAGCCAAAAATCTGTCACTCAAGCTGTCTTCTAGAATCCTGAAAAAATTTTTGGGATTAAAGCCAGATCACTGAAAAGTATCACTTTGTGGATGGTAACCATGATAAAACAACTATTTTCTGTTTACCAATTCCACCAATCAGTTTACATACATCCAACAAAGGGAAAGGTTATCTTTCTATTGCCCCCACAAAACAGGAATGTTGGAAAACTTGTAAAGAACCATACATGTAAAAGATAATATACCCCAAATATAGTCATAATGTCAAAAAGCAATGAAATGACTTGTCATCAGACTGCAAAACATCTGACCTCACCGAGAAACAACAACATACCGTCAACGTGACAGCACACATGGAACTAATGCTCGCAATATTCATAAGATTTTCTGCCACTTTTTTAGAAGCTGTACGCCCTTGGCAGATATTAAGGCAGACATACTGACCGACCACATCAGGTATGGCCTGAGCAACCTCTCAAATTCTCACCATTTTCGCTTGATCATCGACCCTGATTTAAACACAATCTCCGCAATGCAGAACCTATCATCGATAAATGCCATGGATGCTGCCCATCTTGACAAGGAAGTTCTCTCAACCACAAAGCACCAATGCGGCATGCGGACCACAAACCCCACCGCCGACCCACAGACACCGACTGCCTCCCAGCGGTCTCGTCAACAATGGCCAGCATGGGGCGACAGCTGATTGTGCTGTGCGCATCAGCTGATTTTGCCAATGGCGGTGGCAGCAAAGGCCAACAAATGAACGAAAGGAAACCAAAGAAAAAAACAAACTTACAGCGAGTTCAGGGCCACATCTTTAACGGTCAAACTCTGCGTTTTTTTCCGCGTATCGCAGCTGCGAGATACTTCGACTTAGCCGTAGTCTTAGTCAAAAATATAACAGACAAGATGGTCCAGCATTAACATTCAAGCGATACTCAAATAGGCAAAACCATATCTTTAAATGGCATAATTCTGACCAAGCTTTCATTATGAGTTGATTTACACACTCAAGAGACAAAGTACTGGAACGTAACACCCTACAGAAAACGACCCGTTCCATCAGTCTCGTGGCGACCAGGGAAAACTTTGTTTCTTTCTTTCGCCGCTAGGCACTGATATATGTATAGGTGGCGCTCGAGCTATCAACGGGAAGCCACAGAACAAACACCAGAAGCCGCGCCATACACACATTCACTGAACATCAGAATATCCCAGTACTCAACACCGGGGATATTCTGATGTTCTCAACACCGCAGATGTTTGATATTTTGATACACTCAACACCGGGGATGTTTTGATATCCCAGTACTCAACACCGCCACCAGACACTACCCTGGACTAGGGTCTCTTGACAACGTGATTAATATTTCTTGCTGCACTCCTTGCATTAGCCACCTATTTGAATGGTCCGTAGAGGATGATCCAGGACTGAGCGACCAGTACCCAATCCAAATTAACCTCAGCTCCGGTACAATTCACCACACACAACTCAATGCCCCTACATGAAATTTAGAAAGGGCGGACTGGCCAAAATACGAGGTTATGGTTATCCACGCACTAGTAAACTCAGCAGATCACACTTTAGGTGCGGTCTTAGGAGCTATAAGATCACACTATAGGTGTGGCCTTAGGAGCCATCAGCTCAGCAGCACAAGCCACCGTCCCAAAAACTAAGCGGCCCAGAAAAAGGTATCAGCGCTTTGGTGGACCTTGACGTATCAACACAGAGCGACGCCCAGCACTCAAGCGGAGCACAACGGTGATGTGCGAAGCGCATCTCCTGGAGTACCGCCGAGTAAAAGCACTCTGTCGCTCGCATGCGTACAGCGAGGGGGCATCCTGTCAAGAACATATATCCACATTCAACAGATTTACACCCATTAGCAACATCTGGACATTCATGAAGCATTTTCACCTGAAGCGTCCACCGCCAGGCTGCTTCCCACAACTGAAAGTAAACAACCCGCGCAACACAAAACCTGGCGACGTTGTGGAGCACTTCAAAGCACATCACATAAACGTATCAACCAACCACACCTACGATGCAACGCTGACAAGCTCACTCCGGACTCTTGCAGCAAACGCAGGCTTTCAGTCCACCAACACTGAAGTACACAACCAACCATTCACGATGCACGAATTAGGCCCTGACGTCAGCAAGTGCGGAAACTCGTCAGTTGGGCCGACGTGTTCCCCACGACATTCACTACCAGTTTTTCAGGCATCTGAATAAAGTTTCATTAACGTATCCTTTAACGGCCATTAACGACCTTTTTCTAAATGACGCTTTTCCACCAAGCTGACGGGAAAGCATCATCATGTCACTGGCAAAACCCAACGAAGATCACACTCAACCAAAGGCTATAGACCAATGTCACTCACTACCCGTGCCAGCAAACTCGTCGAGCGCATGGTAAACACACGCCTCCGACACTCTTTCGAAAGCAAAAATCTGCTCGATAAGTACCAATGCTGCTTCAGGAAAAACAAGTCAACTGCAGACAGTCTCATTCGCACCGTACACGACATTTAACAAGGGCTCAACTACAAGCGCATCACAGTGGCCGCATACTTAGACGGCTGCATCCGACCGAGTACACAACTCCACACTTGCCCACAGACTTTACAAACTAGGTCTACGCGAACACCTAGCACACTTTTTATTAAATTTCCTCCGGAACAGAACAGTATATGTCAGATGCGGAAATACCACCTCCAGCAATGAAGCAAGGAACCAGGGTCCGTCCTAAGGAAGTGTCATTTCACCGACACTTTCTCTCATCATGATCAACGACATGCTTGATGACTTCCACTGCAAAACTCTGCACTAAACACTTTTTACGGAAGATGTGGCTATTTGGGCCACTAACCACTGCTTCTTAACCAGTGCCCCAACTGGGGGGGCAGTTGATGCCGCCCCCCTGAGGTTTTTCTGGAATTGCGAGAGAACCAACAAACACAGAGTCACGAAACTTCGTATACCTTTGCTTCATCAATTGTAAACCTCGTGCCAAAATTTTGACCTCAGGTCAGATCAGGTGGCTGACTTAGGTCAGGTCAAACAGACCTATGTCCAAAAAATTTTAGCGCCCTCTAACTTTTTCACAAAACAAGATATTTCAATGATACTTTCAGGGATTAGTGATCGTGATAGACGTAACAAATCTGCTATCTCAGATTTTTCGGAATTTTCCAGGTCATTGACCTAAGGTCAAGCCCA